>JBAIZZ010000051.1:0-10314 GCA_037355905.1 Heliconius aoede
TAAGCGCTTAAGAGTCCACTAACTGTTTTTGGTCTTATTTTGGTTTGTTCTTCTTAAAAGAAGATTACCGCTTAAAAGGTAAATTCAAATTTAAATTATTCAAATAAAAAATGAATTGTCTCGTTACATTTATTTCATAATATTTTTAATGTTTATTTAAAAATTTTGCATTTGTAATATTTATTTATTATATAATTCTAATGTGACGTCTACAGCTACAATTTTAGAATATACACCAACGGCTACGGGTCTTACATCTAAATTTTAACACCTATATATTGCCAAATGGTTAACAGTTAATTCTATAAGCGTTTTCACATCGATCAGTTGACATCAATGGTAGGTTACACCGAGGGAGACGCAAGGAAGACATAAATGTAGATACGTCTCATACTTCGCCATTACAATAAACTTACGTTGATGGACTAAATGTCTCTTATAAATATTTTAAAAAATACATTATGGTGACTTCGTACATAGATTCCGCGAGAAAAAGATTCAGAGACGTAGACTCTGAAGAATCGAGTGATTTTCCTCTCACCTTAACACAAGAAAACTGCGAAAAATTTTAATGCATTATAACAAAAATTACAATTTAACAAAATTAATTATATACAGTTTCAGGTTTTTCTGTTACAAATTACTCTTGAGCGAAGTATAAAAGTAATCTAGATGAGATTGTAACCGACTATAATACAACGAAAATTGGACGCATTAAGTATAGCCTCATATATTAATCATAGCTTTGGTAATGGTAAAGGTAATATTTGTGCATTTTTCTACATTATGGCACTTAACTTATATATTTTAAATTCTCCAAATTCTTTGGAGAAGTTAGAATATATATATTTTAAACTTCTCCAAAGAATTCGAAGGAATCGTAAAAGGAAAGGTAGTCGGCTTATGGATTTAGTTCTCTCTTAGTGGCGATATGAGTGGCTTACTTTCCTAATACCCAATATCATAACGATAATTACTTGATAACAATATTAAGGTATGAATGATTTTTTTTTATTTTCTGATTTAGCATTACATTCAAACATAAAGTTGAGCCAAAAATATCTTGGGGTGGTCCAGTTTAATGTATTCCTGAAGATCGTTAAAACGCTGGCACGAGTCGATAGCGATAGGAAAATTCATAGTTTTCTGTTGTTGATGAAAAAAAAAAAGAAATGTTACATGAATTTACTAAAAAAAAAACAATAAAATAGTTTCCATAATGCTTTCATCTCGTGCCAGTATCGATTTATCGAATATTTGAAAGTAATTTTAGCGTTTTGTAAACGTATTGTTGGCATTGCGGGCGGTGGTGCGCGCCGCCGCCGCCGCCGTCTGCGTACAGTTGCATAGGGCATCGAACATGCGTAGAACGAACCCACGCGCCCTCCCGAGCCGCCTCTTTATGTTACCTGTAACAGAATATTCAATATTAAGATATATTTACAATGAAAATACTTTGAAGTTAAAATAATGATTCCGATCTTATGCACAATTTTTTTGTTCAACAAAATGGTTGTAACCATTGTAATAAATATTAGAAGACGATAAAAAATATTAATTGAAATCACTGCTCATGAAGCTTATAAGTTTCAATAATGAAATAAAATAATTCAAGTAAATAAAATAAATAAATCAGCTTCACGCTGTATCCCGTAAATAGGAGGGTAGGCAGAAGGAAACCAGTGTTAAGACACTCCGTTCCCCACTTTCTGCCGGATTATGGAGGCATTGCGTGTTGAGTGGCAGAACTCAACTCCGCACTTAACTTCGACACCAAAGCGAAAAAATGGTAATATAAACTTAACTAAATATTCCAATTCCTCGAGTGGGGATCGAACCCACGACCGTCGCGTTACAGTCACACCATTGTGTCGCTGCGTGCGCCACGACGGCCTAAATAATTCGAGTAATTTGCAAAAAAACATTTCTGATAAGAGATGCAGTACGGGCATAACTTGTCAACAGTCTGGTAAATCTGGTTTAATTATTACCAAGAAAAAAAACCATTAGATACCCTGCACAATTTATCACCTATCAAAATGTTAAATCTTTGTATCAATATCATTTGTTTTCGTTTATATAACTAAAAGTAAAAGTTCATTAAGTAAAGGCTAACCTATCCGTCTGTGTAATCTCACTGAAAACCTTCAGCCATAGTATAAATATTCGCTACAAAGAACTTGGAAAAATAAAGCTCACAAAACCCAACGAAACGTGCTATCATAAGGCTTTCTAACAAATGCAAAGGTTGACGGCGGTGTCTCTATATTTTCCTTTGATAAAGGTAATGCGAGGTTGCCGTGTCCACCTGCACTTTCATCATGATTCGCCGTCGCCGTCGCCGTGGCGGTGGCCCCTTTCATCACTCCTCTTATTTCATGATAGCTAGGGATGTGAACATCCCATGTTTAAGGTTTTTCTTAGAGAGTAAAAGCATTCGATTTTACTCTCTATGGTACTATACTTACGAATCGAGGAAATGACAATACTTCAACCCCCCCAGAACAGAGATTCGAACCCACAACCGTCGCGTTTAGAATCCCACACTTGTGCCTCTGCGCTAAATACCAACACAATAGAAAATAAACAAATTTTCAATGTAAAGTAAAATTCAACACCTGCTATTTATAAAAATAAATAACTGTTATTTCAACTATTATTTTAAATTGTAAGATTACATTTCTCTTTGTATATTATTATTTAATATAAATAAAATTTACTGTGTTACTATAAATAAATTAGCAACCCTAGTTAAAGCGACTATATTATAGAGGGGGTGAAATATTGATCCTCCAACGCCAGACAAAAGCCCAGACTTGTGATCGACCGACTGTGCAAAAGGTACACTTTATATGAGTTTTAAAAATTGTTACATTTGTCGTTTATATCAGATGTAAGTAAAAAAACAATTTTGCTTTTCTTTTCCTTTTTAATGGATGTTTTTTTTTTTGGTAATTTTCTTCATTGAATAAAATTTGTATAGAGATTTTCATAAATATAAATTCTGAAAGATAGATAGCATCTAAACAAATGAACAAATCTGATCTAAGGAAGATTTTTATTGTTTCAAAAAATATCATTTAATAATAAGAAAACTAAAAATTTTAAATATAATTTTATAATAAAAACTACTTAGTCTATCTAGTCTACAATGTAAATAATCCTATTATCTAACAAAGGAAGTAGCCGACTGACAACAGTTGTTAAGGATTTTAATTGCGTTCAGAGAAAGCATCTTCTGTTTGCAAAGATAAAATTGTTTCAAAGAGTTGTTATAAGTTAACATTTAAAATTTTCTCTGTCAGAATAAGAAATAATTTATCTACCTATGTAGGCGTGGTGCAGTGGCATGAGCCTTAGATTCTAAACGAGACAGATTGTGGGTTCGATTCCCTTTCGAGGAGATTAAATATTTAATATTTTCATTTCTTCAGTCTAGTGTAGAGACAAAGCGCAAGGTTGAGTTCAGCCACTCCAAAATGCGGAAAATGGGGAACGTAGTGTCTTAACTCTGGGTTCCTTCTGCCTACCCCGCTGCATGCGGGACTCTATAAAAAACAAGATACAATTAATATACACAGCTTATGCTGCTTATGAAATAACTTTAGTCATAAATTATTGAACAAAAGAAATAAATATTATTATGACAATCCAAAAATAACTTCCAATGTGCGGTACGTGCACATACAAGTGCGAACGTGACAGCATCGGATCTAAAGCAATGAACATAATACAACTGGAATGAAAATGTGAAAATTATTATTATATCCGCAGCTTTTCTTTAATAGGATGGAAGATAAAGCAATATGACAATACGTCACTTTTAATGGAACAATTTTATTTAACTTTTGAAATTCCTTTTAAAAATTTTTTTTTTAATAATCAATGAAAAAATTATTTGAGGATTAAATATAAAATTAAAACTAAAGGAAATTGTCATGTCGTAAAAGAGGGTAGCTTGTTTCCCTAGAGGCAAGCACTACGAAGCTGCTCTACAGGGTATCGTCGACCGCAAGGCGGTCTCCTATGTGGTTCAAGCATCTACTCACAGGTGTGGGACGTTCACCGCACTCAGCTAGACCATTCGCATATCTGAGTAAACCGAAGCGTTTTATGCAATCTCATGAATTTATTATCACATCTATTTCTTGTGGCGAGTCGTAGCCTTCTAGAGAAGGAGCAAAAGCGTGTAAACGCGACAATTTGCAGGTTCGATTCCCAATCGACGAAATTAATTATTTAATATTATCGTTTATTTATATTTTTATTTACTTTATATTTTCATTTATTCGCTCTAGTGTAGAGGCAAAGCGAGGCGTTGAGTCCCGCCATACACAATACCTTCAGAATTCACTGGAAAGTGGGGAACGAAGTGTCTTAACACTAGAATCCCTCTACCTATTATATGCTAGATATAGCATGAAGCTAAAATAAATCTGTTTTTTCAGTAGTTTAAAGTAAAATAAAATTGCATTACGACGCAGCCTTGAGGTGGATGGAGATCTCGGTATCTATCGAACAAGATAACTTTATTCGACTGAAGAAGCTTATCAAGCTTCTTTAAATAGATAAAAGTTCTTGTAGATGGACCCGGATGGACCTGAGTGCTCTTGAAGTTTAATTTATTTTCTAACGACGGGCGGTCGTACTTCTAAATAACCAAATTGATAATTTTTTTGCTTTTTATATATTATATATTTTATACACCAGGCCACACAAGCGCCAAAAATATCTTAATTTTAGCAATATATTCATAAGAAATATAATATTATAATTAAATGAACAAGAAAATAAATTGACGCGTAAATAAGATGTATTGATATATTTATTTTATTATTTTATTTTATTCATATAAGACGGCCTCAAAGTATATAAAACCATTTAAACTTGAGCCCGTCACGACATAGGGGCACAAGGGTCTGGCTGCAACGCGACGCGGGTTCGATACCCCCTTGAAAGAATGAATTATTAGACTAAGGCAAAAGCCCGTCATTGAGTCTTAACATTAGTTTATATATATATTACGTACGGGATACATTATGAAGCTGATTTTTTAATGTTTATATTAAATAATTTCAAGTCAAGAGTCTCAAGTGACATAAACTTATTAATATGTTAATTGAGACTAGATAAATTAGTTTGTCATTAGTTTGACAACATATTAGCATATAGAGCACAATCCCATGCAGTCAATTATTTTATTTTGGAGTTATATGAGAGTTTTTATATAATGCAAACACGTATATAATTTGAATGGCTGCCATAAAAAATTTATATCTTAAAGCTTATAAATTTAAATAGGCTTATACCATCAGTAATAGGCATCGAAGAAAGTATATATACTTACTTACATATAGTATTATTACATGTAAGTAATAAAATTATTTACATATAATTTTATAAATTCAGCTTCACGCTGTATCCCGCACACAGCAGTGTAGGCAGAGGTAATCTAGTGTTAAGACACTCCGTTCTAAATAACTATGTTACATTTACAAATATTTTCTTCTTAAAAATTTTATATTAAATTTAAAAACACCAAACATACAAAGGTTTATCAAGAATCAAGAGACGTTGTAATCTTTCATTTATTCTTTTCCAATCCAATTGATTTTATTGGATTTCCTTTTGGTACGATTCTCTCATATCCTTTAGTCTCTTTGAAGGAAAAGATATATTTTTATTATAATAAGATACCGTGTAACATTTGTTTCGTTTATATAAAAATCTTATATTATTATATTATTCAATTTTAATATCATATCGATATGCCTATGTACCAGTCTACTGATGGAGAGTAGGTAGAGAGAGCCTATTATTAAATTACTTCTTTCTACACGTTCTGTTAAATTTTTAGATTATTTGAGACTTAGCGCCGCGCATTTTTTTTTCAACGGGGTATCAAACCCACGTCCACCACGTTTATAGTGAGGGCCATGACGACCTCTACAATGTAAATTTTCCTATATTATTATTAATTACGCAATATAAATCTCTACAACTTTGTACAAATGAACTCAAATAATAATGTATGTTATTTATATAACCTTTACACACATATTAACATAATGTTATCTATGTTTTGTTGAGATTTATTTTCGCCATCCACCGTCAAGAGCGTCGTACCCAGTAGATTTTACGTGATAAGATTGTGGCAAATATTTGTTGTATTTATTTGAGATTCAATATTAAAAGTATTTATATAACTTACTACGTGAAAATGGATATTTTTTTTGTATTGTTAAATAGTACTTAAAAATAGAAGAGGCCGTCGTGGCGCAGGGGCACAAGTGTGTGACTGTAACGCGTTGTGGGTTCGATCCCCACTCGGGGGAATGAATTATTATCAATTAATATTTTCATTTCTTCACTCTGGCACTAAGCCAAAAGCTCGGCTGGCGTTGAGTTACCCCACTCAACGCACAACGCCTCGAAAAATGCGGCGATGTGTGAGGAACAGTTTCCTCTGCCTACCCAAAAGAATATAATACAATAAAGTAAAATAACCATAATACAATACAAAACTGAGCAAAATAATTTCCGTCACGAACAAAGCCGTAATGATTTTCTATATATAATTTTCTTTTTATTTCGTTTTGCTTATATATATTTTTAGTTATTTAACATATACCGGGCAGGCAGAGGGAACCTAGTTTCGACACTACGTTTCCTAACTTCCGCGGTAATTTTTCGATACAATCGAAGCGGAGTTTAACGACGCGCAGCGGGCATTTAAATGTACTAGAAATAAAAATAATATTATTTGAAGGAACGTCATTCTACGAGTTTGCCTCGTTTACTATGACATTTAGCTACAAAATTCTTTAAATTTTATTACAATACATTTAAAAGTTTAAATATGATATGTATAATATCACATAGTTTTATAAATATCGTAACGTTATTGACGATATCGTGACGTAGTAGCGTTTGATTTTATATGTACGCAATTACACACAGTACTCGGGGAATCGACGTCATCCCGGGAAATAAATATTAATAATCTTCATTCTCTTCATTGGTAAGGCCTTACGTGGCGTTAGATGCTATCAATAATGCTGGGATAACACTACGGAAAATGTCAAAGCCTATCAGGCTATTATCGTGATAATTTTTAAAGGATAAATTCCACACATTTGCAACAGTCAACGTAAATGCCCATACTTGGCCTTTAAATTTATATGGGCCTGTGAAGACTGTACGTAAAAAAGTGGACAAAGAACTCGGCACCCGATCGGCAATAAATCGGCCTTTCTGTTGTCGATGAAGTTGAGAATATTTACACCCTATATGGCATATTTTGTTTTTACGATAGCTTTAGAATATAGAACTTGAATCATATAACACCTTAACACATTTAGTTATTGTCAATTGCCATCAACTCGTAAACGTATATAGTCCACAAAATAAAATTATTTTCGCCGATTTCTGGTTAATTAATAATCAGATTTTCTTTGAGTACGGGCGTCAAGTTATTTAATCTGTAATATCGTTGACTCGATATCACGTCATATACATACTGCGTACGATTAATCGAGTCAAAGAGAATATTCTATGTTCATAAAGGAGGATTATATGGTATTATAGTGGTTTATTAGCTAACAGTAAGATTATAGAAAAAAATATCAGATTTTTACTTTAATAATATGAAATAATGTAATAATATATGTAATAATGCATAAAATTAATTATATTATTAAGATTAATTAATATAATTATATTTTATTATGAATGTATAATTAAATATATACTTTAAGTATTCAATCTAAAACGTCATCAGCTAATTTATGATATGAAAATGAGATGAGAGTAATAAATATAAAAGCTAACTCGAGGAGCGTTGTAAAGCATCTAAAGTCTAGACGGAAAAGCACAATTTCCGCTCACGTACACAACTGATGAACCCTATATAATTATAAGCACGTACAAAATGTAATAAGCTAATATAGTCTACACTTTACTAACATTTTACAATTATAGAAATAATACAACTTTATATCTAAACATTATATTTACTAGGTAGTAAGTAGCACGTGTAATCCGTTCGTGTAAACAAAAAGCTCTTTAAATAGAATTTTATCTACATACAGGGTTATATGATAATATATTTTTATAATAATATATTTTTGCGTAAAAAAAATTCTAGTAAGCGTTTTTACGTTGAATAAAGTATTCAATGAAATAAGGGTAGCGCCCACTTTTCAATAAAAATGGTTTCTGATAGTAGGTAGGTAGGTACACGCCTATGCTACGCCCATTTCGTGTGGTTAAATTGAATTTTTATTACAGTACAAATGTAATCATATTAATATAGATAATTAATTTGAATATATATTTAATATTTTCATATTGGTCGCTCTAATAATATGGCTAAAAATACTATTATATTACTAACACGCAACGATTTAAAAATTCGACGGAAAGTGGAAAACGGAGTGTGTTAACACCGTCATCATGGTTTATTAAACTAGAGTCACATTTACTACATATGTGCATATATACATTTTTATAGCTTCACGCTGTATCCCGCATGTAGCGGGGTAGGCAGACAGAGCTTAATTTAGAGCCACTTTGCTCCTCTATAACCTGTGACATTTTTAATCACACTCTTATGCCTCACGTCATGACTGAAATTATATCTGATTTACCCTTTCCATCTTGAATTTATTATATATAATAATAATATAAAGGACCCTATCAAAATATGCTGAACTAAGAGATACAACAAATCACCTTTAGATCTCTCTCGCATATGAGATCAGAGGTGTACTGGAGCGTACGGACATGGGTAATGTGGGCTTAGTTTAGTATAATTTACTGCCTACAACGTTGTTCAATAGGAAATTACTCGCAATTCGTCTTCTGTATGAATAATTTCCGTCATTATTTACGTATTACTTATTGTACTGCAAGAAGATTTGCTTTGATTTTTTTTTACATTTGATAATAAAATTATTATTTTTTCTTCATATCCTAGTACTAAGGTTAATAGGTTCTCTATTCATCTTACAATTTAAAACACTACATACTAGAATACAGAATACACTCTGTACTTTCAAAACAGATCACACAATTTTGTAAGTACATTAAATTATTTTATATAAAAATATTAAAACTTATGTATGTATGAAGCAAAATTTTCGTATATACTAAATCATGTTCATTTTGCAAGATTTCTTGTACAAATGAATATGATTACAAATAAAAATATACATACATAGAGAAAACCGTGTCATTTTAAAATATATGTAATATACCTAATAAATATTAAAACAGCAAGCAAGCTATAGGCTTCTAAGGTATGAACATATTGTATTAAAATACTCACCGCCGCCCGCGTCTTGGGATTCCTGCAACAAAGAAAATGCAAATGAAAACCAGCGTTTACAGCGTCATCGTACAAAATGAACTCTCTCGCATACGCATACGCAAAGCAATTCATAATTATAGAAACAAACGAGGCGACGCTACTTCTTGTTTTGTATATAATATATATATTTTATGGTTTTAATGAATATTTTTATATGAAACATGGGGGTTTTTTTCAGCTTTATGTTTTAGTGGCGGACCTCAAAACCGCGCTTTGCTTTGATATCAGATCGAAGAAATGAAAGCATTAAATATTTCATTTCCTTTGGTGGGAATCGAATCCACAACCCATCAGCCGTATACATTCACACGCTTGTGCTCTTGAGTCACGACTGGCCTCACAAATATATTTGGTAAAAATATATTTGTGAGAGTGTAAATATATTTATACATATTTGGTAAAAAAAAATTATGGCTATTTATCTAATGTCTTGCAAGTATTACTTAAAAAACGGTAAGTGTAGTATTGAATCAGTGAAATGTAGTAATTATGACTAGCGTTACCAAATGGTCGGTGATAAATTTGAATTTGTTTATAGAATCTAAGTATGTAAGCAATAAAATATCTTTGCTCTATTTAACACTAAATGGATGAAAATGACCTTGATGTAGTATAAAGCATGTTTTTCTTAACGCTGTTAGTTGACTTATGAAAACGGTTTAAAAGATTTTTTTTGTATGCTTTCTCCTTATAAGTAGAAGTCACATGAACGCTTATCAGTTGTTTGATTATCACTATGCAGACTGTTACTAATGTGATGCGAGTTTTCTTGTACAACAATTTAAATAATATTATATATATATATATATATATATATATATATATATATATATATATATAAACACTTATTTAGTCTAAAACTTTTTCTCAGAGTGCAATTACTTTATTGTTAGTGAATATGAAAGAAAAAAATGTCTATAAAACATATTGCATAAAATAAAAAC
>JBAIZZ010000051.1:10414-25669 GCA_037355905.1 Heliconius aoede
CCCTGTCAAAAGCCAGGATTGATGCTAGGGAGAAAAAACAGACTGTACCCTACATACAAGGAATTGAGCACTTATAAAACTATAGGAATAAGTATTAACAAAGTAAAAATATACCTAAAACTGACTCAGGAATCCTTCCAGCTTTCTTCAATATGAGATCCAATGACCCACCATCCATATATTCCATGCATATTGAAATTTCACCATCACTGTAAAAAGCTCCATAAAAACCAACAATATGAGCAAAATTACATTCGTGGAGTACTTTTAATTCTCTTATAATTTGTTTCTTTATAGCTGGTTTTACTTCCAAATGTATTAGTTTTCTGGCCATTATTAAACCTGTGGACTTGTGTCGGACTTTCATAACAACTCCACCATTGCCTTGACCTAAAAAAAAATGTGTAATTGAAAGTTATATAAAATTAAAATATACGATTGAATTGATTGATTGATAATCTTGTTTATATCAAATGTGTGGCTAAAATCCCTAGTTACATTATATATATTACTAGCTAACCCGGCAAATGTTATGTTGCCATAAAAAATATTTCTAAGTAATTTCTAGTGTAGACAAAAAATAATTAACTTAGTGTAAGTGTGGTATATGCGTGAAATATGGAGATAACTAATTAAATGACAATTGATTGGTCATCGACCAGGGATGAAAAATGATTGTATTGTAAAAATAGGGGTTGGTGATAAAAGGGTAAATATTTATATTTTTTTAATTATGTATGCATTTTTAATGCTACATAATTAAAAAATTAAAAAGTAAAAAAATGTCTAAAAATAAAAAAGGGTGGATAACCCTTATCACAAAAGGGTATGAAAATTAGATGTTAGCCGATTCTCAGACCTACTCAATATGCTCACAAAATATCATGAGAATCGGTCAAGCCATTTCAGAGGAGTACAGGAACGAACAATGTGACATGAGACTTTTATATATAAGATGTTATCACATATACATTTGTATTAAGTTTCTGCTAATTTTACTTATATTACATTCTATAAAAAACTACTGGTATTTGCATGCAGTGTTTACCTTATATATACATATATAGCCAAGATTGTGCTAGTGAACATTTTCTACGGTACAGTAACAATTTAATAAACCTAAAAAAATTATATTTCGTAACATACCTAATTCACCTAACTTTTCAAAATCGTCATCACTAAGCTCCCCTATCTTCTCTTTTTGACACAGAAAGACTTCTATCCTGCGCCTCTGAGTATCATCCATTTCAATTTGCTCTAACCTTTCTGTAAGAGCTTCAATACTCGTCTTTGACTTCCCTGCTAAACCCTGCCGCCTAAACATAGAAGAGAAAGAACTTAGCATTCCATTGACTCACAGTGCAAGTGTGCTAGCATGGTATTGCAGAGTGAGGATCTCAGAATTAATTATATGTAGATAGATATAAGTGCCCCTATAAATGCACATTAACACACTCCCACTGTCTGAGCTCTTCTCTCATCAATAAGAAATATGAAGTGATTCTACAAGTTGTCACCTCTGAAGATATAATAAATAGTTGTAGACAGGTTGAGTTCTTATGCCTATAAATTTTTAGAAATATTTGCTGCTATGCCACTCAATCATATCTAACTCTAAGCCTATTCCTAGCCAGTTTCATAGTATAAGTAAATATATAACAATCTGTAAAAAAGTTATAAAAACGCAATTTCTATTATAAATTCAACTGCATTAGTAAATTTAAATTTATTAATTCTACAGACTGAAAAATGACATTGTTTCCTACTGATAACATAAACTTGTTTCCTTTTAAGCAAAATGAAGTTAATATTTTATGCTATATATTACATAATGATTGTTTAAACTCGGTTTGTAAAGAACGCTGGTAGAATATTAATAATACTTTATACTTTATCTCCCTGTTAGTCATACATTAAAACTGAGAAACAAATATATACAACAATAATTAATATATATATTAGATAACTGTTTTAAGTTTTGTTGTGGACACCTCTATAAATGGTATTTAGTGGTAAATAAATAATTTCTTACTCTGAAGCCGTTGCAGATTTCAGCTGAGGGGTCATATTAGACGGAGTAACAGCCGGGGCCGTATCTATAGACCCCGGTGGGAGGGTCAAGTTTAATTTATTCTTCGACATCTTGCTCATTTTAACAAACCTTTATCAAGGCATTTAAACGAGCAATCGACGGCTTACTCACTAACAAAACACCGCACTAGTGATTCACTTTATACAAAAAAATATAAATTAAAACACAGTTACGTTCGCAAACACCCAATGTAAATTCTCTGCACAATCGGATAATCGTTGGGACACAATGACAGTTTGATATTTGTATCGATAATGCAATTTTATTTTCGTTCGTTCATTCATTTTGGTACAATTATTAAAAATTTTCTAAAATAAAAAGATTATTTACGGCACCACAGAACATATTCACAAATATTTATTATTTTTAAATAAAAACGCTTTTATTTCATTTACTTTAATTTATTTAAGAAATCAATTTTTTTCTTATAACAGAAGCAATTTATTCATTTTTATTTCCAATGTTATAATTTATTTATCTTTGTTTCTTATATTTGTTAACATTATTTTTACTCTTGTATGCTATTTTTGTTTTCTTTAATTATTGTAAATATGCAGTGGTCGTACAAGCCAATTCGCGCTTAAAACCGCGAAGAATGATTAATTATTATTACTGTGTTATAAATAAAATCAATAATTATTTACATAACAGTAGTCATTCTATTGCAACAATTCATCAAATTATACATAGGTGGCAAAATTTGTAAAATCATAAAATTAATTTCGTTTATTTAGCAGGAAGAAAATAACTTACGATTATTATTAAAACGCATTCATTCCCAATAATTTCTGTACAATGAAACAAAAAATATGCTTAACAGATATTTAATTAAAAGAATACAAAAAATACTACAGGTTGTGAAGTTTGACCTCGATTAAAATGAATAAAGTTTAAAAGTTATTTATTGTTGTTCCCTTTGATATAATTTTTTTTAATTATATTTATAATTAACTTTAATTAATAAATAAACTTAGGAAGTCTTTAATTTTGTTAAAAATGAATTTATCCCAGGTTGATTTTTCTTTTCTGGTACCTTTTTGTTATCTTTATCATCAACTTTTTTTTTCTTTTTCTCATTTTTAGGGCTCTGTTCTTCTCCTTCAGGGAGTTTCTTCTTTTTCGCCTTTTTCTTCTCTGGTTCTTCAGTTTCAGTTGATGGTTGCAGTAATGGAGTAGGATTATTCATAATCATAGATAATTTTCCAAAGTAATTCCATAAAGCATCAACACATTTCTCTGGTTTCCCTTTTGGTGTTTCCCATAACAGTCCATAAAGTCTAGGTTTTAATTTTTCCATTGGCTTCTTCAGTTCCGATTCAAATTCATCTTCCAAGTTCTTTAATTTTGCTTTTTGTGTTTCAGGTGACAGTGATAACACATCATCACCGTCCATAGTCCCTTCCTTTAAAAAAAATTGTGACTAAATGTTATGGTGGAATTGAAAATTTACTTTTTTAATAAAAATATTATTATTGAATGTCAGGCAGCAACAGTAGTGAAAAAGTCTGACTGGCTCTAAGAGCAATGATTTTGAATTTGATCCTCATCTAAGGGAATGGAATAGGAAATAATAATTAATATTACTCTATTTGGCCTAAGACAAAGCATGTTGCTGAATTTGCAATCAATGAACCATGAGACCAATGAGAGGACACCTTGAAATTAGCTGTGGATAGCTAAACAGATTTGATTTTTTTCTTATTTCTTCTAGATTATTTCTTACTTTGAGCTATTTACTTTGCAAATGAAGATTACACAGAAGTTCAGAAAACCTAATTTTAACGGCCACGACTTGCCGACAGTACTGTACAAGTAAAATAAACCGAGAATATGAATACCTCATCACTCAAATAACCATGTGGCACAAACACTTCATTGTCAACTTCATATTCATCATTTTCTTGTTCGTCATCACTGTTAGCGACACTACCATCTATACTTTCACCGTCTTGTATCTCTTCCCATTCTTCGTCGCTGTCCACTTCATAGTCGAGAAATTTCTGGAATATGATAAAATATGTTTAGCACAAAAAAAATATTTATTCTTTATTACATTACAAATTAAATAACTTTGTATCTATCTTTCCTTTTGTAAAAACTTTTATAGTAAATGAGTTGAAATTTATTTTTTTGTATGTTGCATATAATCATGTTATCATGAATGTTTTAGAATTGTAGATTAAAATAAATATCAGCATGTCTGACAAACAAGAGTTTTGCAGTTTAGTTTTAAGTATACATTCAGTTTCCAGTATAAAATATTCCATAAATATGCAATAATTTTATATTCTTGTATTCATGGGTTTATTTTGGCTTACAAAAAAAACTCCAAGGGTCTCCTAGGATATCTGTTATTATTGTGGAAATCTTTGAACAACAAATACTGGTAAAATATTTTATAATTTCATTTATTGCAAATGTATTACGTAATGCATTTAAAATGCAATAAATAAATGTCAAATAAAATAAATATATATATATATATGTATATATAAAATGTAAAAATATACCTCATCAGTTTTAAAAGGTCGTCTAGGATTGACATTTAAACTTTTCTTTCTCCAAGTACCCCAATATGGTGGACGTCTGTTCTCATGGAACGCAAGCAGTTTAGGTCTAAGCTTTTCACGATTTGTTGTATCACAGGTTATTTCACCAGCTCCGTCCGCTGGTGGTAATTCATCTTCTGAAATAAAAATTATTTATAGCTATAAAGCAACTTTGTGCTGTATCCTCACATGTAGTAGGGTAAGCTGAGGGAACCTAGTGTTAAAACATTTTGTTATGAACATATTAAGCCATTATTCTAATATAGATAATGCTATTTGAAGGCTCACTCGGTGCTTCATCTTGTTAGCAAACAAGAAAATTAAAATACTTCATTTGAGAATCAAATCCATAATAGTCCCTTCATAACTGCCCCTTGCCTAGTAAATAATGATAAATATTTAAACTAACTTACCAATGATCATAATATCATCATCTTTATCATTTAAGGGCCATGTTTTTCCATCACTCAAAGGCTTCTGAACACCATTTTTTAAATTTTTAACATACAAAGAGGTTTCTGGGACATTTTGTTCTTTCAAATGATCATCTAAAGCCTTTCTATTATCATCTGTTAAGTAACTTCGAGTAGTCGGAGCTAGTCTCATATCAGATTTTAAAGTAAAACTTGATAATAAGTTATTCTTGCTTATTACTCCTAAGGTAACTTGATCTTTTTCACCCTTTTGTTTTGGTACAAAGAAACTGACGAAGGCCTCGGAGGCTTTCTTCTTTTTTTGTTCCTGTTCCAGTTTTTCTTGTTCAAGGGCTTCTTGCTTTTTTCTCTTCTCTTCTTCTCTTGCTTCTTTCTCTTTCTTCCTTTGTTCCTCCTTTTCTTCACGTTCTTTGCGTTTTTGTTCTTCTTTTTCTTCTTTGAGCTCTGTAATGTTATAGAACCTTTGTGAGTATAATTAAAAATTAGTTTATACTAAAATACTAATACATTTCTTAATTCAGCTTCACACAGTTCCACTTATAAGATGGTAGATAGAGTGAACCTATTCAAATTTATTACTCCATTATTAAATTTGCATTTAAATACATTCTCTGTTTTTCTATTATATTTTAGAATATTTATTATTCTAGAACATTGTGTAGTGAGCAAGAACATTTTCCACATTTTGTGTTGTTAGAATGGTGAAATATAAATAATTAATTCCTTTCCTTGTGAAACCCTTAGTTTTTAATTTATTTTAGTAACTTTTTTTCTCTACTATTTTTGACAAACACACACATTTGTAGTGTCAGACACATATAGCTAAAAAAATAATAAAACAATTGTCTTACTTTTTTCTAATTCCCTTTGTTTTTCTTTTTCTTCTTTTTCCTTTCTCTTCTGTTCTTCCTTTTCTTCCTTCTCTTTTCTTTTTGCCTCTTCTTTCTCTTCCCTCTCCTTTTTCTTCTGATCTTCTTTCTCCTGTCTCTGTTTAGCTCTCTCTTCTTTTTCTTGCTGTCGCTTTTTTTCCCGCTCTAATCTTTCCTTTTCTCGTTCTTCTTTCTTTTTTGCGGATTCCAATTTCTTTTGGGTCTACAAAATACAATATAATATTATTAGTTGGAGCTATCTCAACAATAGCAACATTTACTGACGACACAGTCTTGCTACTGTACTCTCTATTACTAATACATGTCCTACAAAAAAAACTATAAGGGCCATCCAAAATAGCTTTAATGGTGTCTTCCAATGGTTGACCATATATAATAACAGTTTTCTGAAAGAACAGTTTTCTGTAGTCAGCATAGAAGGTAGCAAATTGCCACAGCAACACAGTGTTAAATATGTATATTTTTAATTAGATACCAAATTGACTTCACACAACCCCACATTTATGCAAAAAGAAATGAAATTATGCTAAAATATAAAAACTGGCTACTCAAAAGAAACTATAGTATCTATTATATTATATTTATACGACTGATTACATGGAAGTATCTAACAAAAAAAAATGTGGCCATTGTGTCAATACTGCAATGTGTGACTGTAAACACAACAGTTGTAGATTAAACTCTCAGTCAGGGTAGAGTGATAATGTTGATGGCCTCTAAGTATAGGAAATGAAAATTGGCAAATTTCTTTTATTGCTGTTTTTAACTGTTAACATCAACAATACCTAGGTGATTATTTTGAAATTTTGACAAAATTTCATTAAGAGTACCCTTTTTATAAAGTATCACAACTGTTAATTATGTAGTAATTTTGATAATATGAGTACATTGACCTTGATAATAACAATTTTTATTTATAAATAACATAAGATATAAATGTATATTTATATTATTTAGCTGATTCACAGCAATTTGTTTACATAACAATGAGCTTCTGTAACATTTGATATATTTTATATAGTTTTTCTAAAGAAGCAAAACTCATATGGGTGTATCATACCTTCTGGTTAAATATTTGTCTCTTAGGACTGGAATATTGTCTTTGTTCTCTTTTATATAGGTGACCTTGATATGTTCAATAAACTCATTGATGTTGTTTTTTTGGTAAATTTATTACTGTACTTAAACATCTCTTGCCTAACTGCATTTTGTCAGTGATATTTGCAGTATTAAGTACTACTGTTATTTTTTTTTAAGTCATTGACCTAAAGCTAGCCATAGGTCTAGGTGTGAAATGATTTGATCAGTCTCTCAGTAATATGCATTGATATTCCTATTATATTAACAATTGAAATTTTTATTTTTTTTATCAGTTAAGTATTTTTTTACAAGTTAATAAGCAATGATTGTTTTAAAAAACTTATAACAATACTTACTTGCTTGGGTGTTAAATTGTCATTTGAAGACTCATTCAATGAAACATCTCCTTGGCTATTTGTGATAGAAACATTTCTTGTCGAACGTCTCGGGGTTGACGGACTGGAGCTAAATGATTCATCACAATTACTTACTAAAGATGTATTTGAGTTCTTATTATCAACTTTCGTTTTAATTCTGCCACTCCTTATAGGTGTTATAACTTCCTCTGGTTTGTACTTTTTATCATTTTCATCTTCACTATTATGTTTCTCTATGGAAACTTCATTTGTTTCCTCAATTGTGTTTTCTCTTTCCTGGTCACCGTCTTCACTATCATGCTTTTCATCAGAATTTGTGGCATTTATCAGTTTATTGGTTGAACTTGTTACTGAACAATTTGAATCTTCTAGCAATATAATATTAGAATCCACTATATTTCTGTTATCCTTTAAATCTTCACTTCCATCAGTCTGTTTCTCATTAGACTCAACACAATGTGTTTCCTCAGCTTCATCAACTTCCATTTCTTCCACACTTTCTGCTTCTTCTTGATTGTTTTCCATCGCTGAAGCATTTTCATTACTTTCAATGGATCCCTTACTTAAATGTTTCTTTGCGAGCTTGCTACTTTTCTTTTTCTTTGCAGTTTTTGACTTTTGTAATTTCTTTTTCCAAGCGGTATCGACAAGTTTAACAAACGGATTCAGCTGCTTATCTGATTTTAGCACTGGTGCATCGTCTTTACTATCTTCATCACTTAAAACTATCATTACTTCATCCAACTCATTTTCTTTTGTAATCTTCCCAACTTTTGTGACTGGTTGGGGTTCCGGAGCAGACAGCTTCCGCTTTCGAGTCTGAGGGGATGCCGATTTTGGTGATACATCAGCATCACTAATAATTTTAAATGGTAGACGAGCTTGTTTAAGAACTTTTTTTGAAGGAGTTACTTCTTCGCTATCAGAAGATTTCTGTCCTTTCATGTTTATTTAATAAATGTAACACGTATACAGCAAACCTTGCTGTATCAAGATTAAAACAATATCAATAAAGAAAACAATCACATTGCAATGTACAGTATTTTCTAAAAAGTTTGACAGCTACAAGAAAACGCGGGAGTTAAGTGCACGTTCAGAATTTGTATTAAGCACACTGTTTTTTTTAGTAATCAATTTAATAAAAAATGTACATGCATAATCAAATAATGAGCATAATAAATACAACCAAGAAAAATAACAATATTATCTTAAAATTTCAACAGATTCCAGTAAAATTTTTACTTGGGACTTGGGCACTACGCCAGTTTTTAGTGAGAGTTATAACAGGCGTGATCACAATAGACAAGATGAAAATATATTTTTAATACAAAGAAATAATTAAAATTATGAAAATAAAATGTGCAATAAGAACCACTGTAATGGTTTTTTATTAGATATTTTTTTTTATAAAAACAATTATTATAAACACATTACCTAGCGGTATTTACTTGAAACGAAACGTTATTTCCACTTTAAAGTATAGTGTTGCTATGTTTTTTCATTTCAGTAGACGTAATATGTTCGTGTAAGCAAATTCTATTAATTGCTTGAGTACACTTAAACTAAATTCTTGACTTAAAAACAAGTTAAAATATTTCTTTCTTTTAAATATAATGACTGTTTTGTATACATATAGCTTTAGCATAAACAGATTTGGAAAAATTAAAGGTAATGGCAATCCATTGTGCCTGTCGTTAACAGCTTTGTTGCAAATATACTGATGGATAAATACTATTTTTGTTTAATCAAAATAAATATATTTATTTTTGTTAATAGCGTTGTTAACAGTTTTTTTATAAAAATAAAAGCGGATTGCACATTTACAAGATCATATATATATTACATCTCATAACGCACGTTGATATTATCCATCATTTTAAAGCAATGAGTGGTATTTATCTTCATTTGCTATTTTTTAGGCCAGGGGCTTCTTTTCTAAGCTGTTCACCAATTTAAAAAAGAAACTCCCCGCCTAGTACAGTAAATAATTTCTATTATTATATTTCTATTATTATTCTATATATTTTAAATTTATTAATAATAAAATTTGTTGGCTATGCTTAGGTATTATTTATGTATGGTAATAATTTTTAATTATGCCTATGTTGAAACACATATGCCTAAATACCTAACTATATAACAATACTTTCATCTAGAATTGTATCTTAAAACAAAAAACATACCTACCACTATCACAATATGTGTAGAAAATATTGAGTTCAAAGAAAGTAATAAGTGATGCAGCACAGCTTACGTAACCAGACGTCCCGTTCTTCGCTTGTGTGTCCCGGTGTCCCGAAAAATGTCCCGTTTTTCGTAATGATATGTAAATTTGGTCGGTCGAAACACGTTTCTCCGTCATTATCGCAGTATGTTGTTAGGTTTCTAAAATCGGAAGTTTTAAATTATTTCTTATAGTGTCAAATATACCTTCAATTATACCTAAAAACTCTATGAGGCGTCAATAAAAACTAAAGTTATCTTAAAAAAAATGAAAAGACGTTCACGTTAAGCGTAGCCTCAAATATTGAATTAACTCAAGATCCCAGAGCCGCCATACCTACGGTACGGTATTTTTAACATTTAAATATAGAATTTATGTCCAACTTTTTTTTTAATAGAAACCTTTTCAGCCTTCATATTTTAAAGATTTAACATTGGTTTAATGTGTCAGTTGTAAACTTCACCAATACAAACGTCAATTAAAAATTTAACTTTTCATTATAATAAGTCTGATACAAAAATAATAATAATAAATAGATGTCGAAAACAAAAATTAAATTTAGGGATATATCTTATGGCTTACAAAAATTCAGAGATTTTCTTCTCGGAAGAAAGCACACTTTGCACGGTCGCTTTCCACCTATGATGGCTTCCCGTACTTTACCACCGCCTGATGTTCCACGAGGTCCTGATACAAACTATTCAGACAAATATTATTTTCAAAGAAATGCTTTCAATTCGGTTCACCCTCCAGTAGTAGCGCCAGTGGCAGAAGGGCCGCCGTTGATGAAAAGTAAAACAAAACCAGGTGCACCTGGCAAAAGTTTGCCGCCTAATGCTGTAAGTTTCTGCAATATCCTTATAAATATTAGATACTCTTATTTTCTTATATTTTTCAGGTTCACGCTGTATATAACATGTAGCAGGGTAGACATAGGGGGCCCAGTGTTAAGACACTCCGCTCCCCATTTCCGCCGCTTCGCTTTGCCTCGACACCAGGGCGAAGAAATGAAAATATAAAATAAATAGATATTTTTATTCATTACGTATGTCTTCATTCACAGTTTTTAAAGGTAATTGATGAATTTTTGATATATAAATTGACTTATACTAAGTAATTTATGGACTTCATCACAGAAAATTTATTATCTTTTTTGTAATATATATTAAATGTATTTGTATTTTTTGTTCACAGATTTGTTTTAATTTTGCTCCAACTCCCGGTCCTACTTGGTGGTGGGATGGTCATTGTTACTATGAAGAAGTAACGGAACCTCCACCGCCGATAGCGCCCAAACAAGAAGATGACTTATGTCCGAAGACTGAACAGAAATGAAGTTAATTATAATAATAATAAAATAAAAACCTTTTTTTGTATCTCTAATGAATTATTTTGGGTTTTAAGCGTTTTTCTCGTTTCGTTTCGTTTAATATTTAGTGGTAGTCTACTTTTCGTTTAGTATTCCATCTTAACGGCTATGTAACTATATTAAATTATCACTAGTATACTAAAATATTATTCTTAAATTTGACGTCGTCGTGGCGCAGGGGCTGTGCTGCGTGACTTTAAGCGCGACCGTTGGGGTTCGTTTCCCACTCTTCTTGAAAATGTAATAAATAATATTCGAGTGACTCTCTGTCTGTCTGTGGTGTCAAGGGAAAACGCGATGTTGACAGTCACAGATGTATAAGAGACACCAGCGATCGATTTTAATTTGTGATTGCTTTTTTTTTGCTTTACGCTGAATCTCTGCTATAAGCTATAGTGTTAAGACACTCCATTCTACGTTTTCCGCCCAATTTTCGAGACTCTGTAGGTTTACTGCCTTTTAGTATTTGTTAGTCTTCGTAAAGATGACGCTGATGCAATTATATTGCATCAGATTGTCTTTACTCATTACAAACTATCCGCTGATTAAATATTATATATATATATATATTTGTTTATGTCTCATAGTGTTGTGGATTCGACTCGGGGATATATTTAAACAAAGGAAGGTAGTTAATTACGTAATTTTTTTTCTATGTTTGAGAAAAACAAAGTCGTTAACAACGAAGATTCAGGCAATATTTGTGATATGATAAGTTAATAAAATTTTTCATACAATACTTCGCATGTTTTATTCATATCACTTCACGTGGTCACACACACTGTGTCAAGGAAAATTAGGTAAGGCAAACTCAGACATCGACTTGAATTATTTATTAAGTAAGTTTTCATCATATATATATTGGAATACAGTTTGAGGTAACGTATTGAGATATTCATTTGTGAAAATTAATTAATTTATTTATTGATTTTATATTAATAAAAAGTAAAATTTCTTGCACTTAATTATAGGTACCTTAAAGTGCTTAATTTTTATTTTTATTTCGATAAATAGAAACAAAAACTTAAGCTCACAGAATTTGCATAGGTAACATAGGGGGAAAGAGCCCCCTACCCTGCTATATCTTAAGGACTTGATTGTGAAGATAGTGAAGATGTTCTTCCCTTTTCACCCAATCTAAAGACATTGTCCAGCGTCAAAATTTAAAAAGACAACGGTTTATTTCATCAGAAAAACGAAAATAAAATTCAATTTATTGGTCCGAATAAGAATCGAACATAAAACCAATGAGTTTACAGACGCTGTTCCACTTCGCCAATATGCAAATGATGTAAATAAAAGTTACAAAAGTATAGGTTTTTTTTAAAACATTGTTTATTGTGATATCTTTGTTATATTTAAAAATGTTGACCTATGAGGTCCGTCTTTACCTTCTGAGATACGGAACTATAAAGATCAGTAAACTTGCATTAACTAAGGTATCGTAAATTATACCTATATCTTCCATTCACCCAGACAATTTTATCAAAACTGTTTTTCTAGTTGATATACTAAAACGTTTAAACATATTTTACAACGTAACACTTATTGGACTATAGATCAGAGTACTCCACAGTCCACAACGTTTATGGCCTGTTATTAGGTTTAATCTGAAGTCTCTATAATATCCATCTATTACCGCGCGGTCCGTGTTACTCTCGTCAGCGCATGAGCGAGAACGGCCCAGTCGCTTAGTATTAGTACGTCCGGAAGCACTGTCGCCGACAAACGTATCGGTAACCACTCGGGTGATAGAAAAACAGTTATGACTGATTCCTTTGAATTCCCGCCAAGGTTCTAATTCTAGCCACTTCCAAAAATATTCCGAAAGTCATAATTTAATCTTTGGTGTGTTAACAAAACGTTTATACTCCTGTGACGCCTGCGTTTTATCGGCGTTGTGACTGGAACCACCTGTGAGACTTTTACTACATAGTAAATCTATCAAAATGAGAGAGGATTCAGAGACGGCCGTTCTGAATGAAAGGATAGAGGAGTTCAAGAGTGACCCAGAGAAGTTGCGTCAGGCCTCAGAGTTCGTGGATGAGCTCATGCAACAAGCAAAAAAAGAGGCCGAGTTGAAACTGAAAGAGAAAGAGAAAAGCAAATTTGTAAGTATCCATGTATATTTATCCCGGTAAGGAAACAATATGTGGATGTGATAGGGCGGTAAGTGTTATTATAGGAGTAGTGCTGCTATAGAGTGCAAAATTGCTTCTTCGATAGCAACTGCCGTCATTTTGAATTATTTTGGACATAATATCGAAACACCTTGCATGCTTATCACATCTTTTGATTTTTCTAAGACTATATTCTCCCTCATTGGGAGGATATTATTTTTCGATTGTTTTAGGATTTCAATAAATAATATGTATTTTTCTAAGAATATTTTATTCCGATAGCACATACTCGTATAAACTTAATTTCTACTGTTTCTCAGCATTTCATCTTTCAAGTAGAAACGTAGCATATGATAATTTTTATCGTTATTTTGACACTTGATAAACAATATTTATTTAAGTAGGAAAATTTGATATTTACGAGATTAGTGACCAATTGGCTTAGTTTATCTGATAAGGCTATTTTTCAAATATGAAGGTAGAACCTACCTATGTATGACAGATAGGCGTTTGATCGATATTTCAGGTATCACTTTACATTTAAGGACTTTGTAAAGTTTGATTGACCTATATAAAGTTACGGTGCCATGTTATATACATGTTATCGCTATATAATTATCGAACAAGTTAATACTGTTTAACCTAGCACGTCAAATTGGGCTTGTATTATTAAAGTGGATGTAATTGAAATAATTTAACGTTCAATACGTCAAACGCTTAAATTTATTTTTATATTATAGTCAAATGATGCTATTTTTTTAAATAAAAGTATCCAAAGTCTTTTATAATACCTCTAAGATTATGTGTACAAGTTTCAGGATAATGAGTTGAGTAGTTTCGGCGGCGAGTGTAACAAACAGACTTACACTGACATTTATAATATTAATATTATTGTCCACAGTTATATATATCATGCATTAGTCTGTGACTCTCTCTTATAGATCTTGTGCTTAAGTTTTGATCTCGTGGAACGGAAATAATTATCAAAATAAATTAGCTTGCAGCTGTACCCTTTATATAGCAGAGTAACTGCCTACGCTCTCTCTCTGTGTAGGGAATCTAGTGCTAAGATGAACGCCGAGCTTTTGCCTTGGAGAACGAAGAAATAATAAATATTTTCATATTTATAAATAATAATTAATTTCCCCGAATGGGGATTCAACCCACAACCGTTGCATTATAGTCACACCCTTGTGTCCGTACACCACTAAGACATTCTCAATATGTGTTAAGGTAGTATTTTTACAATGTTCTATTGTAATACAACTATCAAGTACGATGCGAGAAGAATTTTTATAACCAGTCTTTTAATTAGATAACTTAACGATCTTTCTAAGCGTAGTCTAAAGCTTATAAACTCATAAAAAAGGAGCTTAAATTGATACTAACATGATAGTTATTACGGTCCATTTATTGGTTTTTTAATGTATTTTTAATGAAAGTTGTATTTTTAGCTTTACGCTGTATCGCGCATATAGCAGGGTAGGCAAAGGTAACCTAGGAATCTATGGTGTGTACACTCAACTCTCAATAAGTACGCTAGTATATATTGAAATGAGCTTTTACTATATGTAATATATGAGTATATAAGGAGACTGTGGGTCCACATTATTTATAATCAAAAGATTTTTCGTTTCTCCTTCTCGTTTTCTATAAACAAAGTGTAACTTTGGATTCAGTCATCCAACATACGTCGTTTCTTTCATGTGTTGAAAGAAACGACGACTTGACTGATTGTGGGTTCGGTATCCACTTGAGGAAATTAAATATTTATTTAAATGTATATTTTCATTTCTTCGCTCGGGTGTTTGAAGACACCCGTCTTTGAATTTCGCCACTCAGAACACAATGCTCCACAATTCAGTGGTAAGGGAGGAACAGTGTCTTAACACTACGTTACCCTGATATGCGCGAGATATTATCGATAAGTAGAATAATCACTCAAGCGAACTTTATTTAATACCCTCGAGCAGATGTAATTATACCAAATCTCTCGAGAATCTTTCGGATTCTTTTCCTGTTGCGGTCGACGGCAACTTGTTGTGTCAGATTTGGGGATCAAATAATGTGGATGTTTTTATTTTATGCAATATGTTTTATAGACATTTTTTTCTTTCATA
>JBAIZZ010000051.1:25769-68716 GCA_037355905.1 Heliconius aoede
CAAACCAAAATAAGACCAAAAACAGTTAGTGGACTCTTAAGCGCTTATTATGATACGAACTGTTATATCATTAAACACACTTATAAAGTAATTTAATCCATATATAGATCTGTATTAAAAATTTTGAAATTTTCCTATCATATACAACTTTATTCTATAATACATATATACAAAGAATATATTGACGATATTTTACATGTTTTTACAAAACTTATTGTAATTATTGATTTAACACTCTATTTTTAATATTTATAATGTAATATTTAAAATTTAGACACTAACATTCTTTTTTTTTTTCAAGTTTTATAATTTTGTAATAACGCTTACGAATGCACAAACGAAATTGTATTACGCTTTAAGCATATTATATTTTTACGATTTTTATTTATATTGCAACAAAAATGTAACGCCATTTTTTTTTGCTGTATTTTGAAAATATATTAGAAGATGTCGTGTTCTTTATATGTATTTCAACAGATAACAAATATTTGTATAATATATTTTCATCTCTTAAACTAACCATTTATGTAAACAGTTTGTAGAGATCTTCCTATATGAAGAATTGTGGAAATGAAAAAAAAAATACAATAATATCGATATGTATTTTAAATTATGATGGAGCTTTTAAAATTATACGTGTCTTAAACTGAAATTGTAGACTAAAAATATTTTTCAGTGTCGAATATAGTAGTATATATATTGTATTGCTCAATGCAATCTATGTATGTAATAAATAAATATCTCTTCACATATTTATGCGCCACGTTTTACTATATACTCAATTTTTTTTATGTACCTTAATTAAAAATAATAACTAGAATACGCCATATTGAATATGCGGGAAAAAATCTAAGACAGTGTTAATTCTATGTATTATAAGTAATATTCAAATTCAATTCATTGTTAAATATTTGATTTTATTGAATGTTTTTTTTTTTAGATTAGTATAAAATAACACAGGTGAAATATTACTTTATGTTTTTGTAATTATATCTTGGATTTTAAACTGAGGACTTCAAATGGAAATCTGTTAAGTCTGTTATACATATAATCGATTAATATTATTATGTTACGTATAAATGTGTGAATAGATCATGTGGTAATTGTAAGTTTTTAATGAATGTTCAATGTGATATGCTGCCTCTAACACTTCCTATGTGATCCGATTCGCAACGTCTTCTATAAATATAAAAAAAAGAAATCTGTGAATAGAAATTTGTTTTATTGAGGAAAACGAAATTTCAATTGACAAAGTAATTGCTTTTTTAGTTAGATGTGACCCAAATAAAAAGAAAATATCGCAAAATAAAAAAATAAACATTTCTCAGAATTCAGAAAACACCAAATACTTGATGTTTCCCTCAAAATAAAATATATATATATATATATTTCTTTTATATATATATTATATATATATTTATTTTAAAATATAAATATATATATATATATTTCTCAGAATCTGGAAAACATCAATATCTTGATATTTCTAAGTGCAGAATGACATACCATCTCGCATTTCAGTCTGTATCGATGGAGCTCATAACAAAAGAACGTATTCATCTTAACGACCGACATTGTTTCGAATAATTACCACAGACAGGTATTACTGACTTGCTGTATTTTTAAAATAAGAATGTAAGAATTACATATGAAATTCCTACATGTAAACTAACCTTGTACTTATTCTTATTTTAAAAATATATTTATCTATGAAACATTTAATTATCTGCCTACCCTGCTGTGAGCGGGATACAATTTGAAGCTGATTTATTTATTTAATTACATTGGACGCAAGATTTCACGATATTTTTTTTCAGTTTCACGCTGTATCCTCCATGTAGCAGGGTAAGCAGAGGGAGCTTGTTAGCGTGATACACTCTGCTTCCCATGTCTCTTCGCAAATTGTGGAGGCGATGCGTGTTTAGTGGACGGTGCTAAAGAATGAAAATATTACCAAAATACATATATTACAAAATATTTCTTCTAGTGGGCTGTTACTCTTGCGCCATGACTGGCCTCATCATAATTATCATCAATTTATTATATTAATTATTGAGACCAGCTTTCTTCAATGATGTCGAGACAAACCGCGGCGTTTAGTTCTGCATCCAGAATTCAGCATATAGTGGGGAACGGAGCGACTTAACACTAGGTGTCCTCTGCCTATCTTGTATGCGGGATGTATCCCGCGTAAAGCTGATTAAAATTTTTATTTAAAATAAATTAATAACATATACAACAAGTACTTTAACAAGAAACAATGACAAATTATAAAGGTAAGCAATGTGACATTACGTGAGTATATTATATGGAGAGGCCTGATTTACAATTAAGCTAAATTTATTCGATTAATGGTTGGAATTTACGATGTGCTAATACTTTATGACAATCATTTAGATATCAGGATAAGGCAGTTGGTTTGTAATATTTGTAACATTGATATATATATTTTATTTTTTTTATCTACACCTGTATCCCATATCAAGAATTCATCGCGTATTAGGCTTGGGCAGAGGTAACCTAGTAATTAGACACTCCGCCCCCTACGCTCTGCTCATTTTTCGAGTCATTGCGTGTTGAGACTTGAGAGGCAAAATTCAATGATGTAGGTATGTTATCTTCTTATTGATGTGACGCAATGAGTAAGAACTATATCTATATAGGTAATTGGCTATATGTTTTCTCAACTTGGTTAAACAGTCTTCGGTGTAAAGTTCTTGTTATACCATTTTTCAGCTCATGTTGTAGTGTAGAGTATTTTTTCCAAGCTGGTAAAGATGGCCAGATGTGTGAAAGCAAATGTTGGCAATAATTATAATATTATAAAGCAATTATTAATGATTTAAATATGCTTTCATTTTAATACTGTACACATTCTTATATTTATTTAAATTAATGGCTACAATTTATATATAATAATAAATGTGACACCATACATAGATATTCATTCATAGATTATATTTTCAATTGTATAAAAATACATTTCATATAAATTAATATGTAAGTTCAATATAAAAACCATCAAAGAAAATAAAACTTTACGCCTCATAGAAATGTTAACGCCTCAGCAAAAGTTATGGTGATATAATGTTTAATCCAGGTCACATCTATAGGGTGGAAACAGGTCAGGTGGGTGAATTAGAAGGCTTTCTTAGGTGTGCCTAATTTACAAAACAGAGATTTCTTTCAGTCGAATTTGGGTGTAAGAGAAAGTTTAAATTTTGTAGACCTTCAAATACAAGATATGTATATAATATGTATTATTAATATAATAAGGCAAACACTTCTAGGTCGGGAGGAATGAGTAGGCAAAATCGAGAGGGAAGATTTCGCCGTTTTTTAAAATTTACTCTGGTTCTAGAATTTGTTGTTTTTTTAATATTTTGGGGCATATATATAAAGGATAGGCACTGCCCACCAGGCTCCTCTTCTTCCTACGCCCATGAATATATGGTAAATCTAAATAATATTGTGTAAGTATAGTGACGTTTTCCCATTAAAAAATCTATTTAAAACTTTACTTAAAACTCCACTAAATACGTAAATAATAAATGAAAACTTAATTATCATAATTTTTTGTCTCGTATTTCGCGCAAGAATCCTACTTTTATACCTAAATGTTCAGATGCTATTCACCGAGATATAATCTAGCAACGCTACACTTCAACAAATTGCAATAATCATTTATACGCTTGTTGAGGTATGCCAAACCTCCATAAGCTCCAATCAGTTACTAGCGAGCGTGTTAGTATGTTCCGAGTCCTGACGTGCAAGCATGATAAATGTTAATGTCTAAGTTATTTGAGCTTTTTCATTAGGCTTGACGTATTCATGTGTAATTATAAAAGACGCAGGAATAAAGAAGTTTAAAAAAGCATGAAAGAAATAGTACATGAATATTACTGTGCTAAATAAATATAATAAACATATGCATATTGAAATAATTTACTAATTTTATTTTTAAATTCGATTCAATTCAATATGCGCTTGTGAGCACATTAGTACACAGAACAAATTAAAGCACTCACAATGATATGTATGGAAGACCTACGTTTGTAAAGGCTGGGAGCTTGTAGGCGTTTGCCAAGCCATCGCAAGCGTGTAAGCGCCCTTTGTGGATGAAGAGTAATGAATGTTAGTTGTTTGAAAGATCCTTGTCTATCAGAAACTTATTTCACTGTGGTAAACTTAATGTATTTAATTAGATTTTAAAGGTATTAGAAGTCACCTAAATCAAACTAAAACTCAGATTTGCACTAGTCCACATTGGAGCGCTTGCTGAAGATAAAACGCTTTTTTATCTGCGATCAAATGAAATGGCGGGAAATTGAAAATTTTACGTCAAAAAAAATTTCGTAAGCCGTAATTCCAGTTTGATGCCATAAAAGTAAATATACTATAATAGTTATCTTATAGTAATATAGAATAGAACATTAGCTATTTACTGGGAGACAATCTGGCAATGCTGAGGTATAGTAACATTTGTAAGAATTGATACAGAAACAAGTTATAAAACATATTTTTATTGACAAATTATTATTATTATTATTACAAAACCATAACTATACTTAAAATCTATTTTCTATATTTCTTATAATTAGGCGACCGATCTCTGTCCCTCTTCTTTTTCTTGCCTTTCCTTTTCTTGTCTATATCTTTTTTTTCTTTTTTACTCTTACTCTTACGATGGTCCGGGGAATCACTACTGCTATTCTTTCGTCGTCTAGGCTTATCTGAATCAGAACTTAATGAATCGTTACTGCTATACTTTTTTCTAGATTTCTTCCTATGCCTTCTATCATCACTGCTTGAAGAATCTCGACGTCTCTCACGACTTCTGCCATTGGAATTGTCATTCTTCCGAAGTCTTTCTTCTCCACGTCTATCATCACTTTCTCTTTCACGTATTTCATTTTTTCTACTGGATGATGCACTTTTTAGATCTCCTTTAGAGGTATTCTGTTTAGTATTAAGCATTTCCTTCTTTTTGTACTCTTCGTATGTGTCAGTGTCTGAAGCAAAAAATAACTTATAATAGATAAGTGGTCATTCATAAATATTATTACAAGAAAAAAGTATAAAAGTTAGAACATCGATGGATTTGATCCAGGCGCTCTGACTACCATGCCATGCAAGCTGATCAGGCTATGTTGTATATTGCAGAAAATTGTATGAAGCTCCCAACTAAGATGCTACATTATTAAGCACATGCCACCATTTACATATTTATTAAAAATTATTAATAAAATAATAAATCATTGCATAATAACAAAAATTGCACATAACATATGCTATATATACATATATTGAGAGGTAGGAACAATACAATCTCAATTGGATACATCAAAACATCTAATAGTTTGGCACCCTCAATATATATATGAAGAAAATAATAACCAAGTACATCTACAACTTAAGATAAACAAAAAAAACTATGTCATTAACTAATAATGTGATATATAACTATGTTACACAAAAAACTAACAAGCGACTAACTAACGCGACGGCTGTGGATTCGAGTCCCATTTGAAAAATGATTATTTAATATTTTCAGCTCTACCACTTAACATGCAATATGTTCGGAATTCAGCGGAAAGGTAACACAGTGCTTTAACAATATCTTGCAGAGCTTTAATTCGGTGAAAACTGCGCTATTATAAAGCATATAACAAAGTATGTAGAGAGAAGCAAATTGTCACAAAATTTATGATATTGTGTTTCATTTCCAACCCCACCACATACATGTAGCTAAAAAACAATTATAAACTAACAGTATAAAATTACTCACTTATAACTTTTGATTGCTTATCAAATTCCGACCTAGTGACTGCTTGCATCATAAATTCACTCAAGCTAACAGTTTCCTTCTTAATTGATATTTCGACTACGACACGCCCATTGTCCTCATCCAAGCTTACAACCTGTAAATAATGGCATATTTAATAACTAAAAATATTTAATAAATCAGTTTCACACTATATCCCGCACACACCAGTGTTGGCAGAGAGAGGCTTCCGTTAAAACACTCCCCCACTTTTCGCCAAAATCTAGAGGCGCATTGTGTCAAGCGGCGGAATTCAACGCCGCGCTTTGCCTCGACACCAGAGTGAAGAAACGAAAATATAATTTTAAATAAAAATTTCATTTCCTTGATTGGGTATCAAAACCACATTTTATAATATTTTTATATCAAAAATTGATAGCTATAAATGAATATATGTATATATGAATACCATATAGCTATGGATTTCAGATATCATTTGTGATTTCACAATGTAAGTAAACTTTAAAAACTTAAGAATACAGTCAGCCATCATGAGAAGTGGGAATCGACTAATAAATCCACTTTAACTTAAATAATTATAAATAATATTAAAAATTACCTTGCCATAATAACCACTGTGTTTTCCTGATGTAATTTTTACAAATGAATTTTTTACTATGGACAATTCTTCATCTTTGTCTTTAGATCCTTTTTTGGACTGATTATCTTTAACCATTTTATCTGCACCTAAACCAAGGCCTTTTGGTCTTAGTTGAGGCTGTTTGTATTTAGATCTGGAAAACAATAAAGAAATACATTGTAATTGAATTACAACATGATATGCATTTCCTCAATGCTGTGTCTGGCTTCATAATTATAACAAAGTAAAAAAAAAAGAATGGCAAACAAAATAGAACAATAACAGAAAGGTAATTAAAAATATACAAAGTTCTGTTGAGGAAGGCAGTTCTATTGAGAAGAGCCAGTAAGAAACTCAACAGTTCCTCTTTTCAAAATTAATGAAAATTGAAGAGTTTTCAGTACCAATTTTGCAAATGATTACATAGAAATATTTAAACAAATTTGAACAAAAGTGACTTATTTATACAAAGTTATTATAATATATTTAAAATGAATGTCTTGATATAAAAAGTGATTTGAAATAATATCATTCTATATGTTGATGGCTCGTAAAATGTAGAGGGCGTTGAAATTTTCTATGAGATACAGTATAAAACATTTCTATTCCTTCTTTCTTTACAATAATTTCTGAATCAAATTATTACATTGCAACTCACTGTTCTTTGTTTGGTGTCCAACCCATCCCTCGTAACATAGCCATTCCAAATTCTTGTATCGGCACTGATTCATAGTCATCAAGAGTGGCCTGGAAGTAAAAAAAATACTTTTTAGGGTCCTTACTTTTATTTCACTATTCAAGTCAATCTATACTTTGGTTTTTGCCTTATTTCCAGACATTGTGCGCTGGTGAATTTAATACTACACATTTTCTTACCACAGTGGAAATCATTTCTTTTTCCCCTTCATTCAAAATTACTGACACTTGTTTTTACAGATTGTCATCCCTCATAATTACTATAACTTATGCCTTTATTTTTATTTCGGCTAAACATGATGTAATATCAAAATGTACTTAATATTTACAACAAACACTGTAAAATAAAAATACATAACCCAACATTACAAGACACCTTTAAACTTAATAACACAAAAGAATGAGGCTGTTGTGGTGCAGCATCAAAAGGTGTCACTGTGACACAATGGTTGTGGGTTCAATCCCCACTCAAGGTAGTGAAATATTTATTTACATTCTCATTTCTTTGCTCTGGTGTCGAGGCAGAGTCCAAGAAATATTTATACAAATACTTCGGCAGAAAGTGAGGAGTGGAGTGTCAAAACACTGGTTCCCTCTGCCTACTCTTATGTGTGAGGGATACAGTGTGAAGCTGATCTTTATGTTAAAATAATGATGTATAGATTATAGTTTTTATTAAATTTTAAAGTATTTATGAATAAATAACAAATCATTAGATAAATTAGTATATACCTCCGCTTGTCCATTGATCACAGGCTTAGCATTTATTGGCACAACTAAATTAGGTTCATCATCAGTTTTTTCCTTTTTTACAGCATCTTCCATTAATTCCCGAATTGCCATTTGGTCTAAAGATTCATTTTCAGGGACATTTATATTTTCTGTTTGTGGTTCTTTCTTTACTACTGGCTCGTCGAAATTTTCTACCTTTGCAGCTATCTCTTTTAACTTTTCTGCTGTAATAAGGGTATTTGGCTTCATAGGAATAACCAATGGTTTTGCTTCTTCCTTTAAATCTCCTCTGTAAAATTTGATTAAGAAATTACATTGAGAAATTACACGACAGTCAAGTCTATGCATTAATTATTTATAAAATTAAAAATATAGTTTTTATTTTAACAAATTAAGCGAAAACGTATGTTATCTGAAACAACTTACCCCACTACTTTGATGGACTTTTCTTCGACACATTCTATGTATTCCTTTGCCTCAGTTACTATAAGTTTATTTTGTTTTTTTGTTTTTGTAAACCCGAAAGATATCTTCTTGCCTTCCATTTTGATCTTCTTGATTCCACTTGCCAAAATATGAGAGTCCTGTAACAGTTAACTATACATTTCAGTTCATATTTAATAATAATCTAATCGATTAACTCAAAAGTTTTAAGAAATTAACCTAGCAACTAAGTAAAATTATTTATTTAATTGAATATCTCATAAATGTTTTGGTTTATTATAAGATTTTATTATAATATAGTATGCCGCACTTTTGTTAACGTAATGTGACAATGACAACTGCCAAAATAAAATGACAGTTCGTTTTGACAGCGATACATATTGCCATAAGAATATAGCAAAAATATCTTTACGCTGTACCCCGCGTAATACTGTTAATAAAATTAATGTAATTTTTTATAAATATTTTACACGAATAACGAATTTTATAACTGTATTTAAAAAAAAATGTTTTAGGACACGGTACGCCCCATTGAGTCAGTTCCGATACCTACTTACCGCCAAAATTCTGTAATGGTGGAGTGGTGATACTCATTGCCGCGCTTTGCATTTATTTTATTTCAAATTAAAATATTAAATATTTCCTGTTCTCGTGTGGGAATGGTCCCCACAACCTACCAGGTTTCCAGGTTCTCGCTGCCAAAACTTTTATGTGCGTGACACAGCTTAAAGCCAAAAAAATGTGATTAAATTAAAAGAAATACTGATAAATTTTATTTCTGTAAAAGTAAGAAACATTGCCGATAATATATATAAATTATGTAGGTACGTACGAGACCAGTCAAGGCCCAGGATCAAAGTGGTTCATAGTTTACGTATTTATTTAATTTATAATTAAGTTAAAGATCAAATATTAAATTGCTTTAACTTATGTAATATATATAACATATACTAAACAATTCTACACTAATTCTGAATGTCTGGATAAACATAATTTCTCTTAGACATTCATTTGTAATGCTATGGATTTATTTGAAAACTGCCTTGAATAGATTAAGAGGCGTTAATTAGAACGTATTCGTAATTGGTAGAAGGCTTCATTTATTATGCTTAAGTTTATTCAAGTAAGGAAAGATTACATTAAATCAAATCATGTATCCCACACTAGGTTCCCTCTGAATATTCTATTTTCGAGGCATTTCGTGCTAATTGGTTGAACTTAACGCCGGGCTTTTGCCATGGTGCCAGAGAGAAGAAAGGAAAATATTAATGAATAAAATAATTTAGTCCCTTGATGGAGAATCGAACCCATTACCGTTACGTTACAGTTACACATTTTTTTTATCCTACTATTATGTTAATCGAAATGGTTTAGTTTCCTGACAAGCCATAACATTGTCTTGATAAATTTTATAGTCCAATTCTGGCGCGCCTTCGTACCTAAATAGTAACATATAAACCTTTTTCAAGGCCTTCCTGTGCGTCAACACATAAAATTGTAAGCCCGTTTGCAATATTTTCTTTCTGAAGATATTTTATTAAAAAACATATCTAGCCAAGTGAATAAAAGACAACTGATACAAAATAGAATTGATAAACGTATTATAAAAAAATAACTAGAGTGATCTTAAAATGTTTATGGCAACTTCAATGTATAATTATAACTAAAGTGTAGGTGCCGTATTGTTCAATAACAAAAATAAGAATCCTAATTTTATAAATACTGGTCTACTATATTACAGTCTATGGTGGACAATTGGGGTGCGGGTGGCTGTGGAACGCAATGATTGCAGGTTCTATTCCACACACGTATATTTTTATGCCATGCTATGCTAACCAAAGTAAAACGTAATGCTAAATTATCCCCAAAATTGTCTCTAAAATGGACAGATTGAATTCACTAAATTATCCTTGAACTATCCTTGAAGTGTATCCTTTCAAATAAAAAAAAAGAACCACCGGAATCAGTTGGCGTGATATCGAGTTATTCGTCCATTTGTCGCACACATACCCAATTTAAGACATGTGATTTTCTCAAAAATAGATTGTCAGAAATGTATGTACAATACGGGAAGGAATACTTTTTAAATAAAAAAATATCAAATTCGGTTCACCCAGTCAAAAGTTATGAGGTTCATAACAAAAAAAAAATACAGTCGAATTGATAAACTCCTTTTTTCATAGAAGTCGGTTAAAAAACAAAACAACGACGAGTACGACAAATATAATACCGACTACTTAAAAAATAGAAGAAAAATGACTCTAATAAATTTATTATTTTTTATCAAGAAACGCCTGTTGTCACGAAAATTTGATTTTACGAGTGAACGAATTTAATATGGCCCCACTTCCATCAAACGCCAGATTTATATTCCATTCACAATAGTACGGTGGAAGTAATGCTCTGTTATGTACGGATTTGTGGCTCCAAACAATATTAGCGTATAACTTTATTGTACGACTTCATCAGCTAGGAATGCATTTCATGTTTATTCCACACATTATTATTATAGAAAAAAATTAAATACTTAAATAATTGCTATATTTCATAGGTATTTAAATTTTACTGCCGTCATTTGCTTCGGGAAAATATATAGAAAGCGAAAGGATCACGGCTTCGCCCGTTTACACTGAACTTGCAAAGCACTTACATTATATATATATAATAAAATCCATTGCGTAGTTTTAAAGATCTAAGCATACAGAGGGACAGACAACTTTTTACTATGTATTGATGGTGATATGAAACATTTGTCCTTTTAACTTAGCGCCATCTATTGAATCTTTACTTATTTCCATACAGTTAAAAGATACCGCCATCTGCATAGAATCTGAAGCTATTGATGAACAGATGGCGTCTGATGCTAATAATCTGATGATAAACAGATAATCCAAAATGACCGTCTAGAATGACTGTCAATAACAAATAGCTCAGAAAATATCATCATCATCGTTCATCATGTCATAAAATAGCTAAAAACTTAAATATTTTATTTTAATAAAATATAAATATATTACTTATTTTGTGGTGAATCAAACTCAAATTTCACTCGCATTATGTCATATGTACATATAATTAAATTACTTTAAAGTAATCAGCAAATTTAAACCGTATCTAACTAAATATTCAGAAATTACATGAAATACAGTCTCGCAGATTTGTATTGGACAATTCTAAACGTGTAGTTAATTAATATGCATAATAAAGTCGGCGCCAGTAACAGGAGAATGTAACCGCCATTACCAAAATTGCCTAATTAACACATTGTCGACTGTCTGTTCCGTTGACCCTCAGGGGAATACCCGCGCTGGCTCACCTAACACGTATTCTCTATAAGTAATTTAGTATAGTAGTACTATACATAAACTAATGTTAATTCTTTTGCATGAGAGTGTGATACTTGTAAATAAATGAATTTATTTTTATAGTTTTATCCAAACAAGATAACGAAATCAGATTGTAACGGAATTTTTAAATATTAACCCACCATATAATTTTAATAATGAATATTCTATTCATAAACAGATTTTTTTTCCATTTTATAAGAGTACCGTCTACAGCTATACTTAAGTTAACTAATTTATTGTAATAGAGAGCATCTACGAAAGATTGAATTACGTATATTGCTGCCATTATTATGGGCATGAGAGCAGGCCCCTTTGGCTTTGAACTTAAACACAATTATGACAAACTTTGTCGTAGTCAGGCCGAGAGCACTCATATGTAAATATTAAGTACTTATATGAAATTTCAGTGTACATGTCTGCTTTGAATCCAAGACGCAAGTTGCGGGTCTAACTTATCATTAATAATTCAAATATAAGTATTTCTAGTTATCCGAACTTAGACTAAACAACACAATAAAAATTCGATTTTCTTCTATTTAGTTTTCTTTGATTTCTCATCCACTATAAGAAATTTTTTTTTGGATAATCTTTAGTTTTTCAAATCGGCAAAAAATTGTCGTAAAAATCTGTGGAATTGAATGCTAGGGTCCCATATTCCGTTTCGTTTCTGGGTCAAAGTAGTAAAAATCGGTTAGGATACAGTTAAAATTTTAGGTTCATGGTTATAAAAGTGTTTTATGTTGCGATCCTTACTTTTAATTTTCTTTTAGTTATGCAGGAGAGTCATGTTTACATATCGTATGAAAAAAATCTGATAAGCACATAACGAATGAATGAATAATTTAAATAAAATAAATTAATTAAGGCCGTTGTGGAGCAGGGCAACAAGAGTGTGAATGTAATGCGAAGGTTGGGGGTTCGATTCTCACTCGAGGAAAGGAAATATTTATTTAAATTAATATTTCCATTTCTTGTGTGTGATGTGTCTTCAATGTGTGCGGGATACAGCGTGAATAATTTAATTATTTACAAATGGCATAATGATTTGTTTTTCTTCATAAGTATCTATTTATCTATATATTTAAAATAAATAAAATCTAACTTTTCCAAAAACTGTATTTAAGACGAAGTGGTCTCTGAATTGATCGTCTCGATATCCAGTATAAAATATTACGGATTTCAATTTTGGCGATCGGTTGTCATCGCGTCTAGCGAAGCGGGACAATCTTATTATGCTTAGAGCGAATAAATAGGATTATTGCGGGGCTCTCGTCGAGCTGGCTGACATTTAAGCTTGGATGTACTTCAAATTACATAGATTTGACGTGATATCTATTGGTTTTGTATATGTAATGTATCTCATATAGCTATAGATAGCTATTTACTCCCAGTGCTCCCTGCGTGCGGTATAATAGTCAGAAATAATTTTATGCCTTTTTTTTATCCTCCAATGTTCTAGAGAAATTACTTAGGTATGTACATATTGAGCTGCTAATACCAATGCGGCATTTTGTCTTACGGGACCAGCTTAATTAAAATAATTTTTAATTTAATAATTTCTCCATATATCAAACTACAAATAATCGCGCGTATATTCCGACATTGGTCCACTGTGTCACGATGGTGTTATGTAGGTAACAATAGTAAAAAGAAATAGAAACTAAGTTGTGGAATATTATATAATATATAAAAGTGTTATAACTGTTAATGCCCCGATCCTTTTTCGTTATATAAAATTGTGTCTTACATGGTTTTGAATATGAAATGATGAAGGCACGGGTTCTGAGGTACGAAATAGGTAAGTAAACGAGGTCCGATGTAAGATCATATATAAGTAAGCTATGTTACATTAATAATTTAATTTAAAAATATTTACTATTTATTTTTTATACTTTTTCTTAACACATTTAGTGATTTAGTGATAACTGATAAGAATTAGTTGCTTAATTATATAATAATTATTAAAAATAGAACATGATAAGGCAGCAAAATATATATTCTAGCACTATTCGGATTGAGGGTAAGGTTACCATCATAGTCCAATCATATTGTCACCAAGTTCTTAACGCATTATAATAAGTGTGATATATGTATGTTCCTTATATTTAATAAATATTATATTATAAAAAATTATCAAGTTAATCAAATTAAGTTCATGTACTTTAAAAATAAGTAAACTTTAAAAATAAATGCTATCAAGTTTGAATATGAAGGCGATTTACGTTACAAACATTATTTATGATCAAAATGAGTTCAAGACATTAAAGTATGCCGTAAGTACACAGCATGAAGCCTTATCGAAAGTTGTAAACGAATTTTTACGACAGTTTATACTTCAGAGTTCGTCGGTCGACCAATGTTAAAAACGATTTAAAGTAAAGAGCGGTCGAGTGTGAACTCACATTGTCCGTTATGTCCTTGTACATTTGGTTTCAAATTTGTAAAATGTTACATTAAAACTGATATATTGTGTTCGAAATTTTTGAAATCGGGTTTTAAGTACCTAATTTTTTTAATATTACTTTTGTTATTTAAATATTGGTGAAGAACAAACCGGTCTTCACTCAAAAATGGAAAAATGGATATCTAATCTCAAGAACTATTGAACGGATTTGAATAATTTATTTAGCATTTGATAACGTATCTACCGAGAAACACTATAGAATTATAGAAACAAAAATATTCAGAAACGACAGAGGTTGAGAGCTTCTAAAAGTTTTCATAATGCAAAATTCTTAGTGTTAACCTATGTATTTTTCCATATCAACTATTTATCACACGATACGTCTTTCTATCTGAATTTAGTTCACTTTTCAAATTGAAATTCTGTACAATGTACCAACTTTAGAAAATCCAAAAGACAAATTTCCAAGAAAACAAGACAACGCTGGCTCGACATGAGTTGGAATAATTTGTTATGTGCAATTTTCATACTGGAACACCTGCTGTTTCTACTTGCAACAAAGAATTTTCGGTTCCATTTTGTGTCCAACATGTGATTGTGTCGAAGTTTGCTCATATCTCCATATGATTTCAGAAATTTCGTATCATGTGGATGTGGAAGCTTTATTTGGGACATGTTTCTGGATTCATTAAGCTTTGTAATATTTCGAGAGTGAGTTATGATGATGTAAACTTGTTTTTTTCCTATATTTCAATTTTATTGTAATGTATTTTGAATATATGATTGTGAATTCATATTTCCATTTCTTGGCTATGGTGTCGAGGCAAAAGCGCGGCATTAAATTCAACCACTTAGCACGCAATGCCTCGAAAATAGAATATTAATAGAATATAATATATATAGTTAGTCATAAAATTATTCACGTTTAATATTAAATTTTAACCAAATTTACAGATTAAAAACGTGAAGTAAAAAATTTCATGTTACGCTGGGGCTTATGGAGAGTTTAATCTTCCATTTGTGAGATTTAGCGGTCGCGGGCGGGAGATAAAGCGGACTAGTGATAAAATTATTTCATTTTGCGACTCAAGTGATTATGAACATAAAACTAACCAGTGAAGCTTATAGTATTTTAACGTAACGTGTAATGTTTACGGAATTTAATCATGAGAAATGTTAGTTCATATAAAAATTATTATGAATTAAGAATTTTTTTTTTCAGCGTCACGCAGTATCGCGTACACAGCGGGGTAGGCAGAGGGATTCCAGTGTTAAGACACTCCGTTAATTATTTTCTGCCGAATTTCTGCTGAGCAATTCGAAAGCCGCGATTTGTCTCAAAATCTGAGTGAAGAAATGAAAATATTAAATATTTCATTTCCTCGAGGGGTCACATACCGTTTATATTCACACTGTGTAAGGAAGAGGGCAGTCGTGGTTCTTACATAAGAAGAAATAATCTAATTAAAAATGAAAAGATTTTTCTTTAGCTAAAATGTTCAGCAGATCTAAAATCTACTAGATAAATTTCACATATCTAGCTATTGTGGTTTACGATCGGTAAAGATGAATCGGTCAATCAGAGCATTTGGAAGTTGAAATCTCTCATGTCACTGCGGCAGTAAACCACAAAAATATATATCATAACTACAATGTATTTTTATTTTATTTGGAGCTTAAGTGAAGCTATATATATAATAAAAAAATAATAAAGAAAATTCATTTGATTCCATGACACTTTTGTAGTCATATTCCACTGATCTTTACTATAGTTAAAAGCTTAAGCACGTAGATAGGCAATGTCATCGAAAATACTAATACTAATACTAATTTGAAAAATTTACAAATATTATGAGACAGTTGTAGCACAGTGGTAGTGTCACAAGTGTGTGACTGTAAATGCAACGGTTTTGGGTTCGATTCCGACTCGCAGGAATGAATTATTAATTATTAAAAATTTTATTTTCCCCTACTCAACATGCAATGCCTCATGCGGTGAAAAGTGGCGAACAAAGTGTCTTAACACTAGATTCCCTCTGCCTACAATGCTATAGACGGCATAGATATGTTACACTACATCACTTCATTCATGTCACTTCACCATTCCACCCATCACTCGATCTCGTAAATGAGATGGTGTGTAACGACTCCAATTTGACCGCTTGTCCTATATATAGGAACAAATGATAATTTTAATTTATAACTCATTACATTCTTAATATATTATATAGCAATGTAATATCCTCGGAAAACTAATAAAATGCATGCGCGGAATTTACATAAAGTACAGTAACGAATTTCGACAAACTCATTTTAAAATAACTTCCTCGTCGCGTCGACGTACATTACTTTGATGATTCTTGTAGCGACATTCTAACGTTAAGAACTTATTACTAAGGATATTAGGTTGTATTCTAGTCTGCGTTAAACTTCACCTTGTAAAAAATTGAGATAATTAATGTAAAATGAGGTTGAAATAGTTATAGTGTTATGATTTTTTTTAATAGGAATTAAAAGTTAAAATTGATTGTAGGTATCAGTTAACTACGGTTAAATATTATATATTATATAGCCAAAATTATGTTTACCTGCTAAAATAAATGGCCTAAAGTTTATATTAGTCAACTTATTTTATATTACATTTCTGTATAGGATATTTTATTATTATATAATTTATTATTATATCATTTTAAATCTGTGCAGTTTCTCTCTTGCAAGTTTCGAAGTTAATGATAGTGCAAAGTTTGTGCATAGAAAGACTGAGATTAAGCTCAGCGACGGATTCAGTAATGAAAAAGTTCCAATAATTTTTATCTCTATTTGTACTTAAAACTTATCTCGCTTAACCTTCAAGAAGGCGGGCGGCGTCTATTCGACTACGTCTATAATGATTTTGTTTATAATATAATTCCTAATATATATATCCTCATTATTTTTGTCGGCTCAAGTAGCGTCTTCATGGTTCGTGGCATATAAAACGAGTTTGTTTTTATCCGACTGCGGCAAAGTAAAGTAAAGTGTAAAACATTTTTTACTATTTGAACCTAATTAGTGTTTAATTTGTTTTTTTTTTTTTTATTAAAAAGCTGCTAAAGTGCGCCGTGACTCGCCCACTTTGGTTTCCGTACCAATTTTTTTTTATTATAATATAAAAACACATTTTTTTTTAAGTAGGGAAACTTAACCTGGGAACCTAGTGTTAACAGAAGTGTCTTAAGACATTCCGTACCCATTAAGACATATCCTATTCCAATTTGCCTTTACAAATCTTTCACATTTTGCTGTAACATTTAGTACAACATAAAAAGTAAATTGTCACGAAAATCCAGTTTCAATATCTGACGTTTCACAATCGATGGCATGCCAAGGATTCCATCAGTGGTAATTATATATATGCAAAATATAGTCAGCTATTTGATTATCGTCACATCTATGTATAGACTGTCATATACAACTAAAAACATAAAAAAGTATTATAATAGCAATTTTTTTTCTATTTATTACCACCATTAATATAAAAGAAGATTTTTTTTAAAATGGAATAGTAAAATTGCTTATTATTATTATTCACATTTGTATACTTTACACTTTGTACTTCCTTAAAAATATATTAAATCTTATATTATTATACAAATATGCAAAGTGAGTTCGTAGTGCTTCAGTGCTTTAGAGCGTTTTCGTGCCAAGAATCTGACTGGGAACCATTAATCACAGAATGGAGAGTGTTTCTTTAGGAAATAGTTCACCTCGAGTAGGTTCCGTCGCTACTTTATTCATCAGATATGCACATGTGATCCATATTTGGCAATAGTATTTTTTTAATAATTAATTTAATAATAATAAGAAGATAAAAATCACAAAGAGAATTAGATGATATTTCTTTAAGTCCATAATAAACTGTAGGAAATCTTATGAATATTTTATAATATAAATTAATTTATTTTTAAAAAAATGCTAAATTATTCGATAAAATATTCCGATTCTAATACAAAGAGCGAGGAGACAGACAATCTTCAGTTTTTTTACTAATGAAAAAGTTTTAAGATGAAAGACGTTGTACTTGCATTAAAACTTTCCCGTCTTTTAGAAGATTTTGAAATGGAAATTACGATTTACCCAGTACAAACACGAGCAAAGTTCATGGAAATATATGTATGAATTACAAATCTCTTTACTTCTTATGGTGCGCCGAAATAAGTAGCTTACGAAAACCGAAATATTACCATAAATTATAACGAATGTAGCCATTCCCTTACGCCTTTTCTTATATTGTACATATTTCAACTTGTACAACGTTCAGGTCCTTTGTTGTTCAGTATTTAACTTTTAATGAGAAATGTTGTAGCGTGTCATGCTGTTATAATATTATAAGCAATTTGATATTATCAGCATAGTTATCATAAATATTATATTAAAATTGTTTTAAACTATTTTCCTTAGGTACATTATAATTTGTGTGTATATAGGTTTTTTTTTCGAAATATTACTAATGCTCTAGTTGATATAAAGTACAAATAATCAAGTACCGTCTTCGCCATCTGGACACGTGGCCAGCTACTACACGGTTTGTATGAACTTCTTTCCACGCGCGGCAGTGTTTCCAGGTCGATACGGCTTCACCTTCAAAAAATCTCCACCTTAAAGGCCGGCAACACACTTGTAGTTCCTCGAGGACTCGCGGCGGGTCGTTGGTGGCAGTGATCGTTTACCACCAGGTGAATAAAATCATTAAAAAAATGCTTTTTTGTGAGAATGTGAAGCATTTGTAAAAATTAAGTTGCCCATAGATAATATGTTACATTACTTCTCTAGATCTATTTAATAAATTAAATAAAAGATACCTAATATACAAAATAAATTAATAACCTTGGATTATATTATACTGTGTTCCTTCATACAGATTCTGTATTTACTATAGGTAGTTGATATATAATAGGTGTCTTTCGTCTTTCAAGTGATCTCGTTTCTGTCGAAAGAAGAATTGTATGCACTTCACTGGATGCCGAGAGTGCATCGGACCCAGCTTAAGGAATGATTTTAAACTACTCTAGCGATAAGCGGCATTCGCATTTTCTTCAACCGCCTGCATTATTCAGTGAGTTGATCCCTTTTGTATGCAGTCTAAGGTGGCCTTTTCTGCAATACTGATAAAAATAGCTATCTCCACACCCATAAGTGTTTTGTAAGCTACTTGTGCTATACGAAGTCTCTGTTGTATGAGAAAAGTATATTATGTAGAAAAGTAATCAGTATAATACAATGAAATGCAAAATCAATAATAAAACAAATAGTTTTTATCTAAATAATAATGTATTTTCATACAATATTGTTTGTTTTTTTCAAAATCGTGCGTTTATTTATATTTTTAAAGCTTTTAAGCTATTTATTATGTGTGGCACATTGACTTTGATTTCGTCTGGTGCTTATTCTGTCAAAATTGGCGTGGAGATTTTTTTTGGAGAGTCGATCTGTATTGTCCCTTTTCATGCATTTATTTTGAATGAATAATCAACATTTATTTATGATAAAATTTATAAGTAGGAAAATATAGAGGCCGTTGTGGCACAAGGATGTCACTATATCCTGATCCCCATTCGAAGAAATTAAATTTTTATTTAAAATGAAATGAAATTAAAATGAAATCAGTGTATCCCGCACACTGTAGGGTAGACATAGGGTAGACATAGGCACGTTAAGGCACTCAGGATACGGCGTGTGAAGCTTTCAATGACTTACCATAGACTAAAACTTTATATAGACTATAATAAATGATAAATAAGATGAATGAAATTAGCACATGAAAATTATGAACCATTCATGGCAAACAGTCTAACTTTAATGTTTTACAAAGTTAGAGTTTTAAGAATTTTTATACGTCATATAAAATGCTCATAGTAGCTGGTACTTTATTATAGTTCGCGCACATTTTTTACAAAACTTACAAGAAGCTTGTATGTCTTCTTAAATTTCTACTTGCAAATTTTAAGCTGCAGTATTCATAATAAATTTACAAAGTTTGAACAAATAAATATTTCTGTAGAATTGAACGCTACAAAGTTAATATTTACGATTAGTTAGTTATGAAAAATTTCTTTAAGTTAGATTATGCTGGTAGAGAACGCTTTTTAGCGTTAAGCCCGCCTTTTATATGTATTTTTATGTCTAAAAATGTGTGCAATAAAGAATATATATATACTAATAAATATATAAATAAATATATACTAGGATCCGCCACATGCTTTTGATCCATGAACATCTATCTGGTCCTAAAGCAGCGTTGTTGGGTTCTCATGAAATCTTGGTTGGGATCTCGGTGAAAAGCTTCTAAAAACTGGTTACTTACTAGTCAATCGATTGAAAGCAAAAAACTGAACTTGGCTTCCATTTTTTTGTGGACATTTCAACGAAGATGATTGATCGATTCCAAGATTAAATCGATTTTCTCGGCCTGCCTAGGGCTTGCTTGCAATGTCATATTTAAGCCAAATTTTATATAATATTTTAAATAATACAATAAATATTACATACATTTTTACTTAAGATTTAAATTTCGCAATCTTCCACGACCCACACACCCACATACTGCTGGAGACGGACTACGTGGAAACGTTCGCACAACAATGACACCGTACTCGTATCATACCATTGTGGGCTTCAAGCTCAGACTACTCAAGTCTAATTGCTCTTGATAGCTGTATTTTGCCGTCATTATATTTTACTTTAAACATTATATTTTTCTTATGTATTTTAAAATTGGCTTTTAGATATTGCTAGTCGATTTTTATAATTGTTATGCTATTTGGTGATATTTTATTACGTATCCTACACAGTACGTAAAATGAATACTTAAAATGAATACATAAAATTAATATTTTAATGAGATTTGAGAGAACTAAAACTCTCGTGTACATACAGTTGCTTTGAATGGGAATCGAACCCACAATACAACAACCAATATTTGTATAATAGAAGATGTCAAGGCCACATTATATAGTAAAAGATTTCATGAATTAATAAATAAATGACAGAAGATGTATAAAATATTTAATTGGAGTGTAAAATAAATGAGAAATGCACATGGCCGCGTCACGTTTCATGTGAGCGGCTGCTCAGTGGCTGGAATATTAAGTAAAAATGGGTCATATATTAACCTTAAAAAATGTTATTAGAGATCACCGAGGAAATAGTTATTAATAAATAACTGTGTTTATTATTATAATATTTTTCTCATTAAAGACATTTTCAAAATTTATTAAAAACAGTTTATACAAGATAATATTTAGCAAAACATGATAAACCTATTTTTTTTAATATATTCTAACGCCATCATGACATCAGTGAAATGATTTTAAATTTTAACTAGATGCGGATGTGGTTGTAAGATCAAATATATATATATATATAGATATATATAGAGTGCTTAGAAAAGTAACACAGTAAACATATTAATAATATTATATATTACTTATATTATAATAATATAAATAAATCTGTTAAACTTTATTCTATTGTATATTTCAATATAAAGCGAAAGTAAACTGTCGATCGCTTACTTTCAATATATTTATTCTCAATTGAAATGGATGCGTTGTGAATTCTACTCTAGTCTTGATTGGTCTTGACGGCTGTGGTTTATTATTGTGCACTCTATCACCGCTCACTTGCCAAGTAGCGTTTACTCGCTGATATATTTTCTAGCCATTTGTATTGTGTTGATTGTTGACTTTTGCTATTTACTTTAGTATCAAAATGAGTTAATATTTTACTTAATTTCAAAAAATATTAGAGATTAATTTAAAAAAAAATATTATGTGTGACAAGATTGAAGTTTTTGACCTGTACAAAAATAATAAAGTGGGAGAGTTTGTACATTTAAATACAAAGATTTTCTTTTCAAGATGTCATACAAAATGAGTGCATACTACGCCTAAAACGTAAATTTAAATTTATCAACTTTCATAAGTTGTACTTGCCGTGTCGTTGTATAATTCTGACATGGCTACGGAACACTCCGCGAGGGAGTCCAACTCGAACTTTACAGATTTTTTACCTAATCCGAGTTTCAAATTGTAGCTGTATGCTATTCTTCTGATATCTATTCTAAATGCAAACTATTTAGATAACAGCAGTATAAAATAAACTATCTTCGTAGTTTAACAAAATAGTCGGAGATAGGCTCCAAATAATTTGTACATTGTATTTGTTTGAGTGTCCTGTGAATACGAGAAATGTGTTTATAAATAAAGCTATTTACTCTATCTATTCAATTTTATGGATATGTAAACTTGTATGCTAAATATGTTAGCTTTCTAAATAAGCTCCTATACTATATGTTTTTTATTATTTATAATATATTACGTATTGTACTCTGAATATAATAAATTTTATCTATTATGTCGAAATAACGAGAGTAAACTGTATTTGTTTAGGAATTTTACTGACTTAAAGTTTGTATTTAATTTATTGTTTGATGCGTGTGTGTGTGCTTTAGCACACACACACGCAAACTCAGGCAAAGTTGTGAATATTTATTTTCAGAGTTGTGTGTGTCAATAACATGGAACTTTTTTTACAGCTCTTCAGGATTTATTTCAAAAAAAATATCAAATATTTATTTATTATATAATCAGTGCTATATATTTCATTATATAATCAGTACTTAAGTGCCTCAAGATTTTCAATTTAAATATAACTATTATTATATACCAATACAGAGAAAGTCTATGTTAACTGTACATTTATAGAAGAAGTTATTTTAATATATATAGGTACTATACTCGTATATGAGAAGATCAATTTGATTTTTTAATTTTCAGTTCATTTTAATAAAAAGTTAAAATAATAATTAATACATTTTTATATTTAATACATTTTGGTGTAGTTGATTTTTTTCCAAATTCGAGACATGGTGTGTTGAGTGGAGGAACTTAACACCGCAGATCGGGTTACGGGAGCTAGCATAATGAAAAAGCTTCATTGCTTCGGTCCGAACCCACAACCATTGCGGTTGCAGTCATTCAGTCATATTGAATAATAACAACGTATATTATTCCTCTATCTTAAGGATGCTAGCTAAGTTTAGTAACTTAAGTTTGGCTCCTATTGGAATATTAGTCTGGAGACTTAGTTTTATATGGTGGCTATTGGAGCTAGTGTAGAACTTTGTTATTACATACAGTAATTTTAATGAAAATCTTGAACTATGTTAATTTCTAAATTCTTTAAATACCTTAGATCTTGGAAAATAAATTATAATATGAAGCGTGTTGTAACACTTTCCGATGCGTTAGAACACCGCAACATCGCTTTCAAACTGCTCTAGCATTTGCATACATTTTCTTCACGACTATATGTAAAAGCCCCGAGGGAAGCATCTCGACAATTCTATCTATAGTTCTCAGACATTTATTGCATTCAAGTATCGTTCTAGATTCACAAAGAAATACCATAGTGGAGCAATATTAGGCAAATTTTCTATACTTGCGGCGCGAACGAAACTATATTTTAAAATGACTGCTTTCGAAAGAGTAGCTGTTCAATTGAATACAAATATATGTAGATAGTAGGTTATACCTACATTTTAAAGGATGAAAATATATTATAATATTCTTATAACGTAATAAGATATCGTCACAGTGACTGACCTCAACCAGGTCAGTTGTGGCATGGAAGCAAAAGCAATGTGACTGTAAATGCGACAGGTTACAGGTTTTATTCTGTCTCGTTCTGGCAATGAGAATGAATACGCTGCGTTAAGTTACGCTACGAGTTAAAGTTTAATTACAAAATCAAATGCCAGTCTGTTCTAACTAACGTGACTGTCTTAGCGAATTCTAGCTCGTTTATACTAAAAATATATAACGTGAAACGTATTCGTGCTTTGGACGAAGTTAACTTTAAATAGAGTATTTAGGTAATTACTAGCAATAGGTACGATTTTAATTATATCACAAATTATTATTAAATGCTTAGAGAGATATTATAGTGACGAAATAGGGATTTGTTTTACGCTTTAAACTCTATGAGTATGGGTTTGTATCCAGCACATAGCAAAATAAGTAGAGGGAACCTGGGAACTTAGTGTTAAGACACTCCGTTGTCATTAAGCACTTCCATCCCTCATTATGTGGGAAACTGGAGAATATGGGTTTTAATTTTGCGAATTTCACATTCAATTTCTATTATTTATTTTACTTCATTCTTTAATTCTGGCGTGGTAGCCACAAAGAACGGAAGGGGAAACGGTACAGTCTCTTTTCCTATACGTCCTCCGGACGATCCTCATACATTTTCCCTTCTTCTGTGTGATGGATAACGTGTTCTTTAAAACCAACCTTACAACTCTTACTATTACTGTTAATACGAAAAAAATAATCTTTTTCGTCTCAGTATTCCATTTTCTTAAATTTTCTGTAGACATTTGCATAAATAATTCTAAAAATATAAAATTTTGTGCCATTTTTAAATATATATTGTTGAGGTAATTAGCATAAAGAATGTTATTTTTTCTTATAGTAAACGACTCTCTACGCCGTCTACTTGTTTTATCCAGAACAAATATATTTTTAGGGAGCATTCTAACTTGGAAAAAGTTCTCGTAGCATCTACTCGGTACACAAGAGAATATTATTGTAAGAAAATTATTTTAAAAATTTTATTGTTTCAGGAAAGGTTTTCTTTAACAATTAACTTTTTTTCTTGCATTTATTCTATTAATGATAATTAATAGAATTAAGATGAATTTATTTGCAGACAGACCTAGAGACCTAGTCGCTATGGATCTCATGTTTGTTTAGAATAAGTGTTCAAAGATGAAGTTCAAAGTTTTATTATTTGTTTAAAAAAAAAATTAAAATTACTGAACAAATTTTAGTGTTGTTCTACTATTACGAAGGGTGATTCAAGAGAAAGGTTTGTGCTTATAATAAATAATTTTATTTATATTACACTAATATAAATAACATTATTTATAATAAATATAAAACTTCCTCAGAGCCAGTATTTATTATTTTACGAATATTTCTATAGTTAATTGGACTATGTTGATTACAATATTTAATATCGTATTTGTCTATCAAATTCTTAGGAACATTTGAACCCACGACCCACTTTATTGCAACAAGTAGAACAATGTTCGTATCATTGTATTATGGATACATTCTTCCATTATGATGATTCGCTTGCCTCAACAACTCTTGCAAAATGCTACATTCTAATGGTTTTTTTAGATAGAACACAAAAGAAAGTGGAACGTGTCGCCTAGTTTTCCCATGCAGAAAATAGTGTTTTACAAATAGAGGCAATTTGAAAAGAACAATGTTTTTTCTCAGACACTTTTGAAGTCAAACAAGAGTATTCTTTGTAAAATTGCATAATACTTTTGTTTGTGGCTTGAAATAGAATACATGAATTTAATTCAAGTTAAATAACACGCTGGGTATATAACTAAAATAGTTCTCCAGAGATTCTCAATGTAGCTGCGAAGAAAATTGATGCAAATGTCAGTGCAGTTGCAGTCTACTGTTGTGGTATTCTCGTGCAATAAGACGGAACTATTCTGAACTTGTTATTGAATAAGTAGGTATATGATACGTCATATATACGCGAGAGATAAATTATTTTATTATTATTATTAGATTAATTTATAATATAATTTATTATAGACGATGTTAGAAAATATGAGACAAATCAATATATTTTCTTTTGTTGTTTACCGAATAAACATTGATTAAACTTTTTAAAAGTTTAACTTAAGAAAAAAGTCATCCAATTTAACTTCCGTGATGATATATTCAAACTTGTAACTTAAATAGAAACATCGTGTATATTTCGCATAATTTTTTTTATCCCTTTTTCAATCAAAAAACCATTACTTAGTTATTATTAATTGTAAATTTTAAATGAGTGGTTTCACTAAGACATTTTCATCTCTATAAAATGTAAGCAGTAAAGTAACGATTCAACAAAGGGAATGGGCTATAAAGTGTTTTCAGTGGATACTGTAAAATTTTTCTAGAGTTCTTGTGCAAAAACAGTCTATATATATTATTTAAATTAACAAAGAATTTCCTGTAGAATAAATATGTATTTAAATACAGACTAAGGAGCTTCGCCCCCTGCTTGCTTCACTCACCAACCCTCAACTATATGTAGGGGAGTTTGCCAAAATATAAAAGTGAAAACTACATTTAAATTAGTAAAGCCTTTTTAGAAATAAGCGTGCATTTGAGCACGCACAGACAAACCTATTAAAACTCATCGTTTTATGTTCAACAAAAAATAAACAAAAAATACTTTAGTATATAATGATTCGTATATAATAAATATATATAAATATTAATTTTATATAATTTATTGAAATACTGTAGAAACTCGGCAATAGTCCAAGGGCTGTTTTATTATTATAACAGTTTATAAATTGTAAATTAACCGAGAACATAAACAGGAAACTTTACAAAAGATAACGGATACTGGGAAATTCTAACAAGAAATGATCTGAATATTTTGAATTTAATATAAGTCAGTAAATGTATTATCATAAATATTTATTTACTAACAAATTTTAATACATAAAAACTAATGGGAATCGTGGACTGACTAAACGCTTTGGTTCTAAGTTCGATACCTACTTGACATTGAGGGACTAAGGTGTTGAGTCCCATCACTCAATGCATGATATTTCTCTCTGACACTCAAAGGTGAAAAGAAAAAGAGAATATTTCTCAGTATTGAAGTCATAAATTAAAATATTATGTACATATTATAAGGTAATATGTAGATAGAGGCAGTCGTCGTGTGTTATGCGGCGTTGAGTTTCGCCACTCATCACGCAATGCCTTGAGACTTAATTTGAACATGGGAAATTCATCTTTAGTTTTTTTTGTGTTTTTATTTACACCTTTCAGACTGTTCGCAGTCACATGAAACGTAGTTAAAAAACGAAAACTTTCATACGACTTGGAAAAGGAAAATATTGGTTTAAAACTTGCCTGCAACCCTTTCCTATTTCAACTTCAAAAATAGGGACGGATTTTCTTGCAATGTCGTCATATTTCCATTTTAAATGTTGATTGCGTTTCCGGTTTGACGCGTGATGAGTGCCCTCTACAGGGTTTTTTACCTTATGGTGGCAAATGGCGCTGTGGTCCCTTGGAGCTTAACACATAAGTATATAAAAAATGTAGATCTTTTTATAGTATTCAGATTTATACTCACTAATATTTCTACTTGAATTTAACGTGAATTCATAGAACACAAGCATGCACGGCTATAAATGAAGCAGGTTGTGGGTTCGAGTTCCAGTCGAGGAAATGAAATATTTAATATTTTAATTACCACATTGTGGTAATGAGGCAAAGCTCGGAGTTAAATTCCAACACTCAACACGCAACGCCTCCAGAATTCGGCGGAAATTAGGACACGGAAGTGTCTTGAAGGGAACGGAGTTTCGTAACAACTGGGTTCACTCTGTTTACCCTGCGATGGGTGGGATACAGCGTGAAACTAGAAAAGAAAAAAAAAAGAATATAACATTTTTCTTTTTAAACATCAATTTAAAAGAAATACTATAATAGTACACACTAAAAGTGCTTAAAATTATTATTAATGCACTATGACTTTTTTCAAACTTTGCTACCGGAAATGTTTTTTGAAACTTTCATAAATCAAACGTGCACGTAATTTGAGAAACCTTCTTTTTAGAAAATTAGTTTTAATTTCAGAGCAAAGTTTCGTACAAGCGCTAGGCGACATTGCGGGCAATAATTTCCTACACTTTTATGTTGAAGAACACTACAACTATTAAACTATTATAACATAGAATCGAGTGAGAGTTTAGAAAGTCAGCTTTAAGCGTGCTGATGTTGAAAAAATTTTCTTCCAGATGAAGTTTTATTTTATTAAGCTATACATGAAAAATTTAAGGAAAAAAACAAAAAAAATAAATAGAAGAAAATAGAAGAAAATATAGTTTTTTTTTCAGCTTCACGCCGTATCTCGCACACAGCAGGGCAGGCAGAGGGATTCTTGGTGTTAAGACACTTTGTGCCGAATTCTGGAGGCATTGCGTGTTGAGTGGCAGAACACAACGCCGCGCTTTGCTTTGACACCAGAGCGATGAATAATGGAAATATAAACGTAAAGAAATATTCCATTTTCTCGCGTGGGGATCGAACTCACAACCATCGTGTTTGCGGGCGACACCCTTGTGCCACTGCGCCACAATGGCCTTAATTCACTATAGTCTCACATTAATATATTTTACATTGCCCGAATGATTCTAAGACATGAAACCATTTATTTACACGTATGGAATGAAACGTAAAAGACTTAAAGGAATGAGACTTAAAGGAATAAATATAAAAACAGATGCTCGGCGGGCGACCTCATCGCCGTGAGCAATTTCTTCGTAGTAACGTAATAAATACTGTAGGAAGTTACGGTGATATAAACACTTTACTGTAGTTCAGTTAAAATATAATAGTAGATGAAAAATGTCACACAAGACACAAGAAAGGACTAATATCGTACCAAAACTACTTGAAATATAAGTATATATATATATTTTAAAAATCTTGTCGAAATTTGACTGAGGTCATAGGTCACGGTCGCGCCGATAAGACGCTAACAGCGATATTGTGTTATCAATTAATGCTTACAATTATTCTCGAAAAACCTTTTTTGCTTTGAATAAGCTTTATTGCACACAAAATGGCTGCAGAAAAATTAATGAAATGTAGGTCTTAATCTAAAATGACATAGAGCTATTTTAGAGCAATCCGGCCAGATCCTTAGATTATTATACTATATTTATTATACATTTGGAACGAGTCTGTGTGTGCATCATATTAAATTGTACCGTAGTACTTCAAAGGTGGCGATGAAATACCACTTTAACTCTAACTTTTCCCCCCGATAATAAAATTTTATACCAAATCGAGAATTGCACAGTTTGAAATGCTACCGTTCAAAAATGTAAAAATTTTAAATGGAAATGTAAAATTATGTGAATTCAATTTAAATGTAATATAGTTTTCATATATTAACGATAAAAATAAACCACTAACGCACAATTTCCTTCCTCTCATTTCTACATAATGATGATGACGTCAAATAATACGTTTTTTTAAATTACCCTCTACTAAATTAGCATTAACTCACTGCGACGATTTACGAGCGTGTAATATTGGGGGCATTGCCATCAGAGGCAAAGGAGACGTGAATGTTACCGTCGTCGTCGTCGTCTTTAGTTTATGAGATGTAATATTCGCTCTCAGGCAGGTACTCGCTCTCAGATAGCTCTCGCGGATATAGATTATACACTTGTAATCTGTGCAACGAGCGAAAATTTCCATCACCTATAAAGCAAAATTACTATTTTGAAACGAGTCTCGTGATTTTTATTGTTTTGTCTTGTGAAAGTATTTGTTTAGTGCTTAAGTCGAGGTCAGTCGTGGCGCAGGAGCACGCGATAGGTTGTGGGTTTCATTCCCATTCGAGGAAATTAAATATTTATTATTTTTATTTCTTCTCTCTGGTTTTTCGAAATAAAGAGCGGCATTAAGTTCGCCACTCGACATAATATATAATGCCCCCAGAATTAGGTGGAAAATGGGGCATGGAAAGTTATAACACCAGATTCCCTCTGCCTACCTGAGTTACTTAAAGAATAATTCTGTTCGCATCTCTCCTATTTTGCGAAAATTTAATTTTACCGGCCAATAATAATTTATAAGCTAGACATTCATATATAGATATATGAATGTATTCATGCCGTAATGGAAGCTAACTCTGTGCACTAATGATGGAAATTACTGTTACAAATTGGTTTAAAACATGTTGGCTTGTTATTTTGTAATAAAAATATTTTAAATTAAAATAATAATAATATAATAATATTTTAAATATTAAATTAAAATATTTTTAATATGTTGGATTATGGTTATGTGATCGATTCCCATTCGGGGGAATAATTTATTTATAAATATTATAATGTGGCCAGTTGTGGTACAGGGGCACGATGTATGACTGTAAACGCGACTGGTTGTTGTTCGATCTCCATTGTATAATAGGAAATGAAATATTTCATTAATATTATATTATATTTTCATTTCTTCCCTGTTGTGTTGAGAAGTGCGGCGTGGTACTGGCGAAGCCGTATTTATACTAAACATGATTATCGTATAGATCTCTAACCTGCTAACATATTAATAACATTTGAACAAAGTTCGCTATTTTCAAGAGAAAAAAAATGCAGTATACATAGTTACTGAATTTTAATTTTTTATTTGATGAAGTAAACAAGCATTCGCTATAATATAACATAATATGTATACATTATATGTGTATATTTTTTTAGTTAATATTACATACAATGATATTATTTACAGTCGTGGCGCAGGGGTACAAAGCGATCTGCGAAATCGACTAGTTGTGAGTTCGATCCCTATTCGAGGAAATTAAATATTATTATCAAATTTCCCAGTCAATTTCCTTAAAGTTATTTCATGTGTCCGGTCAAGGTTTACTCTTATTTATATGAGGTGCAAGCTCTCGTTTCCATATAAATGGAAACAGTGTGTTTAACAATCAGTTTGTTAATATATAATTACATACATTTGTACGTGGGTTAAGTAAAAGTAACCTACTGTGGAAAAACCTATGCGGGCACATTATGTTTTAACCAACATAGAATACACTGATCAAAGTAAAGTAGAATAAAGGGTGGATTGTATGAAACAGGTTGGTATTGTACAATGCCGACGTTTCTTTAGAGATTGTTTATGTAGTTTTGAAAATAAATGCAAATGCGATAGCGCTCAGAACTCCATTGGATTCTTTATATATTGGTACTATAAAATCAAAGATCACTTCTAAATTTGACTAATTTGAATTTTACTTCACAAGTAGAAAGTTATTCAGAATAGTTCTTCGTTTGAGTGGCGTAGTTCAATGTTTAGAATTTGTTGAAGTAGTTTTATTATATCATTTGCATTTCAGAGTATACAGAAAATATAATTTAACTTTAAATATTAAATATATTTTGTAACATTATCAAAGGTAAACTTGAGATTATGAATTACAAAATGGATTTCCTGGCACCAAAGAAGGATAATAATATTAAAATATTCTATTAAAATAGATTTTTTTGTATACCGCAATTAAATATTGTAACAGAATATTAGATAGGTACATGCCTTTCAAATGAAATGAAATGTGAATAAAATTGGAAGGCACTCGCTCGTTAGTTCTTTATAAGGTGCCTGAGAGCGGTCGTTTACGTTTTAATGATCGCCCGTTCGGGTGAAAAGATCACACGTTACTGTTCTACTGTTCTACTGTAGTAAAATACGGGGTGTATTCTTCTTCTATATGACCTGAGGTGATGTTTGTTAAAGTATAGACTTGCAGTGAAGTCTACTGAATGATAGAATAATACTTTTTATTTTGAATCAATCAATTTTGAAAAAAATGATAATAGAATAAGTAAATCAATCTAATTTGCTTAATAAATTACAATAATATTATATATATTTACTATGATTGAAATATATCAGACTACCCTGCTGTGTGCGGGGTACAGCGTGAAGCTGAAAAAAAAATGTGTATAAAGTTTCATGATAATCCATTGTGAAATTTCGGCGTGAAAGAGTAACAAACATTACATTCACATTTATCTATTATAAATATATTATATAATATATTGTCCATCAACTAGTACAATTTACTCATAGGAATATTTTTAGTGCGCCTACTTCTATAGAGACACTATATAACACTATATGGATATTAATCTGTAATAAATAATTTTTATTTTATTTATTATTTACATTTTAACATTTTTAAATATTCACATAATACAAATTTCTGCTTATAAATATTTCATATTATTAAAAGGAGGTTATACCTTGTAAAAGAGCTTAGATAGTAAGAAATTTTCAATATTAATATTTTATTCATTATTTCAGTCTCGTTACCGATACAGCTGTAATAACAGTTGAGCTCGACAACGCATTTGTTTTAATCGTCTCACTATGCTATTTTACATTTTGCTTTTCGCAAAACTTATTTGCTTTATTTTTTTTAATTAATTTTTTTTTCAGCTTCACGCTGTATCCCGCACACAGCACGATAGGCAGACGGAACCTTGGTGTTAAGACACTCCGTTCCCCACTCAAGATGAGAATGAAAGAGAGAAAATAGAAATATAAACTCAAATAAATATTTCACTTCCTTGAGCGGGAATCGAACCCACAACCTTCGCGTTACAGTCACACCCTTGTGCCACTGCACCACGACAGCCTCAGATTTTAAATTTATAATAATAAAAATAATAATTTGAATATAGTAACTATTAATTTATTTATAATTGAGATTGTTTTATAAAGTAAAATATTATCATAGTATTTTTTTTAAATATAAGTACAATATTTAATCCAATCTATGCATCTATATGTACAACAAAGTCTATGTCTTTTAAAAATAAAATGTTTAAATCAAATCAGCTTCACGCTGTATCCCGCACATAGCAGGGTAGGCCGAGGGATCATAGTGCTAAGACACTTCGTTTCCAGTGTGGAGTGGTTCAACTTAACGCCAGGCTTTTGCCTTGGTGCGAGAGCAAAGAAATCCAAATATTAATAAATAATTCATTCCAGTTGGTGGGGATCAAACCCACGACCGCTTTCACGTATCCCTGCGCCACGACGGCCTCAATGTTACATTTGGTTTTTGCTATTTTAATTTTTCTTTTTTATCAATGTGTTCAATTAAAAATTGACGGTAGAAAAAATATACTATGTAGTATACATACATACATACACATTTATTGGCAGTTGACACATTCATGTATCATGCATTCACTTTACGAACTCAAAAATTTATTCTCTTTGATTTTGCTTTTCATTCAATACGAAAATAAAAAAAATAAGCCACATTCTCGCGAATCGAATGAATAGTTTAAGCTTTAAGGTGGAAAGTGTTAAACTTATATTCGTAACTTATTTTGGGGTTCCGTACTTTTTAAGGAAAAAAAGGAACCCTTATAAGATTACTCTCCACATCGAGTTGAAATTAAAACCATGTACTCAGATCTAAGGCATCATAATTTACTGAAAAATAAAATATTTCTATATTTACTTAAACGATATTGTGGTTACATTTGTGGTTAAATCCTAAAAATAATATCTTTAAACAGCAAAAAACGCATATTTCGTCGCGATAAAAGGCATTAAAATTAAAAGTGTACCTTTTAACCTAGAACATATTTTTTTTGTTAACCTAAAATTATGAAATTTATCCGCTAGCATTTACAGATACTAGTTCAGGAAAAGAACTGAAAACTATTTATATATTTATGGTTAAGCTATATATTTATATATAATTTCAACTTTATCTGTTATTTTAGTAAATAGAATACATAAGCAAATCATAAAAAATTAAACATGTGACGGTGCTTTCAGTACAAGCGATGTAGGCCGTTGTAGGATGTTGGAAAATGCACTATTAAACCATACATTTTGATGGCGGACGTCACACCTACACCACCTAAACTATATATTACATGAACACTCGCTCAACAACAAGCCCGGTTTAGACCTCGCGGACAGAATAATATGTATCGTATTATTATATAATAATATATTATTTTAAATATATATTTTTTGTAACTTATAATATAAATAACATAAATAAGAATAATTGAAAATGGACATATCGAGTACATCACTAATATTAGTTTTACTGTTTAAAGTTACTATCGTAAAATTCATTAAACAGTCAAAGTTTAATTTTATATTAATTTTGTATTTACTTAAATTGTTGTTTGCACTCCGTCAAAATTAATACCGATTTGGGAACATCAAAATTTTAATAAAACTTTTTGACATTATCATAATTAGAATTAAATTAATTTCTCGTTATACGAAAAATCAAGGATCAAGGATCAAATTGTAAGTTTAATTAAATAACGCCTTAACAGAGCCCTCTTGATTGATAGGTAATTGCGAATAGGCGTTGAATAATGAGTTAAAATCCTTGTAAATTCACAAGGGCTAATATAAAGAGACTTGAATCGTAGCTGCTGCGCTGCTGTTGCTGGTATAGCACAGCAATGTACTGCTATAGTAGACTACTGTAATAATAGTATCAACACTAAAGAGAGCTAAAAGTATGTTATATTTGTGCAATGTTTCCAAAATAGCTTTTTTTTTATATATACTATTGCTATTAATTAGATCTTTCAGCCTTAAACTAACGAAATAGAATCAATATTTCACAAGTCATTTTTAGTTTGACATCTCTTTCTAACAATTTATTCGATATATTAATATAATTATGTAGTACATACATTCAGGTTTCCGATAAATTTAAGAGTAGAAGTAAAATACTTTACATAACCAATACAAAGAATTATAATAATGTAATAACTAAGTAATTAAATAACTAAGTAAGTGCTTTACGCTGTGCGCTTTATTCTGCATATAGAAGGTAAGGCAGAAATAACTTAATGTTGGGACACTCCATTCATCAATTTCCACCAAATTTTCGACAACGTTAGTTAACATGGCGTAAGAGTGTCGGATCTCTACTTCGCGCTTAGTGTTGTCGCGACAACCATCGCGCTTATATTTTCCAATAAAACTATAAACAAATACTGGAAAAGAAAATAAATACATTTTCTTTGAGCTTTAATAAGTAATTCTTAAGATTGGATGTCCCATACTAAAGCATAAATTCCTATTTCAAGTTGCTTGAATAGAAAAGTATTTATAAATGTAATTGTAATTGCACTGTCGTGCCTCGTAAAAGCACACCAGCGGCAGTCGGCCCACACTGACGCCCTGATTAAGTCTAACCGCTAATTAGATCGTTCACGTCGAAATATATCATAAGCCACGAGGAACAATGCATTCGTTTTAGGCATTAAATTTAGTTTTAAATTTGAATTTTGTTAACTAATCTAAAACTTTTTTATTAAATTAACTATTTGTTACATTTATATAATTATAATATTAATATTTGGTCAATTAAAAAAAACACCAAATATTGTATATAAAGCATGGCAGGATTTGAACTGGCTCTTGTACCCAAGGATTTTAGCCTTTAGAGTGGGCCAGGAATTTTCAATGTATAATTAACACCTGTGTGGAATATATTTTATCAACACTATTTCTAGAGTTTCAATAAAAAGAAAAGCAAAACCAACGAAGCATGTAAATAAATAAAGTACAGTAATATTTTACTGTCAACGATTTTTTTGGGCCAAGACAAATGTTCTTTCATCACATATGGAAGGAACAATTCAGAAAAAGGTTTTTGCAATTATTTATTTAATCAGAAATATAAATACTAAAATGAGACGAGTTTGAAACACGGTAGCTTCCAACGAATGTTGCATCAAAACCTGTATGATAAATCATACAGAAAGTTGGTGAAGAGCCAAAATTGTATATTTCGTGAGTAAATACGAGTATTCATCTCATAATATCCTTTCATATTTAAAGTCCACCACTTGCGACTGTGTTAAACGCAAGTTATACTTCGCGGAATGGGGCGAAACTAAATGTAAAAATTTACATTATTTTGGTATTGTGAATAATAAATTACAGATAGATATATTAGATATAAATCCACTATATAGATAGGCAGAGGGAACTTGGGAAACTAGTGTTTAGACACGCTGCGGCGATTGCGCTTTGTGCTTTGAGTGGTGGAAGTTAACGCCGTTCTTCGCCTCGACTTTAGAGCGAAAAAATACAAATTTTAATAAATATTTCAATACGCTTACCATTACCATTCTTATCTCTGTGCTACGAGTGGCCTCAAAAAACTGACCACACATTTCCTCAAGATTTTGGCAGAAAGTAGAGAACGAAGAGTATTTCGAAGCTGAAAAGAGAAAGTGTGAAAGAGATGTGGATGGCATCACTGACAAAAGCCAGGATATAGATCTACGCTAGTAAATTTTGGTCGAGACCATGCAATGTGTTGAACACTTAATGGTAACATTTATATCAGAACGTGTCTAAAATATACAGAATGAGAAAAGTTTGCTTGAATATTACATTTTACATTTAGAAATGTAAATTGCGTTCTCCGTTGTAGCTGGAGCGTGTCGCGTCGCTTACTGATGTACGAGTGTGTATGGGATGTGAAGTCTTATAATGTACTTAGAGCATACTGTGTGGTACACTTATTGGATATTATTTAAACTACTACTTGTGAGCGACGTTAATAAGTACTGATTTATTAAATAGCAACAAATGTTGTCAAATATTCATATAGTTATTAAAAAATGTTATAGAAAAATATCTAAGTAGTAATAACATTCGCGTGCTCGTTTGTTACTCGATGGTTGTGGGTTCTATGGGGGACCTTGTAGAATTAATTATTATCATTTCATCGCTCTGATGACACAAAGCCTTGTCCTATCACTTCTAATCGAGTGGACAATTTAGAATTGAGTGATTTGATTAATTGATAGAAACTCTCTGCCAATTCTGTAGGGTGGGTGATAAATTATGACAAAGTCAACTTGCCACATCTCTTTAATGTTTTTCAGTATCCTAAATGGAACATTTTCATTTTATTATTTAGGTACACACAAGTTCCTTTGTTTTTGTGAAAACAATAAAGGCGTTTTTTGAATATTTAATCACCCCCAGCAATTTTAAAAACAACGTTTTAGTAAAACCCTCGTCCACCACAAAAACACGTCCTGAATGCTCCACAAGAACTTAAGAAAAAAATAATTTTAACGACGCGCATTATGCATTTTACTATGCTATGTAATTATACCGCAATATATTGAGACAAAAGATTGTACTTATTGATCACCTTTTTACTTAGCAAATTCAGAATATAAAATTTAATTTGAATCTTTGTTATTTTTTTTTATGTTTTTCCATTGTTATCATTAAATAATATAAAAAAAATATTATATAATATAAAATAATAATACAATTAGTTTACTAAATTCAACATGAAAATAACACAAGGAGTAAGATGTATATAGAGCCTTCGTCAAGTTTCGTACCTTTATCTAAGCTGCATTTACAGCATACCAACTATAGTATCAACGTTCAAATACCCTTATTATATTCATTACAGTACTGAAAGCCTCAGGCGGTATGTCCTTACTCTAGATACCTACCCTTGAATTACTGTATGGATGAACTCCCTTCTGGAGGATAATGTAAACAATATACGTCGTCGTACAACCCATGTTATGTTGCGAGGAATGAGAAAAGTATATTGCGAATTAAAATACTATTGTAAATATTTCTTGTGATACATGGGAATTTTTGTAAATTAAATTTAATTTTTAGCTAATACACTGGATTCTTTGGGTTAATTTTTTTTTTTTTATGTATGTTACAGTAGCAACTTATGTATTGATTTTTCATGGTACATTACATATAAAAATATATATAAGTTATGGAGCTTATATGTACTTTAATAAAATATACATATGTTTAAAACTCAATGAGTGTGACCAGTCTGACAAGACGGGGAGCAATGTAGATTCTCTCTGCCTACCATGTTACGTGTGGGATACAGCGTGAAGCTGATTATTATTAAAATATTCTTTAATTAAAATTGAGAGTAGTCTATGAGAGTAGTTTTTACTTGTGTAAGGCTTTTCCTGACACTAGTAACATGACTTGGTTAAATGATATAGTTATTTTTGGTCCTTATCTTCCACTAAATGCGCCTTTTTGAATCAAAAACTTAACCTGATTGCAGAATAGTATACGGTGGAAAATATTATGTGTTTAATAAAAAAGCTGTCTTCATAGTATAATGATTGTGTGCCTTAAAAGACTCACGATGGCAACTTCTCCTTTTATAATATTATGAAACGTAGGCTTAAAGTGAGGTACAGTAATTTATTTCTTTTACAAAGTTTATGCAGTATTTTAATGTTAATTGCTATGTTTTCAATTTAAAAGCTTGACTCATTTTTATTTCTTGAGTTTCTTAGCAAAAAATACCTGCTATTACTTGCCTTTTGTGTTTTATTAAAATTTAAACCTTATGTAAAGTTATTCGCACGCTAGACCGCACTGTGTCTGTCACATTCCAACTACTACATAATATGACCCACGAATATACGAGCCGTGTGATCCCGGCTTAGAATAGGATCACCTTGGTACTGTCGGTGTCGTAAGAGGCGACTAAAGTACGTGTAGTAGAGTCACGTCGCCAGTAATGGCAACACGCATGGGCAGACTCGACCGGATTAATACCATTCCCGGCATTTAAAACCGGCGTGAAGTAGTGGCTCTTGCCACTGCGTTTCGCATTAGATAATGCCGGGCTCCGGCGCCCAACATCCTCCACTTTAAAGGCCGGCAACGCACCTGTAGCTCCTCTGGTGTTGCAGGGGTCATGGGCGGAGGTGATCCGAACGCTCGTTTGGCTTGTCCTCTCCCATAAAAAAAAAGAATATGTGAAACTGAATAAACCCGTTTAAAATCGCTTTGGAACCAACACAGACAATAAACTGAAGTATTACAGAACAAATTATAAACATCTTCACTGGAAGATGTAGTTCAAGAGTAAATATGCACGTGTGCCAAGAATGTTTATAGGGACATGAGTAAAATAAATATACCTTACATCTGTTTTATTGCTTTTAACATAATACTTGGTTATGGAATTCGCGGTACTTTTACTATGGGATGGTTTTTTTTTTTAGTTTTTGAAGTATATTTTATTGCAAATTTATTTGAATAATGGTTTATGTTTGTTATATTAATATTTGGTAAACTAAAAAAAAAAATCTTTTGTGGTCGCTTTAGTATTTTATTTTATTTATTTCTGTTGGACAGCTAGCGAAACAAAGACTTATTCGGATATTACAAAAATGTCTTAAAATTTATGGCATAGTTGTATCTATTAAATACATTTACTTATATGATTTTTAGCATAATTTTAACTAATTTTGAACTCTGGCTTCGCCTGCGTGGCCCAATGGATGTAACTAACCCATTTTTTTGAGGATTTAAAGTGCCCGAGGCACGAATTGTGTAACATTATCTCTTTTCTACTGTACAATCATCTTCGTGTGTTCTTCATACAATATGACATTGGTGTTCAAATGCTACGCTCGCAACGCCATAAAGAAACTCGAGCTGACTGATATAACCTGACATTGGGTTTATCAGTCACGATTGACGTGTACATAAAAATATCTTATTAATTAGTTACATAAATTTATTAGAGGCCATCGTGGCACAGTAACAAGGCTGGCGCCCGCAAACGCGACGGTTGTGGGTTCGATTCCCACACGAGGTAGTGAAATATTTCTTTACGTTTATATTTCCATTTTGCTTCGCTCTGGTATCGAGGCAAAGCGTGGCGTTGAGTTCTACTACTCAACACGCAATGCCTCCAGAATACGGCAGAAAGTGGGGAACGGAGTGTCTTAACACCGAGGTTCCCTCTGCCTACTCTGCTGTGTGCAGGATACAGCGTGAAGCTGAAAAAAAAAATGTATTAGTTATTGGGAATGAAAAAATAAATGTTATATTTAATATTTTTCTGCTTGATCTGGAAAATTTTCAGATTCATAAATAAAATAAATGTAATAAAGAGCTACGATAGAAAAGTAATTATGATATGATTTTTTTCTGTAATATTTCGATAATATTTATAAGTATTTTCTGATGTTATTGAACGAAATTCGTATCTTAATTATACTTTGAATATATTATATTAATCAAAGGTAAATATTTATTTTTGTACTTGTTTACTTCGCGAGTCGTCTAATTTACGACTAATGAAAGACCGGCTACTTTTGTGTTTATTATATTAAAGTATATTGTGATAAACAATTTAAATTGATTTTTAATATAAAAATGTAATAAATCTTATAAAACTTACCTAATATTATCGTTCATTAATGAGAAAACTATTTTTGAAAATATATAAATACACTTCGTTTTTCACTTTTTTCCAGGCATGGCGTGTCGAGCCGGTTCGTGGCAGGGCGAAGAAATGAAAATGTCAATAAATAATAATTAATTCCATCAATTGGGAATCGAATCCACACCCATCGCGTTACAGTCTACACATTAATCCATTTATATCGCAGAACTTCTTAATTGTGTGTAATTTGCGCTAAATGAGTATGAAAGATAATATGACCTATTCACAATCTCTGCACGATAATGATCTTTTCAAGTTAAAAGCGGCTTTGATGGTAACGAACCAGATGGATTTTGATTTTATATTTCACTCTTCGTTAAGTTACAGAGTGGTGCTTTCAAATGTGTTTCATATTTTATGATTTACCGTGTATTTTATGATATTTATTTACATTATTTACTAATTAATGATGTTAACACACAAAATAAGTTAGATTTTTAAGTAAAATTAATCACCTTTACGCTGTGTCATGGATACAGCAGGGTAGGCAGAGGAAAGTTACTGATAAGAAATTCCGTTCCCCATTTTCTGGACGCATTGTTGAGTGGCGGAACTCAGCGCCGCACTTTGCTTCGACACCAGAACTCAGTGGGGATCGAACCCACAACCAGTCGAGTTTACGACTTGCCTCTGGGTTGTAGAATATTTTTGCTACATAGGCTACGTAATGAAGATAATTTAAGTGATATGACACTATGTTATCCAAATTCGTGTGTTATGAGTGCGATGGATGTCGTTCAAAATATTAATATATTATACCGTATATATATATCTATATATTTGTTTAATATGCAGTAAATATTCTCAACTAATTTACACTTTGCCTCGTTATGGTGAAAATTAAGACAAGATGATTATCATAATATATAGCCAAAGATATCTTTTGTGTACACAAGAAACCTAAATGCGCGATAATCACAAGTTGTTCAAAGTTGGAGTCTTTTGAGGCAGTGCGTTCTTGTGAGCTTCATCAGGCCATCAAAAACGTTAATGAATTCGTTATGCTACTATTTAGTAGCATAACGAATTCATTACACATCACATGTCGCAAGAAGAATAAATGTTGGTTATATTTCGATTTCTTTAGGTTAGGTAGGTTTACAAGTCCGTACAAGTCATTCTTTTTTACTTTAAATCATAATCAAATCTTATGTGTAATCAGCTTCACGCTGTATCCCGCACATAGCAGGGTAGGCAGAGGGAACCTAGTGTTGAGACACTCCGTTCCCTACTTTCTGCCGAATTCTGGAGGCAGAATCTTGAAGAAGTCAAATACTTATTTCTGCAGAAATAAATATTTGACTTCTTCGAGTGGGGATCAAACCCATAACGATCCCGTTACAGTCACACCCTCGTGCCGCTGCGCCACGACGGACTTATTTCCTCATCCTTTTTTACTTTAAATTAAAATAATTAACGTAATTATATATGTGTCGACTATTTGTTTATTCATTTAAAATAATACTATACATTCACATATTGTTCATATACTGTACATATTATCTTTTCCAGCTATACTCGGTTGTCATTAACTTTGTAATTTTTCTTGATACTTTTATTAAAAATAAAGAGTTTATTTACACTTCGTTTCGTTCGAACGATAAAACAATAAATATTAATTATATTAATAACTATTACACTACTATCACAACAATATAAATAATATAAATAAAATAAATAATATAAATCACTACTATTCCAGTACATATTTATAATAAACTTTTACTGAATATAAATAAAAATTGGAATCAAGGAAATCGTTATAGCATTTTTGAATTTGTTTTTCTATTTCATGAGATATACTCGTAGCCTGGGGCCAAAAGGATGGACGTCGCAATAATAGGGTTCCATTTGTACCCTTTGGACATGAAACCATTCAAAATACATGAATAATGTGTTTTATATCCTACATTAAATCAAATTATTTATATAGTGCGGAGATTTAATTGCATTACAAAATGAGTGTACACGTTGACTATGACATCTATATATGCAAATTTTATGCATTACACCAGTCGACAACCACCGGATAGCAATTTTAAGTTAAGTTATTAAAGTCTCGAATTTTAAGTTTATTTAAGTGATATTGTAAGTTGTTTTAAGAATTACCCCATTGCTTCTGTTTAATTTTCTTATTTATCTATAAATTATCGCCATAACATAACTACAGGAAAATAGGAGTCATTTTAAAAAGTTTTCTTTCTCCGACTTGCAAAATATCACAGACGCGAGAGTATTAATTACATGTTATATTATTTTTCTTATATTTAAGTTAGAAGTTAAGCTGCTATGTATTTTGTAATAAAGTTTTTTTTTTCCAGCTTCATGCAATATCCCGGATAGAGCAGGGTAGACAGAGGACCCCTATTGTTTATACCCTCCGTTCCCCTTATACCCTTTGTGTGTTGAGTAGCGGAACTTAACGCCACTTTGCCTTTTTACTAGAGAGAGGAACTGCAAATACTCTATCACTCTATCACTCGAGGCCATCGTGCCACTACGCCACGAGTGATATTCCTTTCTAATCTTCTTCTGATTCACTCAGTTTGGCAATTCAGGCACTGGATGTGTGAAATTAAATAGAATAATATATTTAACGAGTACTGTGTAGTGTGTACGCAACTCATACATAACATTGTTCAACATTTGACGAAGAAAACCGTGACGGCTACCATTACTCATCCTGTTTATCTCACGAGATAAAGAAGTTCCCTTATTTAGACGAAAAATAAACAAATACAAAATCTATTATATATATATATATATATTTTTAATCTAAATTAAAACTATTTTATGGTTTTTCAAATCTCAATTTTTTATGTTTACTTCCAAGTTACATTAAATAGTGACGTCATATTTTATAATTTTTACGCGTTAGACGCTATAATACATATAGGTTGATATTTCAAGTGAATACGATTTAACAATAGCCGCTACGTTTCAACACCCCCTAGTTTCCACGTAATTTCACAGGCTATATAGAATACA
>JBAIZZ010000051.1:68726-174436 GCA_037355905.1 Heliconius aoede
TTTCTTTTCATTGTTTCAAGATGGAAGCGCTTAATTTAAATGAAACAATTTAATCTTGAGAAATACTTTTCGAGCGCGGCTCGTTGCCTCGTTTTTTGTTAATACGATTTTTACTGTTACAATTTTTTTTTATGGGAGAGGACAAGGCAAACGAGCGTTCGGGTCACCTGATGGTAAGTGATCACCGCAGCCCATGATCCCGTGCAACACCAAAGGAGCTACAGGTGCGTTGCCGGCCTTTAAGGTGGAGCAGTAGGACGCCGGTGCCCAGAATTACCTAATGCGAAACGCAGTGGCAAGGGTACTTCACGCCGGTTTTAAATGCCGAGGGTGGTATTAATCCGGTCGAGTCTGCCCATGCGTGTAGCCATTACTGGCGACGTGACTCTACCACACGTACTTTAGTCACTTCTTCAACACTGACAAAAAGTTTTGTAAATGTATTGGATTTTTGAAAATATTTGTAATATTCTAGAAAAAATTATAAATAGAATATAGGTATAATAATAAAATGCACACAACTTTTATATTTTTTGTATTTTAAGGAACATTTTTGTAATCTAGCTGACGGGCTAAAAATATTTTATCAAATTATTGATCCTTTTAAACAAAAACTTTTTTTGAAATTTTCTTTTCAAAAATGCTATACATAGATACATCTTAAATAAATAAAATACTATTGCAAATGTCGGACGAAACAACAAATCAGTTGGGCAAATGGAATTTGTATTTTCCAATTTCCTATCACTTATGTTATATAATATATTTGACCAGCATATTATTTTTAAATATTTTTTTTAAATGAAATAACTTAAACTGTTATATTATCAAGAAACAGCAAATTTGAATGAATATAGCAGAGTTTTCAACGGTAAAGGCATAATATATCATTTGTACAAATTAATTATATAAGCTCTGTCGATCTAGAAACGAGGACAAGACTATTGACGTCCCATTTATCAATATAAGTCTAATAGGGCGACGCTAAATTGAAATCTATTCATATGTACATTATACACATATATTTGTAAATATATGAGATTGCTTACTGTTCTCAATTTTATATACTCTAATAAAACGGGGGAAAAATATGTTTGTACATAAAATAATTTAACTAAAACATAATTTGGAGCAATTAGATACGTATCTCAAAAAAAAAGGAAAGCTCCATAGGACTTTGTTGTTGTTTGTGTATTCACTTTTTCGTCGTGTGATCATTTATTTCAAGATATTACAGAAATTATTGTCAAATATCCAGGTCTATGGCAATTGAAAGATACGAGCGCTTATGCGACGTTTGTGCTGCATTGTGTATGAATTTCTTTAGCAATAAATACCTACAGAGTACTTCTCCTGGATCTACAACTATGATGATATTTGCCAAAAAGTGACAATACAATCTTCGACAATATCCGAAAAATGGAAATTTATAGATATGTAATATTTATAAAATATATATTATAAATTTATATTTATAGTTAAGTCTTACAAGCTCCGCCATGAGTGCCCCATAGGTTTTGTTTATAAGAACATTGATTTTGTAAAAGTTATTAAAAAAATATATAATATAATAATTTTGTATTAGAAAGTTCATTTCAAATAGTTTGCACTCCATCACCAAGGCTGTACACCTCAATTCTCCCTCCGCGCCGTCTCAGTAGTAACGTCGTTACACAAACTTCATAACTTGCCTCTTTCAATGAAACTGCAGTAAAACTCGAGTAGAATAATAATTTTACACGACGCCGCTTTCTTTAACAAATTTTGGCAGTTATTGTGAAATAGGGTGAACTATTTAGTTAAAAATATATAGTAATGGTTTGTTTGTTTTCAAAAATAAGCGCCGATAGTGCGACTTTTTTTACCTGGTGTTAAGAAATTCCCTTACCCACTTTTCGCCTCCGTTCTTCGCTTTCTTCTTTCCTCTTTCAGTTTTTTTTGTGATTGATAGAATAAACTTATCTTTTAAAATTTAATCCTGTATTTAGATTCAAACAAAAAACAACATGATGTAAATCCAGTAAAAAATTTCCAATCTCAGTTCATTTTCCAACAATTTAGACGATTAGCGATTATTATGTCTGCAAAAGCGTAAACATTAAAAAAGTTAATTCACTCCGTAACAGGATGAAATAACAGCTACTTGCAGGTGTACAGGCGACGGGATTTTAATAAAGACCCATAATGAATCTCGACGAAGACACTTTAAAATGGCTTTTTTTTTGTCTTACTTTTCTAAAACATTCGGTTTTTTCGTTTTGTTGCGAAGCAGATCTCTGCTAACTATTTTACGGGCGTCTTGCAGGAAAGACAGACGGCCGGTGAATAATTAAAATGCTTATATATATTCTTCTACATGTATCTTATAATATTAATTTATAACACGATGTAATATTCGGACCAGTCGTGGCGCAGAGGCGCAAGTGTGTGAATGTACACGTAACTGGTTGGGGGTTCGATCCCCACAGAAAATTAAATATTTATATAAATTTATATTTTCATTTATCACTCTGGTGTTAGGTTCAGTCATGCAATATGGTTTTAGAATTCGGTTAATAACGGGGAACGGGGTGTCTTAACACGCTAAGTTCCCACTGCCTACCTTGCTGTGTGCGGGTTACTGTGTGATGTATTTTTATATTATATAATACATTCATATTATCATCAATAGTGCGATATGATCACTAAACTATTTAAACATTTTAATAGTGAGTAAAAAAAAAACAAACCAGAATTATATTATGAAAGAATTATAATAAAAAAATAAATTATTAATTGCAGTAGGTAAATAAATAGGTAAATCCACCATTTTCTGATATTCTTAAAAGTGGTCAAAACTCTTTTTCCATTTACATATATTTTATAACTTTCTGAAAATTTCATTCAGTTCGGAAACTGTGAGGGGATCCCGTCGTACTGCTGAGTTCCTAAGCTGGTTATATGTTTGGGAGCTCGTTGTAACTTCTGTCGGGAACAAAGGGCTTTGGCAGCAACTTGCAGCCATATAACCACCTTTTCATGATATATTCCAAAAATTATTTACATAAAAATATATAGTTTGCCTGAGTATTATTAGAAGGTGAAGAAGCTTTTAGGATTACATAAATACTTTACATACTTAGTAATTCCACTTTTGTTGACTATATACACATTTTGTCACTTGTAAAAGATTAATTAAGCTATTAATTTATATTTATAATAGATTTTAAGATCAATAAGGAATATATTAAAATACATTTTTCAGCGTATAGCAGGAGCGGCACAAACGTGACAAGTAATGTGTTGGATTTCCACGCTAGGTAATTAAATATTTTATATTTTCATTTCTTCGATCTGATGTCGAGTATGTCGTCGCGTTGAGCTCAAGCATTCAACAGACAATTCATTTATATATATTATAATTCGATGGAAATTGGGGAATGGAGTATTTTAATACTTGGCTCCCTCTGCCTACCCCGCTACATGTGGGATATGCGTATAGCGTGAAGCTGAAAAAAAAAGAAGTTTTATATATAATACGCATATGTGTAGTTTATTTTTGCTTTATAGCTTTGCTCGATATCCTGCATATATCAGGGTAGGCAAAGGGAACCTGGCCACTTAATATTGAGTAACAGAGTACTGTTGCCAATAACATATCTTTTTTTATTTATTTTTGCTTATCAAGATCAAAGTACGGCTTGCTTTATGTAAAATTAATTTGTACTTTTTAATTCGTTATTATCATTTTTCTATTACTTATTACACGAAACTACGAGAAATATGCTATCGAAAAACCGGTTGTTATTGCTATAAAATGTTCCGAACATTGAATATCGTGTATTGTAGCTTTTATACGTGTACGTATAAAAGCTACAAATCCGTTGCAAATGTTTCATTACATCGAACAATCTTTAATTTTGAAACTTTAGCAGAGCCAGCGCCCTTCTGAGGTTTCCAATTTACGTTTCGGCGTATTATATTTCTTTTCATTGTTTCAAGATGGAAGCGCTTAATTTAAATGAAACAAATTTAATCTTGAGAAATACTTTTCGTACTCGTTTTTTGTTGATAAGATTTTTACTGTTATAATATTTTCTTTTGTAAATGTATTGATTTTTTTTTTAATTTTACCAAAAATCAAAAATTAAAAGACAAGAGAGCTTATGCAACGTTTGTGCTGCATTCGAAATTCACCACATGATCAAAGCCTATAGGGTACTTACTTTTTGTGGACCTACAACTATATCTTGCAAAAAATAAGTACATATAATAAGTAAATATGAAATTTATAGATATATCATACAAAAATTTATTACAAATTTATATTTGTAATTCATTTTATACAAAATAATGCATTCGTTTTGTCAACTTAAGATTTACTATATTTTAAAAATTTGTTTCTACAAGTTTCAATGACATAATAAAAATTTCATTTCAACATATTATGAAATTTTTCATTAAAGAAAAACACCTGCATCAATAAAATAACAACTACTGAGAAAATTCCTCACGGCTTTTAATATTTTCTTTCTTTGTTTCCGAAGCGTGTATTGCGTTTCATTTGAAACTATACGTCTATAAAAGTAATCTTAATGTCAACTACAGAGGAGAAAAATGAAAGGTGTTTTTTTTATAATAACAATATATTTTCAATCGTTTTTGTAACTATATTTTATTAATTTTGTTTCTTATTCTTTTTCAGCTTGAATTTGATGGAAAAATTGTATCCATAAGTAAATAGTTTAAAGTTATAAGTAATGGTATACAAATTAAGTATTTCCAATAGCATAATGTTAATTATTTTTTATTTTCAATTATGTTATTTATTTATACTTTGGGACGTTTGATACGTGAATCGTAACATTACATAAACGATAAGCTTATTCGTTAAGTTTATTTATTAATATTCTCCAAAGAATGATATTTATTATTATGATACACTTTATTGAAATGATTTTTTTTTCTTCACCTGTCTATACCTGTAGACAGACTAGAAGAGCCAAGACACACCGCACTTTACTGCATTTTCCACCTTAACTCAACGCCGGCATTTACACAGTCAGAGCGGAGAATTGAAATAAATTTATTATCCCAAACGGGTATCGAACCCACAATTATCATATTTACATTCAGACTCTGTGTCACGTTGTTCTCTAACAATCACATTGAGCCAATGCACATTTATAATCGTAATTTACTAAAATGTATTTTGAAATTTAATATTTTGGGAAATTTGTTATGTCTGAAACGAATGTAACTCGTTTCAGATGCGAAAAGTTGCAAATGGATATAAAAGGAAATTGCGATGTCAAAATGTGAAATAGACCGATATGAATTTAAGTACTCGTGCAATTTATTTACCCGAAAATGTTTTGCACAGATGTGTGTGTTATTTACCGATTTACGCTGGTTCTTAGTTATTTCACTTTTTAGGGTTCCGTACACAAAGAGTAAAACTCCATTACTAAGCCACCGTCCTGTAGGATTTTTTGTTATGTCCAGAAACTTTTCACTCACGACCTGTGATGAAATTGAGCGATGAAATTTTCACAGATTATATTATATTTCTGTGAAAATTTTACACTAAAAACTAAAAATTAAAAATATATATAGGGGCATCCCACAATAAAGGTAATTATTAAACGTTTTATAGATAATTGTAAGGAAGTGCGCTTGTCAGGATCACATTTTGTTTTTTTTTAAAGAAAATGTATAAAATCTGTACGTAGCGGTATTTGAACCAGTGCTGTGTTGATTTTGGTCTCTTCAATTATAAAGAGGCGCGCTTAAAGCCTTAAATTTTATATACCTTAAATTTAAAAACCTCTGAAGACCTTAAATTTTATATAAGTAATCTAAAAAGTATTTTTCTCTAATATCAGAATCTTATCTTTGGAAAACCTACGCATTGTAATTTGGCTTTATAGTATTGTGTTAATTGGTTGTACGTACAAATATAAATATAAACATGTATATTTCATAAAGGATTCAAGTTAAGCATCCTATTTGTTGAGTGGCACCAGAGCGAAATATGGAAATATAAATTTAAATTAAATATTTCATCTCCTCGAGTGGGGATCGAATCCAGAACCAGTCAGTTTTACAGACACACTTTGTACCCCCGCCCCAAGATTGGCCTCAACTATGAACTAGTTAAAATGTAAAAAAAAACACCTTAAACATTTTGATTTTCGCGAATTGTCGTTTAGAATATTTCAAACATCAAAGAATTTTAATTTTAGTTGAGGTATGCCCAAAATAAAACAAAACGGTAGCATTAAGCGACGTCTTGTCGAAAAGCAAGAAGTAAAAAAAAAACGTATTTAGGTCACTATGTTCCATATACTTTAGAAGGAAAAGAGCTTTCACTTATAAAATGGTCGTACCAAATAAAATATAAAATGCCCTGAAAATTTTAATGAGATATGATAATAATATCTAAATGCCAAGTGAAAATGGGCTATTTCATTTTGGTCAGGTATATGTTTTTTTCTATTTCATTAATTTTATTAGAATGTGAAGACATCATAATTTCGGCATCGTTATTTTCCGCTTTCCGTATAATTTAAATGCATTTTAGTGTTATCTTCTATTATTGAATATATAACATTAATTATCTAATATTAATTATCTAATATTTGAGGCTGTCGTGGCGCTGCGGCACAAGGGTGTGACTGTAACGCGACGGTTGTGGGTTCGATCCCCAGTTGAGGAAGTTAATATTTGACGTTTATAAATAAAAATATCTAAAACAAATATGATAAAACAACAGAATATAAGCTTGCGATATTATGACAGAGACCATCTAGAGCGAGCGACCCCTGTACGTTACTACGATTCGTCTAATTTACGAGTGGTAATATATCTGCTCGAGCACGCTACCTGTACCCGGCACGCGGTCTCAACATACTTGTAATGCTTAAAATATGACATATTCCTTCAGTACTTACTGTGTTTTACATAATTGAATTTTACGACGATATGTTGTTTAGAAGAATGCACTTTTATTTATTTTTTTAGGTTATTTTGTAAATAGTGTATAGTTTTTGTACTATGCTGTGTCCCGTATGATATATCTGTATTATAATTATATTTTTTTCTCTTCTTTCTCTTCTCCGTTCCCATTAAAATACTTGCCTTCTCCAATTTACGTCAAGTTATGGAAGCATTGTGCGATGTGTGGAGTAACGCCCCGTTACCAGAGCGAAATATTAAAAATATTAAATATTCCATATCCTCAAGTGGGAATCAACCGCAACCTATCGCGTTGAAACTCGCACGCTTGTGCCCCTAGTCTGGTCTCCTATATTTTATTCGGTGGTCGATATCACAATAATTTATTTCTACGTATATCTTTTCTCAACAATCATATGATGACCTTAAAATATCTTCGGAAAGAATTTTCTTATTGAATAATGTAGAAGGCCGAGTAAATTCGAATAGAGTTTATCGTTGAACTAGTTTAAAGTCATGAAATAAGGTCGTCCGTAGAACTTTGAAAACTCAGCGAAGCGTATAACTTAAAGCAGAATCTTATTATAACATGAATGCCATATATGGAATAAAAAAATAATTATAAATTATGTTTTATCCTACACACTACTAAAGTAAATATACATCATTAAATTTATAGAAGTCTAATATTGTATTGAAAATTATATTAATATTAAATAAAACACCATGTCAAACAAACACCAGAGTTAATAATATGAAAACTTTTACTATAATTAAAACGACGTAATAACACACGAACGTATAAATTAATAGTGTAGGGTGGATGGGAAATGCAAATTCAACACCATATTCCGATAGCGTGGAAAATTCTAAAAGTACGTGCTTCATATGAGAGCACTACAGTTTTATTAAAAGCTCAGCTTACTTTGTGGGCATCAAGTAAATAGATTCAAGTACATTTTACGTACAGTAACAATTAATTCAAAGTAATTACCAACCTTTGTGTTGTAACATAAATAAAATGAACATTTGAACTTGGCCTCATCAAGCCGGCAATCTCTGTTACTCCCTCGGATCGCAGCCATTAACATCTAACAAGTGTCTAAAACACGATGTATGTAATATCTCGGCGTATATTATAATAATATTATTATATAATGTTATATGTCCGTAATGTAATATTATGTAATCTGATCAAAGTTATAGACAGCTCTATAATTATTTATAATAAATGTCATCTATAATAGTAAACTATGTAAAATCATAAATCTATATCTAAATAAAAATATAAACTACTAAACAAACACGAGCGAGAAAACAGAAAGATTCACAAAAAACAATCCCAAAGGGGACGTCGTGATAAAAAATGAACGTTGACCGAACCACCCGAAACCTATTGAGAGAAACATATGAGGTGCATTTTGAATTCACTGTAGAAATATATAAGGTAAGGTTACAATTTATGTATATTTTTGTAATGTAAACAAGAACTATTTTGTGTATAGATATATATATTTTATGTGTTTTTTTTAAATATAATGAAAGAATTATAATATTTTCTAATTTATAGTGATTTAAGTATATATATTATTCACGCTGTATTACGTACATAGTAGGGTAGGCAGAAGGAACGTGGGAATGTAATGTTAAGACACTTTGCTTCTCTATTTTCCGCCAATATCTGAAATGAAAAGGAAATTTTAAATTTTTATGGAATCGAATTCACGACAAATCGCGTTTAACACGTCCACGGAAAGCTGAAATCAAAGTATATTATAAATTTTGTTCATTTCTCCGGTAACACAGTAAAATTTTTTTTTGTATATTGTCAGCAATTTTCACAGTGTAAGCTAAGTGATGACATTTAAGGATCTTTTTAAAATGTGATTACATTATAATAATACCTTTGCCGCGTACATACGCGTCGTTTAATGTTAAAAATGCAGTTATTGATTCATGAAAATAACAGTTAATTTGTACCTTTGTTAATAAATATATGTGGTTATTTGTATACATTTTTGTGAAATCTCAAAAAGAAAAATATGTTTTAAAGTGATTATACAAGAGGGGACTGTAATATTTCCTTTTTTTTGTTATATAACAAAATGAAATCAAAGTAAAGTTTTTATTACCATATAGTACAATATGTTGCATTAAACCTGGTTAACTTTAATAAATTATATATTACAAAATCTTCACAAGTGTGACAAAAAAAAAGCTATTGACACTACACGCGCAATATCCAATGACACTACGAAAATGTAAACTTTGACAGCAACTAAACAAACATACTTCGACACAAACAAATAAAAACATACTTGCAGCGACTTCTCAAGTTTGTTCTCAGTAAATTGTGATTTCCATTTCTAGAAGTCCTCGTGAAAGATTGCAAACTTTTAATACCTACACACGGCGTCTTCCTTTTAAACTTTTTCATTACTAAAAATCTCTGAAGAGTCGCGCGGCATTTGTTTCACTCTGTGAGTAATTTTTACAGTGCTTTATTGCATTCTTTTTGTCTATGTCTATATAACGTACAGAAAGTAAGATTCTAGTGATACAATCTTAATTTTTTTTCGGGTTCACGCTATATCCTGCATATAAGAGGGTAAGCTGAGGGATCCCGGAGGGACTAGCCTCTCACTAAGACATTTCCGACGTCCACTCTCTCCACCGGTAAATGCCTCAAGCATTGCGTGTTGAGTGGCGGAACTCATTGTCGCGCTTTGAATTTTTTTTTCAGTTTTGCCTTGTTACCAGAGCCAAGAAAAGAAAATTTTAATAAATAAAAATACATTTTCTCGAGAACAAATCGAACCCACAACCGTCGCGTTAACAGCTACACGCCTCTGTTTATGGTCACTTTAGATGAGAGACTGCAAATTTGGTCACAAAATTCAACGCCACATTCCGCTTGAATTGAGTTTTGCGAATGCATAATCATGGTGTAATTAGAACCTGCAATCATAGTATTTGTCGGCACTACCAAGTACCTACACGCTAGTTGCGAATTTAGTTTGTCAGTTTATATAAAAATGTTTGATATTTCAATTATTATTTGTAAAATTTGTTAAAAGCGAATGAAAATGAATAAAGTAACTTAAAGAAAAGTAGTAAAAGACATTTAGAGTAGTAAATATTTGATTTTCGCAATTTATAACTGTAAATTTATTATAATTAATTATCATTAACCTAAGCACGTTTTCAAGTTGAACTTGGAAATATATGATTCAATGTTTTAGAAATAAAATCAAATTTAAGACTTATGCAGTATCACGAACGTAGCAGGGTAGGCTCTGCCTACCCGAGAACCTAGTGTTACACTTTGCTTCCATTAAGACATCTTCTTTATATGTTAAGATAATTCTGGAGGTATTGTGTATTAACTGGCGGAGTCACCGCTCTTTTTTTTTATTAACACCGCTCTTTCAGAGCGAAGAATTGAAAATATTAAATATTTCATTTTTTCAAGTGGAAATGGAATCCACAACCTATCGTGCTTATAGTCGCATGTTTGTGTCCCAACGCCATGACTGACCTCTGACCTCTGACCGTCAACATTGACCGTGAATATTGTATAAAGAAGGTCAAATATCACAATACGAAAACAAAGAGCAAATTCATATTACAGATATTTATCGACGATATACATAACTAGCAAAAAGCAGTTTCAGTATAACAAAGGTGGAACAGCGATCACTGAAGGTGTGTGATGAATGAGCCGGCACGAGGAGAAGCCGACCCGCGCCACTACCTAAAGAAACATCCCCCGTCCCGCGATTTATGCGTTCCAGTCACACTGTTGGCATGAAAATCCTTTAAAATACAAGCACTCTCGCACTTTGATATTCTGTTGTTACTTTTTCATTCGCACTACCATTTTCTACGTAGGTAAATGTGCTTATACAATGGTATATGGATGATTTTTTTCCACCTGCGCGTCTATGTTGCGTTATACTATTTTTGACTATTTATTTCACATAGCGGAGTACGGGTACGTTTGGTGATAAATCACGTTTTCCTTTTTATCTGAGTGAAATGATAGTGAAATTGAGTAATTTTTTTTGTATTAAATATAACAAGTATTTCTTATGTGTTGTGAGACAGCTAGCGCTATTTTTTTTTATAGTTCTGGTAACGGGGCACAGCACGGCGTTGAGTTCTGCCATACAATAAGCAGTAATTCCACAATTCTTATAGTGTCTTATTGGGAACAGTTTTTGACATTAGGATTCACTAGCAAAAAAAAAAAACATAACCAACCAAAAGTGAAGAATATACAAAAAAAAACACTACATTAATAAAAAACATTCCACGATATTCCACAACCATACAAAGTTGAAGGAAAATATCAAATCCACACACAGATTTCTGTGCGGGAAATAACCATTTATTTTGCCGAGCGGTAAATCAACAACTGCATGTTGAAGCAGAATGCATGCAGCAGAATTTTTACATGCATTCGTTACATCTAAGAGGTACGTATTCGGTTAAGCCGGATGAATTTATGTTAGAGACGCGCGCCTCACTTCTCATAAATTCGGCGATGTTGTTTGCTGGTATGCATAAGAAACAGGTGGATTTAACGACGAAACACGCTGATATACGTCTTTGATAAGAATAAGTTTTTACGAGATTTTTCTATAATACATAAATAAATTATGCTTATATCAAGTCTATAGTCGTTTCTCCGTACAAAAGAGAAAACGAAAGGATGGCCTAAAAAATCAACGCTGCATAGCTAGATTAAGCAATTGAAAACTTTGACAGGATAGTGAACAAAGGCCTCATTTCCATTTCACTCTTCGAGTCAAATAGTTTTTTTATTCGCAGCTCTTGCATGATTTGACTATTCTGTCTGAAGTTAGCCAGCTAAGCGTTAGAATGTACTGAAATAATTCTATTTCAGGTAAAATGTCTATACAAATTTAAAATGTTCTTTTGGAAAAAAAATCCTCGCCTTGGTAACGAGGCAAAGGGCGGCGTTGAATCCCGCCTTTCTTTAAAAGTGAAGTCTTAATACTAGGTTCCAAGGGTTCCTCTGCTTACCTTGCAATAAAACAAATAATATTTATTTAGAGGCCGTCGTGGCGCAGTGGCACAAGGGTGCCGCCCGTAAACGCGACGGTTGTGGGTTCGATTCCCATTCGAGGAAGTGAAATATTTTTTTACGTTTATATTTCCATTTTTCTTCGCTCTGGCGTAGAGGCAAAGCGCGGCGTTGAGTTCTGCCACTCAACACGCAATCAATGAATCCAGAATTCGGCAGAAAGTGGGGAACGGAGTATCTTAATACCGGTGTTCCCTCTGCCCCTGCTGTGTGCGGGATACAGCGTGAACCTAAAAAAAATTATTCACATTTAAAAATATATCTCAGTTTTATTCTCACGAAAAATATAACTAGAAATAAAAATTAAACATTTTCCTCTAGTTGCGGTCTGAAAATTATAAAAATGAGAAGAAAAAATATATTTGGGCCAACATTATCTCTATCACTCAACCGGAGGCCGACATGATACCTCGTTAGTCATGCCACAAGATTACGTCGTCGCTATTAGCATTGACCCTCATCACGGTCCTCATTTAAACGTCATATTGCAGTTAGGTATCCTTCGAGAGTAAATTATAAATGATATGGAACATGTGTGTCTAAGGACAAAAATTGAGAATTTTGTTGCTAATAAAAAATTGTTTTCCACTCGAGGAAATGAATTACTTAATATTTTCATTTTCTTTTCTCGTGTATCGAGGCAAAGTAGAGAATATAAGTTTCGTAATGTGAAAGAAAGTCTTATTACTTGGTTATCTCTGCCTACCCTAAAAAGTTGAAAATAAAAATTACAAAGCGTTTACAATCGGAAGCTATTCCCCGCTGCGTTGTATCCGTTATGGCTTTAAATATACTTAATAATATTACTTGTTTATAAAATAATTTACAAAAATAGTTTAAGAAACAAAAATAAATATAATATACATATTTTATATTATATTATGAAATGGACTTTTTTCAGCTTCATACCGCGTCTTGCAGGCAGAGGGAACCTAGTGTCAAGACACTCCTTTCCTCATTTACCGCTGACTATTCGAGGCATTGTGTAGTGAGTGGCTGAACTCAACGCCGCACTTCGCCCTGATACCAGAGTTAACAAATGAAAATATTAATAAATAATAATTTAAGAAATTAACATAATTAATTCCGTTTCCAATTAGTATTGTATAAAAGAAACAGTATTCAATTGTATTAATAATTCACGCATTCGTTAACGAGTATCGACTACGTACGTCAATTGACACAATTTACAGCTACAAGCTGAAATTATTTCACCCGCTTTCGCCGGTGAAAGTTGTAATAGTGTATTAAAAGTTAATATAACTTGCTGAGAAACGAAACACTTTAGTAACAAGGGTGCAGGTTAAATTTAAAAAAATGTGATATTATAATATTATAAGCAAAGTAATCAGTTTCATGCTGTACCCCCCACACAGCGGGGTGGGCATCGTGTTAAGACACTCCGCTCTCCACTTTCTGCCGAATTCTGGAGGCATTGGGTGTTAAGTGGCAGAACTCAACGCCGCGCTTTGCCTCGACACCAGCGCGAAGAAACAGAAATATAAACGTAAATTATTTTTCCCTTCTGATAGTAATAATAAGCACTGCTTATACTATAGTTGTAGGTTTTACTATAGGTTTTACTATAGGTTTTTATATATATACCCCCGTGAACCGACACGCGGCTTCGCCCGCTTAAATTTATTGTTCTATTAAATTATGCCAAATATTTACATAAATTGTAGCTTTATTATTGTAATATTTTATCTGAATCAGTTCTGTAGTTTTTGCGTGATAGTGGAACTAACATTCATCTTCAGAAACATTCATATTTATGGTATTAATTAGTACGACGTACTGATGCTTAGAGGCTATTGTGATGTGTAAGCCTTAATGGTATACTTACAAAAAGTATATTATTTTTGGACTGTGACTTGTTTCAATAGTCTTTTTTAATTATACATTTGTTATGTTACATTCTTGTAACGGCTGTCATCGTTACTATTTGATTGCTTATCATATTTATTTTTTTGCTATTATAAGTTCATTCGTTCGTACTTATCGCTTTTTTGGTGGTGGTGACCTGGTACAATATAGTCAAAAACCTGTATAGCAAGTTTCATTTGCACTTGACCTCTATAAAAAATTATTCGAAACTAGGTACATCGGATTCGGTTACGATTGTAGACTTTCTTTCACTTCAGATGGATTCGAAAGTTTGGGTAGTAGTTACAAAGCTCGATACATCGGTGAATTCGATACAATTTAAATACTACAATTTGATATTTCCGCAAAAATCACGAAATATCCTATATTGCTTGCCATAAACTGAAATTTATTAATTAAGACCGTTATCGATAAGCTTGTTTATCGGTTTTGTGAATTAGTGTAAACATAGAATACTTTATGAAAATACCGAATATGTAATAGTATAATCTGATGGACATATTCATGAGATGGGTTGGATTTAAATGCAATTTTGACTTTCGGTAAATATATATTACCGGCATGCGAATGTTTATGAATCTTGTAATAATATTTGAGCGTGCATTATTAAACGAAAATTTTTATTTTATTTTGTTTTTATTGAAATTTCGCAGTACTGGAAAATAAAATAAATACATCGATTCCTTCTGTTTCATATCTGCGATTCAACGTCGTGAATCTATCATTTATATTAATTAAATTATCCATACGAAAAAGACCTCATTTCGATTCATTTCTTATAAAAATATACTTACCCAGTAGAAAAAGTTAAGCTATATATAAGTTTACAAAGTTTTATAACATCAATTTTATAATGAAATAGTATATATCTAAAATTCTAGAAGTAGTAACCTCTGAACTTGGTGGAAATATTATGTTAACTTTGATAGAATTCAATCTTTATGAAAACTTGTAAACTCTGTACTTATAGAAGTCTCTTCGTACAGTTCTAGCTCAAGTTTTAGCCGAAATGTTGATTTTATGCTGCAACTTCCACACGTAAGTTTTACTTTGCCGTTTCCGTTAAGTCAAAAGTAACATTGCGAGAATTCAAATAATTTTATAAATATATTGATGTTTTGATTGTATTTATGTATTACGTTCAGTTTTCTCTTTTGATTGTTGGATATAAAATCTAAGGGAGTAATTTATCTACTTGCACTCGGGATACGTTTCACTGTGGTCAGAGATCCTGGTGACAGAGATTATATACTAAAAATATTGTGGACTCCAATTCCATTCAAGGAAGTTACACTAACCAAAGAAGTAGAAGTGCTATATCTCTTTTGTTGTCTAAGCCAGTTCTTCCCTTAAACAGGCTAAATATAAAATTGTCTTATGGGGATTGGTGCTGTATGCCGGAATATAAGCAACTAGTACGGATACAGAGGAAATCTTTTAACATTTTGTTTGTATTATAAAAAAGTAAAGTTATTATTATTATTATGTTTCTCCGGGTTCAAAAGAACCCGGTCCTTTGGAAGGCTTGCGTGGGGACACAGGTCCAACACGTAGAGGCCCCTTAGAGAATATACGATTTTTTTACTGTGAAGCATCAGCCGGGATCCATCTCTGAGTAACCACAGGTAATTGCCCAAAGTTAGTCGCCAGTTAATGCGTAGGAACAATGGAAAATATGATAATCTAAACTAGGACTATGGAATGGAATTTTGATGGACTGGCTTACTGGGCTATTGAATAAGACTAACGGACGTCCGCCTTTACAAGTCTTTACTCTCAAATTGAATAGTTGGCGGGGGGTGACTTGCCTCCCACTAGATGGGCCCCCACGAAGCGGCTAAGGGTGTAGAGAGGTGTGCACCGGTTTCACCATCACGAGGAGCTCGTGAGCGAGTTTCCCCGCTTTTTTTGCATTACGCAGATTGAGCACTTCCACCCTATCAAGTATATAGGTCTTGCACTCCACTCTGCCGGCTAGTAAAGACAAACCAGAGGCGATAGATTACAATTCCTCTCCGGAGGACTCAGGTCCGTGGGGTCGCCACTCCACACAACTCGCCACAAGATGCCCTGCGGGTTTATTATTATTATTAAACAGCCACTGAGATTATTTGTGAAAGTGGAAATGAATATATAATTAATGCAAAACATAAGTAAATATACTTATTTACATACAATAAGTATGTCGAATTTAGACATTTCAATTCGTACAACCCTACATACTATCTGTCGCGTTCCGCAAATTGTTATTCTACACAAGTTTTACTGCAGTTTCATTTAAGTAGGCAAGTAAGAAGTTTGTTTAACAACGTGAGGTCTGAGAGCGAGCAAGGAATTAAAACATATGTAGATACTTGAACATTTGTTAGCAATGTAGAGGGAACTTTGTAGACAATTGTCAATTTAACAGTTTATTAAATTTGAAGGCTTGATTTTCTTCAACATACTGATTGTATTTGATCTTATATAAATTACAAGTTTTTTTCGTTTCATACTGTATCCCGCAGTGAGGTAGACAAAGGGAAGCTAGGAATTAAGTGTTAATACACTCTGTTCATTAATAGGAACGGAAAACAAGTGTATCGACAATTTTCGTCGAATTTTTGACGCATCGTCTTGAGTGACGGGAGTCAAAAACGTGTTGACATTTACAGTTGGTACCCCTGAGTCATGACAAATATATTATTATTGTAGAATAAATATACATTTTTTGGGACAATATTGTCAAATACTAAAATTTGAAATGCGACGCTTGTGGGTTCGATTTCCACCCAAGCTAGTAACTTACACCTCTTTATCTACCCCGACATGCCAATACAAGGGTAAAGTAAAAAAAAATGTAAAACGAAATAGAAACCTTCAATTCTTTTTACCTAAGTGAGCTCCTAGCTGAGCTTTAAAGTTTTGTTACATGATCTTAAAAGCGTTTTTAGTGCAACAGTATGCATCCTCCTAACACTCGACCTCCAGTGCACTATGTGTTTAGTTTTTGAAGGAGGGCTCTTACAGCGTCTTGGGGACTCTTTGTTCTAGAAGTACATTCGATAGACATCTCACCGACCGGATATTTACTAGTTTGTTTTGTGTTCAATTTGTGTGAATGCATTGAGAATCTTTAGATGCAAGAAAAAATATCATATTATATTATCTTTCTATAATTTATACACATATATATTTAATATCTTTATTGTATTCAAACTAGGCATGCTTGTTGTATTTTTAAAATTATATAATGAATAAGAGCAAAAAAGACATTGGAGGCTAAACAGAAAGTTATACATAATTGTCATTTAAATCAAATATTTGCTCTGAATTGCGATCGAAGTCATGATCCTTAAATTGTACTTTACCTATATAAAACCGCCGTGACGCAACGGGTTCGATTCCCACTCGTTAGAGTGAATTATTCTTCTTTTCGCTCTGGTAACGTGATAAAGCGCGGTGTTGATTTGTACAACTCAACACAATGTCTCAAAAAAGTAGGCGGCGTAAAGAAACAGTGTGTCTTAACAATAGGCCTCCTGCCTTCCTATTATGTACAGAATACTTCATGAAGATAAAACTCATGTTTACCTATCAGTAGTAGTAAATAACCATATTAAAATACAAAATGTTTTAACTAATTTAAACAATATTCCGCCTCTTCATACGTATAATATATTATAAAATATATAATGAAAGATAATGTAATTATTCATTGAAATAATTATAATATAATAAGATAGCAACGGAACATCGAGACGTTAATTAAATGTTACTTAAAATTAAATCTCTAGGGACTTGTTCTGATGTGCTGCTAGTAAGATATTTAATAATGTTAAAATGTGAAGTGGGAAAATTTATGTTTATTTTCGGAAATTGAAATAAAAGTTATAGGTGTATATTTTTCCGACTTCACGTTGTAAGCCGCACATAGCAAGGTAGGCAGAGGCAGAATGTAAAGACACTCTGTCGCCATTAAAATATTCCCATTCTCCATATCCCGCCGTGGAACTCCAGTGCCTCGTTACCAGAGCGAGTACTATCTGCAGTGGGAATCGAATCCACAACCGGTTCCATTTACATTCGCGTGCTTGTGCCGTAGCGCCACGACTTGCCTCATTTTGTTTCTACATTTACGAAAACAATTAATACTTAAAATCTACTTAAGAGCTTCAAGCCAGACATGTAGCTGCGTCTGGCTTTAATCGGTAGCTAACTCATATAATTGAAACTAATCGCCATGAAAGTATGTTTTTGTTTCAAGTTTCGAGATACGGTGCTCAGATATTTGGCGACAGTACAAGAGCAATTAGAGTATTGATTGAATTTTAAATTTCTTTTTTTAATTTAATTACCATTTATATAGTTAGGTCGACCGCGTTGTTAAGAAAGTACTGGTGGAAATTACGTACAGGTATAATGTTAACTTAAAGACCCAAGGGTGTGCGTGTAAGACGGTCGTAGGTTTGATCCCACTCTCGGTAATGACCTATTATTATTCATTAATATTTTCATTTCTTCGCTCTGGCACTAAGGCATAAGCCAGGCGTTGAGTATCGTAAATCGATTCGTAATAATTCGAAAATTTGGCAAGTGGGGAGTGTCTTAACAATACATTTCTCCAGCCTACTCTTCTATATGCAACATAGTAGGGTAGGCTGCGACACTGAAATAAAGCTTTCAATTTCAAGAGGTAAGGAATGAAAATATTTAATAGAGTGAAATTCGAACTCACAGCCTGTCGTGTCACACTTTGTATCCTTGCGTCATGACTGACCTCTACAAAAATACAGTTGCAGAGAGCTTTATGATAAATCGCTTAGGTGTATTTTTATGCAATTTTAAAAATATTATTATAGTTTATATAAAAATTAAAAATATTTATACAAGTACGTACAGTGGTCGAGAGGTGAGGGGCGGTCAGCGGACCGATAGAGCCTATTATTAGATCCAGGACAAGTGGGTGAAATATTCTTCCACTGATCCACTAAATAACATATTATAAGTAAAATGATATTATGAAATTGTATAAGATTTACAGATTTCTTAATTAATAATTTTTTTTACTCTGTTATTTTATTTAATTACTTTGCTATTTATTTACATAATAAGAAATACTAAAATAAAATAAAAAATAACCACATCAAAAGCGTATGAAAAAATTTGACAGCTACATGTTTACATACAAAAAAGCGTCTAAAAGCCGTACAGTAGCGCGAAAATAAACAAAAATATTTTTTAACTGTAACAACTACAGCACGCACTGAGGCGGGACGATTTGTACATATTGTCGACGTGACGTGACGTGACACGCCAGTGAGCAAAAACAAGCTGCGATACGTCCGCCGTGACGGCGCACGGAAACGCCTATTTGAAATTGACATACCTGCCCGCTTGTCGTTCGTTGTAAATATTGTAAAATATGTACTATTGTGAAATATAATATTATAGTTTTTTATTTTATTTTAGGATTTACACTGGTATATATATATATATATTGTTTTTTTTCTGTATGTAATCAGATTACAATTCAGATTTAAATATAAGTTTTTCTGTAGTTAAAGTTTTCCCTAGTATTTTCATAAAAAAATATGTGCATCTCACAACAATGAGATGTAATGATGTAGTAGAAATTTAGTGTTGGACGGAGTGTATGTTCCCACTAAGGCACTCAACGCCACAAGGAAATGAAACATACAGCGTGACTGAAAAACGATCTAAAGTCAAGAAATAGACTTTATATCTATTATAGAGAAATAGACAAGAAATAGACAAACTACGTTTGAATATTGGATTATATAATTATTATGCTACTATGAAGGTATATTATTTTTTATTATATATATTATGTTACAAAAAACTATGAGAAAAATCATAAAAAAACGAATACTGAATACTGAAATGTTTTCAGCAAGATTGCTTGAAAATAATGATAAAAAAGAATATATGACAGAATACCGATGTTGGCTCACTGGGCTTTATTAAATTTTGAAAACTCTCTAGTTTTGATCTGAAGCTCACTGGTTGAAAGCTCTTTCGGTGCAATTGAGAGACATCTAGTTGAATTAGTGTAAATTCTACTTAAAGTTTTTCCAGCGTACCCTGCTAGCCTGTAATATATCTTATAAATGAACAGCGAAGACGCCGTCACGTTGTGGCACAAGTGTGTTACTGTAAGCCCTGACAGTTGTGGGTTCAACTTCCCTTTTTTATGAATTATTATTTACTAATATTTGCATTTCTTCGCTCTGGTAAGAAGGCAACGCGCAATTTTGAGTTCCATCACCCAATACGCATTGCCTCGGCAGAAAGTGAGAAACGCAGTGTCTTAATATAATACTCTTGCATGTAGCAGGATACATAGTGAAGCTGAAAAAAATTGAGAAAAGATGAACTTAAAGCTGTCTTTTCTCAATAATAAAATTTGCTATTTAGGTCCCAATCAAAAAACTTGGACTAAATCCATAATTTTAAGCATATTAGACTTCTATTTTAAGGAAATTAGCCATCTGTAACAAGATTAGTTATTATCTTAGCCTTTTCTAAGAAAATGAAACAAAATATAAGAATAATTTAATTTTGTAACAATAAACAACTATTATTTTAATTTCTAATGATGGTTATAATAATTTTTCGATTCAACACACCGTTTCTTCTCTTCTATAAATGAAATAAAATCTAATAGTAACACAAAGATTTGCATCAAAATCAATTTGAATTTATATAACAAAATCCAAATGCCTTAAGTAGTGAATAACAAATTAATCGTATAGAGTAATTGGGTTTGCTTTCACGTTTTAGGCTCAATTTCGTTACATACTATTTTCACTCATAGAAAATATATTATGACAATATTATTTGTGACATTGTGTTTGTTTGTTTATAAAAATGAGAATTGACGTTTGATTGCAGTTGAATGTAATGTAATATTTAATATTTATTTTCTTTTTTCTGTCTGAAAACGAGATAAAACACGACGTGGGCTTCCCGCCGCTCAATACGCTATACATCCAGAGTTATGTGGAAAAAAGAAGAACGGATGTGCCGTAATGGAAATTAAATGTCTTCACACTAAGTCCCCAAGTTACATCAACCATCTGCTTAAAATATATTTTTTAACGTGAAGTTAAAAATATTTATTTCTGGACATATTGGCACAATTGGCATACTATTCTGCTACATGCAAAAATATGTCAGTTTTTTCATTGTCACTTACAAGTACTTACTTAAATCTGATTGTAATCTTTCTATTCCTTATTTTTCACATATACACACATTTTCTCATGGTATACAAGCCTACATTTTATAGTCAAGTTTATTACCTTCACACTATATGTATTCGACTTGAATCCAATATAGTTGCAAATATGCCTCGCTTTGAATCTAAATGCTTCTGGGTGTTCTGCACCTTTGCAATGCAGCAATCAATCTGTCGAAAATAGAATGTTGCTGAAAATACCTTACAGCGTCATATATACCTTACTCGTACGAAGTTTGTATGGAATTTTTAAATATGAAAATATATATAAAGTATGCCGTTTCACAGTAATTTTCTCATTTTTCGTTTGTCCTAAAAATGTAATATATTATTATACGATAATAATACATGATATGCTTCTTGGTGACGCAACAAAATTCCTTTATATCAGCGTTTATGATGTTCGCTATAGCGACTAAAGCCCAAGGCAATATGCGCACGTCCGAGACATGCGTCATTCAAGATCCACTAAAGTCCAACCAGTTAATTTTTTTCATGAAATATTATCATTTCTAGTTTCATTTCTTCGCTCTGGTGTAGATATAGTAAATAAATATTTTACTTCCTCGAGTGGGGATCGAACCCACAACCGTCGCATTACAGTCAGACCCATGTGGCGCTGCGCCACGACGGCCTCATAAAATAGGTTGAATATTTAAGAATATCTCTCAAAAAACAACAAGTTTTTACTAATTTAAATACATTATCCTTCATGAAGGCACTTCAGTATTGTTATATGTGCCAGTAAGGAGTAGGAGCTCGGTATAACGAAATGGTTATTCACATTGCACACAGAGTAAAAAGTATTCTGTTCGCGTACTCTTTAGCTAGTACATTACGTGCAGTCGCCTTGCGAGCTTTACATCGGCCCCGGCAAAGCTGGTCTAATCCTCTTAGGAATTTAAAAACAAGTCCGTCTTAAGCGCTGCAACGAAAAATGTGCAGGACTTAGACCATTTGGAATATTAGGTTAGACAGACAGTATATACCTGCTTCATGTAAGTAATTATTTACTTACTAAGTTTTCTAAGCAATGCTTAAGTGATAGTAATCAATGTTTATGAGTTTTTATTTATATAAAATATTACTCTAACACACAATGGCTCAAGCGTGGGACTGTAAGCACGACGTTAATGGGTTCAACTACCACTCTGGGGATTCATTAATATTAAATATTTTAATTTCTTCGCTCTGTTATTAATATAAAGTTTCGACATTTAACACGCACTGCCTCTAAAGTAGGGAACGGAGAGTCCTAACTCTAGATCCCCTGTGCCTACCCTGCTATATATAGGAAGGGAAGTAGCGTGAAGGTGAAAGAAAAAGTAGGTACTTAAAAGTGTCCAAAAGCTAGTAAGTGCTCCGAAGCTTTTAAACCGTAAGATGCTTTAAGCTGTATGAGGTGAAAAACTTCTTTTTTTATCAGGTTTTAGGATTTAATGGCCATTGAAATGTTTCCATGCTTTTTATAATACGACGATTAAGTACAATGTTCAAAATCTCTGGAGTTCATATTTGTACACAAAAAAAATCAACGTTTGAGAAAATATTCTTTAGTATATTTATTTGTTTAACGAAAGGGAGGAAATAAAAATAAAAATTCAATTGATTTTCCTCTAGAACCAGACGCAGAGGGATTATAGGAAGATTACGTAATTACAGCGTGAAGTTGAAAAAAAAATTGTTACACCTAATTTTTCTTTTCAACTTCACTCTTTATCCCGCATGTAGACAGGTAGGCGGAGCAAAAGCCTAGTGCTATGACTCTCCTCTCCCCACTTACCACCGTGTTCTGTGCATTGCGAGTTGAAAGCGAAAAATTAGAATATTATTTCCTTGAGTGGAATCGAACCCACAACCTGTTGTGTTTACAGTCACACTTATGCTGTTACGTCACGACTGGCCTCAACAACAAAATAACATTGTATTTTAAAATCCATTTTTCATTCTCCAAAAAATTACAGTTCCATTAACAACGCTTTAAGACAGGTAACTTAACGTACCTCACCCGTTCTTGTAGTATTTTTACAATTACAAATTTTTTAGACTAAGTTGTTACCATAGCATTCTAAGAATATTTTGGGAACAAGGACTTCAAATGGATTTATTAATTATGCTCTAATTCTTCGAGACGACACGTCTCTGGACGATATTTCACAATAAATATTCATGATAGGCTGCTGTGGATTTTCATGGTGAATAGATATTAATTATAGTTTTTTATTACAAAAATCAGTAAACTAAAACGTATGAAATTTAATTTATAAATCTCTATTATAAATTGATATAAAAGTCGGTTGTAAAGTAACTAGTTCGATTTTCTTTTGTGTAGAAGTCGATGGTAGTATGACATATACACCCACATGGAATACACATGGAAAACGGGGTGTCAGAACACTAACCTATTTAGCCTGCTGTGTGCACGTGACGTGCACGTGACGTATACAGCGTGACGCTAAAAAGACTTCAATATTTAAAAAAAAAATCATATAAGTAAAAAAAAACAATACTTTAAGAAAACAAGGATATTGTTGATCATTTTATTCCTTATTTCATTTTGCATACTGAACCCATTAAGAACTTTCCGAATGAAGTTTGTTTTCGTTACCACTGGCAGATATTGCGACGTGAATTGACCTAAAAAAAAAGTAAACGCTAGAACTCTCGCAGAATCTAAATGAATGAAAAATATTACAGAGCGGCACATTTGAACGCGTAAATGATATTCGATTACAAGGGTCGAAATCAAACGGGCCCTGGTCGGTCAATTGAAGCTGAAAAATATAGAATCTATATACATATAGATATTCTATGAAGAGATTTGGATTAGTTCATACATTTTGATTGATGTTAAAATAAAATTTGTCGATATATCGTGTTTGAAAGTGTTATTTTCAAAAATTCGAGACGATAAGTGTTGAGAGGCGAAAATCTCAAAACTATTGTTATTATATGATTCTATGATACAATTAATCTTTGTCATCGAGATACTCAGCGTCATATATTATAATTTAGCATTATAAGTCAAATTATAAGTAGTTTGTAAACACGTATAATTTGTAACATTGTCATGAAGAGCGATCAGCCACCAGTGAACAGTACTTACTTTAATATTGTACATATTTCAAGCAAAGTTTCAGAGTGTTCAGAGTCTGAAATTAATAATTTGAGACATCCTGATATTAACACACGCTCTTCATATGGATCGCATATGACTAAACTTGTTCATCGTATGAAATATTTTTTATTTTTACTTCGCTATATAATAATTAGTTATGTTTGAATTCGATACTAATATGTTTTAGGTGGGCAGTCGTGGCATAGGGGCATAAGCGTGGGGCTGTAAGCACGTAAAGGTTATGGGTTTGATTTTTACATGAAGCCATTTAGCCACTGAACACGCAGTGCCAACAGAATTCAGCGGATAGCGGAGAGCAGACTGTCTTAACACTAGACTCCTTTGGCCCTAATGCTATATGCCCTGCTACATGGAGATTACAGTGTGAAGTTGGTGAAAAAAAATATAATATTATATGGTATTATTGTTATGACAAATAAGTATCTAATATTTCCACCCTTTGATGTCAATAAAAAATGATTTTGTAATTAATAATTTCAATAAATGAAACGCAAATGCTACTTTCAAGTTCCCATTCCTCTTTTGACGCTCTTTGGAATGCTTTCAATTCATATTTATTTTTCAAATTTGTAAAACATGATGTTTAAAAATCTTCTCTTTCTAAAAGCTCCTTTACATTATAAATTTAATTTACACGACATAATAAAAATAATAGTCCTTATACTTACTTATCTTTTACTAATTTAATGAAAGAAAAATTATGGAGATTATTCTGATTATTAGTGTCTTAATACTTTATTATTTGTCGCTTGATTTTGTTGTAAACTAGTAAAATTGTGGTAGTATGTGAAAATATACACAGACACGAGCTGCTATATAATATACGAAAAAGTTTAAATTAAGAAATGAATATTAATGAACTTAGTTGGTATATTTGTATAAATTAAATAACTTCTGGCAACTTTGATATAATTATAATGAAAAAAATACCTTAGAGTTTGAGTGTATTTAGTGAATAATTCTGTTTCTTAAGTGGGCGAAGCCGCGAGCGTATTGCTAGTCATAACATAAAGCAAAAATAAAGCACAATTTTTTAATAACTACCCTATAACAAGTGAATGTACGATGTCACCTCTAATATGCATGAACGTTTACATACGCAGTGCCGTTCGGCGCTGCACTGCACGCTGCGCGTTACGTAATATGATTGAGGAATACGTCACGCCTGTATTGCTTAGGATAAGGTTGTTACTATGTCAGTGATGATAGCGTTTTTGGTTTTCCCTTTTACGAAAAAAAAAATAAATGAATCATTCATTTATTTATATTCATTTTTTCAATTCCGATATGAACTCTAGATCTCTCTCTTTTTTTTTCATATGGTTCAAAATACGGCAATAAGTAAAATGGCTTAAATTGACAATATTGGCAGAAGTAACACAGATACATTTTACTCTCTTTCCATCACGAAATAAATTCAAAGTAGTCCAGCATATTCTCGTATAATTAATAAGAAAGATAATTAGTTCTGTTCGTATAATATATTTGTGGATTAATATAATATGTAATTCAAACACTGTATAGATAGTCAGGCCTTTCAAGTTTCTACATAAAAATTTTAGTTATTATTGAAATGTACCATTTATATATTTTTTTAAGCTTTTCATTTATATAAACTTACTTATATAAATGAAAATATTTAAAATTTCGTTTCCTCGAATGGAAATCGAACCCACGACCTGTTGCGTTTACAGTCGTAAGCTTGGCCCTTGCGTCACAGCTGGACTTACAGAAAGAAATATAAAACAATTTAATAAAAATAATATATATAATTTTGTAATCTATAAATAGCACATATAAAGTTTCAAATTTGTAATATTAGAAGGACGTATAACTGTTCCTTAGTTACTGTAGTCGCTTCCAATTTTGAATATTGTAGTTAGTACAGTAAGTCAATAGGAGTTGACAGATTGGGCGGATATAGTAAGCCGGGCCTTTGTTTAGTGGTACCTACACTAAATTTAATTGAGTACGCTGTGTGTACGTAAATAATTATTACTTAACATTAATTGTTTAAACAATTAAGTTCGCTCGTATTAAATAATAAGTTCCTCGAGTAATAAAATATTGAAAAAAGATAATTAAATTTGAGGCCGTCGTGGCGCAGTGGTCAAGGGTGCTCTGGTGTTGAGGCAAAGCGCGGCGTTGAATTCTGCCACTCAACACGCAATGCCTCCAGAATTCGCCGATTTCAGCGTGAAGCTGAAATAATTACACATAATTTCACAATTTTTATTTAATTAAATTCAAAATTTAATATAAAATAATAAGAACATTTCGTTTCGTTTCATTTTAAATTCTTCACTGCACAGTATCTTGCGGATACAACAGTTGTTCTCTAGAGAGAGATTAATGGAGTAAAGTGCAATTTATGTTTCACTCATTCCTTTACTCGTTCAAATACATTTTACTTAAAACTTAAGCACAAAGCTCCGATTTAAAATGGCCACTAAAGATTTCACGCGACAATGTAATAAATAAACTTTCCACAATTTAAATGATAACCCAACATGGTTTGTTGGTATTTAAATGATCTTTATCTGTTATTGGACTTTCGTCTCAATTTCCTTTGGTTCCGTTTAAGTTACTTGTAAAAGTAAACAATATGAAAATTCAAATTTTTATGCGATTGTTATAAGTTTGAGGGGTGTTACTTTATATAAGAGTATATGTACATATATAGTATGTTGTTATCGGCTTTTTTGTCGATATTTTGTATTTATTTACTTCGTAGAATTTTTTAAGTTTTGGAATATTTTTCTTTTTCTTACTTAATTATCTTTTTCCGGATTGTTACTATCAATCATCAAAAAAAGTCAAATCATGTCAAAATTCGAAAATAATTTCATAAACTTATCTCCGTATAAAATTTTGTATCTGTAGTGTAGCTGTAAACGTCACAGGTTGTGAGTTCGATTTCCACTCGAAGAAATGAAGTATTTAATATTTTCATTCATAGAAAAAATCTTATCATAAAAAAAAAGCCGGTCAAGTTCGCACACCGAGGGCCCCATGCAAGAGTTGGAGGTCTCGAGCATTTTCGTAAATTCAATCTTAGTTTAGCCAGAGCCCTTTCATCTGATACCTCACTTGAACTGACTGGCTTTAATACGAAGTATTGCCCGCCTTTAGATGTATAGTTTTCATATGTTTTCCTAAACAAGTCCGACCTGTAGATGCTAGCTGTCAAATTTTATAATTCTATGGTAATCTGAAATAACCAATTAATTTTGATTCCCATTATAGTGTCGAAATACGCGTTTTTTTGCTATCTAAGGCTATTATTTGTTAGAATTTAACCATACATATATAGTTTTCGGATTTTTCTTTAACTAGTACCTGTAGATGCCAGCTAGCAACTTTTATAATTCTACGTCCACCGGAAGTAGCTTATTAATTTTGATTCCCTTCGAGATACGTATTTTTTTGAGATATAAACTGCCATATCTTTTTTCTAAATAAATATAGAAATATGTTTTTTTTTAGGAAATCATGCGGTATGTGGTTTGAAATTCAACTCGATATCTCCAAGCGTTCCTGAGATAAAGGATCTTGACAGACAGATGGACAACAGAGTAATCTTTTAGAGTTATTTTTGTCTTAAAAAGTACGTAATCCAAAAAAAAAAACAAATAACACGCTTATCTATATTCTTTTATATATATTCAGCAGAACATTTTATAATCACAATTTACACAGTAATATTACTCAATATTGCTGAAAAAAACGTAAAAAAAAGGTATTCTATACTTACAGTTAAAGCATAGGAAATACAGCTGTACGAGTGTTTGAACAGCTGATGAAGTTTGCTCTCGAACCGCCTCGCGGCTTCGAAAGGCGATAACTTTGCACGCTGTTATCGAGCGTTCAACAGTACTAGAGAATATTGTTAGGGGGTTTTTATTTTACTGGTAGAATAGTGCTTTTGGTACTGTTTATTGTAATATGATAGACATAAGAATATTGAGCTTTTGTGAGTAAAATTCTACTAGCGAGCCCGATATGTTTTTAATTTATTATTGAGAAATGTACTAAAAAAACTATATAAATTATTTATAAAATAATTTATTTTTATATATATTTATCTATATATATTATTAAATTATGCAAAAAAGTTATAAAAACTCTATTAAAGATTCACGTTAGTTACAATATAAAAAATAAATCAGTTGCAGTAAGCAAAAAGTTCACATTGTTGAAACGTAATTTTAAGAAAAATACGATAAATAAAAGAAATAATCATAATAAAGTGACTGAAATGTATTCGATACGTCAAGTTTCATAAAAATCTCGGTTCGTCTTTTTAACTATATTGGTTTTGATTTCAAATGTCAATATCGACGCCTACACTCGTCTCCCATAGATGAAAATTTTCAGATAAAGTAAACCCAAGTATTTTTTTTATTTCTTTTTTATATTTATTTTATATTTTAACTTTACGAATATTATTCTTCATCATGAACAAGCATAGGCTGTCGCAGCGCATGGGTGTGACTGTAAGCGCGACGGTTGTGGTTTCGATTCCCACTTGTGGGGAAATTAAATATTATTCATTATTTTTTTCATGTCTTCGCTCTGGTAAGATTCGAGAGGGGGAATGAAAGTGAGGCTCCCTCTGCCTACCCTGCGACGTGCAGATTACAATGTGAAGCTTAAAATATATAATTTTTCGCATTCTAACACAACTTATAAAGCATTAAATTTAAAAATGGACGTACTCTAAGCTGTATCGGTGTCAATGCGATATCGAATCGCTATTATATTGTAGGTAATGATCGTTTGCCAATTAATGCGGGGCTTTGTGCTGTTGTTGCATGTAACAGCATAATGTATACTACTACGAACACAATATTCTGTCTAGATAGCGTAGTATCTTCTAAGTAATTTAATAACTGGCTTTTAGTATATAATATACCATGTAATTTTGATTTTAGTTTATATATTGTACAATATTATATACATACGGATATAGCTATTTAGAACTATCCTTCTCACAATGTAGATTGTAGGCTTCGGCATACATATTATGAAGATTTTAAATATCAATCAATTTGCTTTTACAGTAATCTCCAAGATGTACTTGCACAAGCTATAGTGAAAATATAAAATATTTTCAAGTTTTCGTTATTTAAAATAGCTAAGTAATGGATGTCTATGTAAAATACCATATTTAAATAGGATCAACAAGAGACAATTTTTATTTTATTCTATTCTATTAATCCTTTAGTGAGTGAAGTTTTAATTATTTAGAATGGTGAGATAGGTCACCAACCCATAAGCGAGCTTTTATAGATACAAGCAATTTTTGTAGTTTTCATTATATATTTTCATCTCTTACATCACCAATGCCTTTCGTTTATTACTGTGAAATTTCGAGGCTTACGCATACGACTTCTGTTTATTTGTCTGTTCAATATCTGGCAATTTCCAAGCCTGAAATAAAAACAAACGGTAACGTTTCCCGCATTCGTATATTTTAAAATCAACGCTCGGGAACGCCAAACACGTAATGGGCGTTGAAGTTTCCACGGAAAAACGTTTTTGACGCCAACGAAGCGGGGGCGCACCGCTAGTTTCTAATAAATCAAAGCGTGCGAACAACTTATTTAACTTAATAATTGGCTCGAAAGGTCGCAGAACCGATTTTACATAGTGAAATGAAAATTAAAATTGCCCATCAGAGAGTTTAATTAAATTCCAAATTAAATTCCAACTAACCGCATAATGGTTGACACATTGATTTTACAATCACCACTCAACTCAGTTTCAGACTCAAAATCCGATAATGTGAAAATTAAATTTACATCACATCGGGACGTGCATTTTATGTGATGTCAAATCGGTTTTTGATGACGGACTATAACGGGCTATAAGTATTGAGTGACCGGATCGCGAGCGGCCATTCAGTGCCGTTTTGACGTTTGCCTAATGCAATAATAATTGATAGCGTTTAGACGTTTCCCATAGCTATCATTTGTATGGAGCCGTCTCCATTCATTCTACACATATTTCTTTCTTTAAATGTAATAAGTTTATGCTAATTTTATATACACATAACATATATAGATATATAACATATATAGACATATATAGATTTATAGAGGCCGTCGTGGCGCAGTGACACAAGGGTGTGACTGTAACGCGAAGGTTGTAGGTTCGATCCCCATTCGAGAAGCGAAATATTTATTTACGTTTATATTTCCATTTTCTTCGCTTTGGTGTCGAGGCAAAGTGTGGCGTTGAGTTCTGCCACTCAACACGCAATGCCTCCAGAATTCGGCAGAAAGTGGGGAACGGAGTGTCTTAACATCGAGGTTCCCTCTGGCTATCCTGCTGTCTGCGAGATACTGCGTGAAGTGAAGAAATGAAAAAAAAATACATATTTATATATGTAAGCACATTATTGTGCTTTTGGTTGTTTACAGTTTTGTCTCGTTTATATGTTTTGAGGTTAGTTGTGGCGCACCGCAATGCCGCCACACGTACGACGGTAAATGCGACATTTTGTACTACAAGTGATACTGATTCTAATAATTATATATAGAGTTTATTTTTTGTTTAAATCATATTTACAAAACTAATTGTAAAAATACAAAGCTTCGCGGCTTAACTCCTTGTATACATTATATCTGCTGTGGCCATCGATTCTATCGAGCTATTGATAAATACTTTTTACAATATTATCACGATAACAAAAAATACGTATCGATAAAACTTGTTTGTAACATAAAACTTCCCCAAAGATTATTTTTCCAACTAAGATGCCTTTTTCTTTTTCCATCGTGAATAGCTATTAACGAGAAGACCCAGAGGATTTTATCGCAATGAAGATTTGAAATAAGTAAGTGAAAGCGCCAAGAAAACTAAGAAATATTATTCATATATTTATATTGTATCTCGCACATAGCAGAGTAGGTATAGGGAACCTGAAAACCTAGTGTTAAGTTACCCACAAAGCCCACTTTTTGCTGAATTTTAGAGGGGTTGGGTGGTGAAACTCAACGTCGTGCTTTGCCTTGTCCATTAGAGCGAAGAAATGAAAATATTTCATCCCCTCGAGTGAGAATCGAACCCGCAGCCGTCGTGATTAAAGTCCCGGCCAGGACGTCTTCAGTAATATTGTTCTTTAAAATATATATTAGCGACTTGTAACTGAATAGAATTGGACTACTTATTTAACAAGATTAACTTGAACAAAGGGACTACAAAATTTTATTAGTTTAATTACTAGAATACGATATGTTTTAACATTTTCGAGGTCTTTATGAATAGAGAACTTTAATAAACATTAGATATTAATTATTAATTTACCTATTATATTTTAACAATAGGTAATTCTCAGTTTGAAACAAAAACTAAGAAATAAATTATAAGAACCAAATTATAAATTATAAGCCAAGCTAGAATTGCGACATATGTATTTAAAATGAAGCATGTCGAGCTACTTTTGAGCCTTTCATAATTCGTAATTTATATAACCTACATGCGTTAAATTTAGCAAACTTTTTAAGATCTCTTAGGTCAAACGGATGACAAAAGATTCGGAGATGTATTTAGGGGCCGAGCTTTGTGTTTAATTTAAACTCAAAATTTGACTTGCCGTTTTTCTATACGTCCGGTAGCACGCAGTTGGCTAACTAATGTAAGTAAAACAATTAATATAATAGTGTGTATGTGTAGTTTATACTTGTATACTGTAGAGAGTTTGTAATTGTTGTAGTAGACTTATGTTACATATTCTCTTATAATTTCCAAGTACAGAAGGACAAGAAGATATTTTAATCGTTTATTTATCCGCCTAAATTTCAATTATAAAAATCTTTATGATTGATTTTCAAATACGGTCCGGTAATAAATTTTGATTCAGATTTCAATTTAGGTTTTAACTAACTTAAGACAAGCATAATTAGAAACGAACTTAGCTTAGGTAGGTTTAAGCTATACATTTCACAACGGGAATTGTTTAAATGTTTCAAGTTCTAGGACATTTGACGCTGTTATAAGGCTAGAGAAATCAAATTGTGATTATTGTGACAGGAGCACATGCATGTAGCTGTAGCCTGGTTGTGGATTCGATCCCCCTCCCGAAAATTAATTACTTTTTACTAATATTTTTAATTGTGCACTATGTTACCAGGGCAAGTGGCGCGTAGATGAGTTCCACCGCGTCTCGGAAAGTATGTGTCTCCCTATACAACGAGAAGCTAAAAAAAAAAGAGGGTAATTTAGAAAGTTTTAAATCCTTAATAAAAACGTGTGTATATTCATTAAGCACAGATAATTTCGTAGTTTCGAACAGCACAGCCAAGTCTTTTGGTCATTTGGTAATTTTTCGTCTTCACATGTCGTCGCAGCGAAATTTTTAAAAGGAAATTATGTATACTATAGATAAAATTTTACAAGGTTTATGTTTTTTGCTTATATCGGATGGTACAATTATTTTTTGCCAAAGTTCTTGTAGCTGACGGCTTTTATTTTAAATTTGTAGTTACTATAAAAGCGACAAGTTGTGGGTTCGATTCTCACTCAAGGAAATAAGTATTTTATTCTACTACATACCATAGAATGCCTCTGGAAAATAGCCTTATGCCTACCCTGCTAGTTGCTAGTAGTTTACTCGTGTATACATTTTATTGAACATATTTTAAAATTATATTTTACGTTTATGGTATCGGAAGAAGGTGTATTTTAAATTTCAGTGGACATGACAAGATACTCACTGCTTGCTTGCGGGGCATGCAATTTCCCTCACAAAATTGGCTCTTTACCAATACTCTGTGTTCGAAGTATTGCGATTTATCATATATTATATTTTGACATCGTGTAATATAGCCGCTTAGAATATAGTGTCGCATATTTATATAACAACTATATACGTGACATATTCCACAGAACTTGGGTAAATTGAGAATATAAAAGCTGAAAAAAATTGTGAAATATATATATATATATACCGATTATACCATATTCCATGCATAAGATGGGAACGAGTAAAGTAAAAAAAGAGATAACTGTGACAGTGAAAGAAACGCGTCTATTGTATCCCATTTAAAATATAAGTCTGAAAAAATAATTAAATCCCATATTGAATATTGTACGATTTCGACTAAGCTGACGACATACGAAAATCTGGGATATGGGTGATAAATTATGCGATAAATTATGCTTAATTATATTTGCGTCCATTTTGTATTTGGACTTAGGTTTGGTAGTAAAAATAGCCAAGTCGAATCTGAAGCTTTAATTATACTTTATACTTACAACTTTCACATCGACATTCGTTATCAAAAAAAGTAAGGGAAGCACATGACATGTCAGAAAAGAGGTTTCAAATAATGTTAGTGACATTTTAAATTAGCCCATTTGCGTGAAGATAAGAGACGGGCACGGGTCCAAAGGGTCACAGTCACAAAGGATGACAGTAATGACGTAAACTTTTACTGAATTTTAATTAAAAGCTAATTTTTAAAGTCAAAAGCTCGAAAACATCCTTTGTTGGAAGCGTAACGTTTTAATAAAAGAGTCGTTGCCAAGGTGCGTAGAGATAACAAGTTTTTAGTAACATTTTCATTGGGTGGTGGGCTGAGAATTTCTTTTTACGAGCTAATTGTTTTTATATATCTTGTTGTTTAAATTATTTTGAAACAGAATATAGAAATGATACTTTTGCTTAAGTTCCTGAATGAAATAATTTATAATTATTATTGTGATTTTTATCTGATTTTAAACATGGTAATGGGTTCGAATCCTACTGGGGACAATGAATTATATTCATTTCCCTGTTCATCAAAAGAAAAATGCGATGCTATGTTCCCTCACGCAATACTCAATATCTCGAATTCTGGCGGTATGCAAAGAGTGAAGTATCTTGACATCGCCATAATATTTGCTTAAATGACGATGGAAAGTTGATAGTAGAAATAAAACACACAAAAAACACGTAAAACATCTTTATTTACAAAATGTATTCACAGTTAAGATCTAAATATTATTATTAAATATTATTTTATAATTGCTTGTAATGGAACTTGAGTACAATTGAAAATGGAGAGACAATCTATTCTGCTTTTCATATTTTACACATAGGCATAGTATCTATTTACATTTTTATATTACATTTAAGTAATTTGACATAAGAAATAAATAATAGAACAACAAATTATTGTATTTTCACTCCATCTAATAAATAAGTCCTTATTTTGTAATAAAGTGTAGTTTCTAAAGCTTCACTGACATTTGAAGAGTAAACAAAGTGAAGCAAATATCCGAAATAACATTTCAAACTTTGAACAAACAAAACACGTTAGCGTGAATCAAAATAAATAGATATGATAAGATAAGATAAATCGAGAGCGTTCATTAGAAACGCTGACACCGATGTAATAACACTGTTATACTTCAATATGATTTTCGCATACAATATGGTTGCATATTAGATAATTAGGTATATACTAGAAATATATAATATAAATAGGGTTATTAGTAAAAAACAATAATAATATTTGAATATAAAACTTGATTTGCATATGCAAAAATAGAAAAATATTTTTTTTATTATATTAATAAATAAAACAATCAAAATCTCTATAAAAAACAATTGTGAACAGACAAATAGTAAAGAGGATATTCTGCGTAATGTTTACCAGCACAGTTTATTGTAATAAATTAATTTAAAAAAAAAATGAAACCGCAGTGTAGGTAATAAAAAGAAAATTCATATTATAACAAAGCGAAAAGGAATTTACAATGTGAAATTCACAAAGTAAGCCATTTGGCCTAAATCAAAAATTCCCACTTTGTTGAAATGTGATATCGAAATATAAAAAACATCAGAACAGCCCGTATATTGAAAAGTGGAGCGATACAGTGACGATGTTAGTTTTTTGGTGTTTCTTTTTTGAATTAACGACTTTTTTATTTCGCACGCCCCATACAAATTATTGTAGTGAAAAAGATAATTTCTAGCATTTTGGTTTTGAATATCCACAGTTATATCTTTTTAGTCTATTTATCTGATCTATGATCTGATACAAAAAGAATCTGTATGTATTATACAAGGACTATTAAATTCCTCTACTTCAGTAACTTACATTAACGTAATTTGGTATACATTCTATTTTATTTGTTCATCACTTAATATATGTATCGAAGTAAATATATTTATGTGAATCTCATATTTTACCTTTTTCCCATGAAAATGATTCGTATGTAGAATGAAGAAATTTAATCACGGAATATTGTAAATATCAACAATATTAGTGTGATATTTCGTTCTCATAAGACGAAACACAAGTTATCGTTATCATTAGAATAAAAACAAAATAAACCTGTTATAAATAAAACGTTATAGCATTAAAAACTAACACTATTAATTTTTTCGGTTTTGTTTGTCATTCTCTTAGCAAATCTTCATTACATTGAAACACCATTTATTTAAATTAATGTGCCTCATATTAAAAACAACCCTACGTTCTTATTTATTCGATATAGAATTTTCATTCTAATAGCTGTATTTTTTCCAAACAAACATTCAATATGCAAATGTAATTTGCTTCGACAACCAAAATCAACAGTTTCAAATTATAAAAGCCTTTAACTACACCGATAATTATTCTATTTTAGTGCTGTTGTCTAAACAGCGCTCCATTTAAATTAGATGTCATTGTTTATTTTACTGTCAATAAAGTTAGAAGTGGTTCATAGAAAACGTACTCGACGTTTGAAATTAATATAGAATTTATATTTTCAATTATTTATAATTGATCACTACATATACTTATTGGATATAAACACAAATTTTACAATACCACGTATGTATATTACAATAATTATAATTATTCAGATATCATGTTCTAAGTTAATCAGATAAATTTTATTATAATTCGTTTCTTCATAGCTAATATTTTTTATATTAATTTCTATCAAATGAACGCATTTTATGCCTTTACAAATTAGCTGTAGCTTAATTTTCACGTCATCTCGGTATACATCGTATATTATCATATGTTGATATAAGTTTGTTCTGGGTGTTGATTGGTGAGAAAAATGTATTTAGGGTGAAATCGAGGAATTTTCTTACAGTTATTACTAAAAGAATATAGATGTTTGACTTCATTTCGGAAGCTGCACTCTGCATGGCTGCTGGACGTTCACCGTTAAGGACGTGGACCACAACTGATGCGGAATCTGTCAAAATAATTAAAAAGTCTTACTATTTTTTTAGTATGTACTTTACAATGATAAGAACGAAATTAGAAAGATTTTCTGTGTGTGAATAGTGGTATCAGGAGCCGTACATATCTTACTCACTTCTATGGGAATCTAGTATAGTTTGCCTTTTTACCGGAGCGACGAAATGTTAATATTATAATAAATATTCACCTCTTTGTGTGGAATCGAACCCAAAACCTGTCACCATTACAGACATACATGTGTGCCCTTGCGGCACGACTGGCATGAGTCAGATCAGCTTATAAAGCTTCACGCTGTATCCCGCATACAGCAGGGTAGGCAGAGGGAACCTCAGTGTTAAGACACTTAGTTCCCTACTTTCTGCCGAATTCTGGAGGCATTGCGTGTTGAGTGGTAGAACTCAACGCCGCATATAATGTTGTTTATATCTTATTTTTCTTTTATTTCGATTTGAACCTGTAACTATCCTGAATCCGTATTGCCGTTAAAGAATATTATTTTACTTACAATAATTCTACACCATATTCATTAACGATGGAACTAAATGACCATCTAAAATATTTTCATTTTAGGTGTTCATTTAGTTCATGAAAATCGAATATTCTGTTTCAATATTTATAAATGTTCGGTTCGGTACGGTCTTAGTTTAAATTTTACATTTTGATATATAATTAATAAGATATTTTAGTGAGGTAATGAAAAATGAAAGATGTAACTGTGAATGCGTTTCTATTAATTTAAATTTCTTCTAGTAATGTTTTTTGCTATTAATTATTATAAATTTCAAATAATTTTCTTTTTCAGTCGATTATTCGATTCTTGAATTATTACCTTATGTTTTGTTTTAAATTAATAATAATTTCAACAAATATTTAGTAAATTCTAGTAGCTATGGTGTATCGAACGTGCCAGTTGAGCACAAAATCACATCGCCAATGTTACTTATGTATGGAGAATACAAGGAGTTTGTATAGTAAAAAAAGAGATAAAGTTACCTAACTCTATTAGGATTAGATACAAGGAATAATACACAATTCAGAACTGACCTGAACTGCTAGGTGCACAAGTATAGTTTCCAGAATCCCGTGGCGAAGCTCGGGCGATAAGGAGACGGCTGGTTCGTGTACGCTGTTCCGTCTCAACGCTGATGCCGCCGCGTTGAGCGTAGTTTACCACGTTGGCACCGCGATACCAATATATGAAGCTGGGGACAGAACTATTTTATACATTGTTTATGTAACAAAATTGTTGATAACTTCATTAAGGTTAAAATTGTGTTGATATAGGAAAATTTATAATATATGTTTTAGTGTGAGGCCGTTGTGGCCTAGTGGCCTAGAGTCACATGACGATTGTGGGCTTGAAACTCTTGAAAATTGAATTGGTGGAAAGTGTGAAAAGAAATGTCTACATTAGATTCTCCTTCCATTCTTCCTCTTTATGTAGGATAGTGAATTTGAAAAAAAATGATATATAGCTTTATTAGGAGAAATTTGAATTGGAACGGAATTCGTAATTTAAACCTATGCTTAGAAAAAAGCTCTTTGAAGTTGGGAGTATTTGGAAAAATTTAATAAATGTGGCTTCAAATCTTAAAACGAAATAATATAAAATTCTTAAGCGATGTCTTTATTTTCTTTTTCGTTTTAATTTTTTCTTAAGTGATATTTTATAATAATATTACCTTTTTACATTGACTGGTATTGTGACATTGTAAAATTGTTTTTATTTTAAGTATTTTATATATTTAAGACTACAGATTAGCATTTAATTATAAAAATAATCATGTATCCCAATGAAGCGGAGCTTGACGTAGGGACAGGGGCTTCACTGTAAACGGAATAGGTTGTGGGTTCGATTCTTACTCAAGAAAATGCAATCAGGGGAAAATAGTGAGCAGTGTCTTAACACTACCTTGCTAAGCTGAAAAAAATAATTTACTAATTATCCATATACAAATATAACATGGACACTAGACACACTACAATCACACAGTAGGCTATTAAGCATATATTACCTGGGTGGGTCAGGCGCGTGCCTGGCAATGCAGGTGAGGTTAATATCAGAACCAGCTCGGACAAACAGCTCTGGTCCCGACAGAATCTCCGCCTTTGAAACTGCAATTAAAATAGTCATTATATACTAGCTAGTATTAAATAGACTAAAGCAAAATACACATGTCTCTGTGTCCTAGTAATTTTATTTTACTTTTTTAAAGCAGAGAATAGTGTCTTAACTCTAGGTTTCGTTAAATGAAGTATATAGCGTAGAACTATAACAATTACAAACTAACTATATCAGTTACGGCCATTATTTTTATAACGGGACCTAATCGAAAGTTAAATTATTAGAGAGCTTGAATTAGGTTTGCAATTGGCGCGGGTTCAAAGCCTGTGTTTACTCTACGCAGTAAAACTACAGAATCAACACATGGGTAACAATTAAATCACATATAATTTTAAAATATAAACGTTAATACTGAAGATAATAAATTAATTTGTTAATGTTAAAGGTGCTAAGTTTCTTATTATATGCTGAATTCCTCTAGAGTACGTTCTAAGGGATAATTGGAAGGATATTGTATTACATAATCGAATCAAGGAGAGGATTTATTACTTCTAATATTCCAGTCCCGATATTTACATATTGTCGAAACTCTCGCTAGTCGGAATTTATAGTACAAATATAAATTAATACTGTAAAAGGCTGTGGGTTCCATTTCCACTCAAAGAAAGAAGTATTTGATAATTAATTTCTTCGCACTAGTGTTGAGTCAAAGCGTGGCGTTAAGTCCCACTTAATACGCAATGCCATATATATATATATATATATATACTTCACAATTGTAATTTAGCTTCACACGCGTGAAGATAAATTACAATTCTTTTTTAAATTATGAAAAATCTTAAAAGAAATAAAAAAAAAAACATCAAACCAAAATTTTGGTTTCAATGAATAATTAAAATGATTAATAAATATTGTAAATCAAAGGCAGCTCGTTATTTCATTCAAATTAATTTAAATTTATGTTCATTTATAATGAATGTTGTTTAATATTAATTTCTCTGTTACAAAAATTCTCGCAACCAAAACCATTTTTAGATTAAGTATTGATTGTGCGTAAAGAAATTACAAATATTTAGACAATCTCCTATTATAAATTCGATACTTTTGATTTTATTTTGTGCCGTGTGATCCCAGCTTAGAATAGGATCACCCTGGTACTGTCGGTGTCGTAAGAGGCGACTAAAGTACGTGTGGTAGAGTCACGTCGCCAGTAATGGCAACACGCATGGGCAGACTCGACCGGATTAATACCATTCCCGGCATTTAAAACCGGCGTGAAGTAGTGGCTCTTGCCACTGCGATTCGCATTAGGTTGCGCATAATGCTGGGCCCCGGCGCCCAATATCCTCCTCCTTAAAGGCCGCCAACGCGCCTATGCCTTGTCCTCTCCCATAAAAAAAAGACAAAAAAAAGAGATTTGTGTGTCCAAACAAAAAAATAATTCTGAACTATCATTGTTGCAAGTAAATCGATGATTTACTTGCAATTGAAAAATTTAACATTTTAGTTTTCTCAACATACCAGATTGAAAACAACGTCGACACATACTTTTTAATTCACTTACATGGAGAAAGTAAACGCGAATACTAAAACCCTCTTAGATGTGGCTGCCATGTTTGTTAAATGCAAATTGGGCCCAAAGTACTTGAAGTGGACTAAAGCCAGCGATTAAGAAGACTGGAACTTGCTCACCGACACATTTTTGTTTTTGAGTACAGTTAAGGCTTTTGTAAGTTTGTACTTGATGTAATTGGTTTTACTAGAACTATATAACTAGTGGAAGTTTTGTTACTATCTAAACAAAGCTTCTTAAGTTCTTCTTATAATGAGTCTTCATTATAATGTTTCTATTAAGTTTATCGAAACATGCGACAGCATGTCCAACCATGTTAAAAAGTTGGAAATGCGCAATGTGTATTTTACAATATTGACTTTTTTGTAGCTAACTCACTCACTCATCAAAAACCTAACCCACTTCTAGGTGACCTACAAACTTGATATTTCCCCCTCGGCTAGTCTGCTGCATGTGGCATACAGGGTGAAGCCCATATAACATAAAAATAAAAAGTAATAATATTTTAAACGTATAATTTATTTCTGAATACAAATTTTTACCATAGCTGTATCCCGATTTGCTATACCACGGTCTAACCATGTAGGCTTCATAGCCTATGTGTGTAAACCATAGTATAAAAATGCGTATGCACACTTATCACATCAAGTTATTATTACTGGTATTTTTCCCCTATCTCACGTTGTCTCTAATAATGAACGGATATTAGAAATTAAAATAATAAAACGCTTCTGAGGTTTTAATAAAATTTTATCGCGAAATTAATAGAATTACAAAAGTTAAGGTTGTCGTGGCGCAGGAGCACAATCGTGTTACTGTAAAGGAGGTTGTGGGTTCGATTCCCACTCGAGGAAGTGAAATATTTTATTTTATATCTTCGCTCTCGTAAGCAGTTAAAGTGGGGAATGTAGAATCTTAACTCTAGGTTCCCTCTGCCTAACTTGATATGTGGGGGATACAGTGTGAAGCTGAAAAAAAAAAACCAAAAGTTGATGTCGAAGTGATGTCTAATAATATCAAATAAAATATAATCCTGTAACCAACAAACTTCACAACTTCTATCCATTATGTACTTAAGTTGTCAATAAGGAAACTTAATTTATCACCCTCCTATCTGTCATTTCTATAATTTATATGACAATTTGCAAATAAAGTACAGCAATAACGCAATAACTCACCTACGACGGTAAGCCAGAATGACAAACTGATTTTCGGCTCAGTGGACACTTGGCATTCGTAGGCGCCAGAGTCTCTGGGCTGGGCGTGCGCCACCCGCAACGTCCACTCGTCCGACCCGTCTGTGTGTAGGGCTGCGAAACGAGCGTCGCTGCTGTACGTGTGGACTCCAACTGTGAGGATGTGTAGATCTCTTTTACGTATCCATGATACCTGGAACAAGAGAAAATATATGTACTTGTATCAATATATGTATCCAATGCAGTATTTGTTGATTAACGAGGTCTGAGTAGAATGTCTTATTAAATATTAGCGGCCCCCGCAAAGCTTGAAATATTCGGGTGAAGCCGTGCGAATTTATATTTTGTATATATAAATTAATGTAAATCATATATAAATTTAGTGTATTTAACAAATTATATTTATATAAGTATTGTTAATATAATAAACATTTAATAAACGGGAACGGAGTGTCTTAACAGTAAATTCCCTCTGCCTACCCTGTAATACGCGAGATACAACGTGAGTCTAAAATACTTTTTGCGCTTCAAAAACAAGGTTATTTTAAAAGCACTGACAGATACTTTAATTTTATTTATTAAATCACAGTTTCCTTCATCCAGTTGAGCACAGTGGTATGTAAAATCTCTAGTAATATTTATTATCTATATTTATTCCTTTCATGTCATTCCCATTCAGTAACGCGTGTGCGTTCATTATTTTTTTTGATAGGTTGATAGGTGAAAAAAGTTGTAGTATGTGTTATATATTTATATCTTTGTATATATATATCATAACATTTTTTATAAAAAAAAGAAGAGAGGGAAATAAATCGGTATTTGCCATAGAGTACGTTTTAAATTATTCTTTTTAACATCATTAACCTTACATAGGTATACAATATAAGCCCTCTCAAAAGCCGATTTGTGGTTTATCGAATCGGATGTGATGGTGGAGTGTACCCATCGTTTGTTTTCGCATCACTAACTTCAAAGCATACCTGATTTTGATCTGACCTGAAATAGGCTTATTAAGAAAAAACATTATATGAGACATTTTCTTTATAGAATTTAAGATTTTCTTTTTTTCTTATGACCTCCTCTTTGAAAGTCTTGATCCATATTTCACAATAAACAATTAATTTATCTATTTAAATATATGAGGTATCATTTATAAAATATAAAATAATAATATTTCTTTATTCACTAGGAGTCTCGACAAGGACATCTGACAAATATTTAGATAAAGTATGCTCAATGGCAACGCTAATACAAAACATTTGAAGGAATTTGTAGAGAGATCATAATAATAAATCTACGCCCGTTTGGATTATACAGCGTGTTTGGCCAAACGACTGTTTTAATTGCATTCTAGCATTTTATTGTTTACTCAATTACAATGAACGTTCGTAAATTATCATTTTGTAGCTTGTTTATTGGCTTTTTTGGAACGGAGATAGGGCGATAAACGCTTATTACTTAAGGAGATTCGGGAAATGTTCAAGATAAATTACTTATTTATCATCTTTGTTGTCAAGATTTTTTGTTGAATAGAATAATCATAGAATAATATTATTATGGTAAACAATACATTTGTATGCTTTAACGCTATATCCCGTCTATAGCAGGGTAGGCAGAGGGAATCTAATTTTAAGACACTCTGTTCCTCATTTTCCGTTTAATTTTCGAGACATCGCGTATGGTGATGTAACTCAACGCAGCGTTTGTCATGTTACGAGGCTGAATATACGAAAATGTAATTAACTCATTACCCCGAGTCAAAATCGAACCCATTTGTAGCAGGTATTTTAGGTAGCCTTCTGTTTACGTTGAAGCTATAAAGCCTAGATCATAGAAAACACAGTATTAACTTACGTCAGTTGTACCAGAAGGGACTGGAATTTATGGCACACAGGCTGCACTCGCTTGTAATATATATAGTGACATTTAGTCTGGGGTCTGTCGTTATGGCGTAGTACGATTAACTAATAGTGTTTGCCGCAATAAAACCATTAAATTATAGCTCTCTGGCAATAAATAGTGTTGTATGTATGTAGGCTCTATCTTAATTATTGTTAGAGAAACTTCGTTCTGTATTTCCTTTAAAGTAAAATATAAATAAAATCAGCTTCACGCTGTATCCCGCACATAGCGGTGTAGGTAGAGGGAACCTAGTGTACGCACATTCCGTTTCCCGTTTTCTCCCAAATTGTTTGAGGCATTGAGTGTTGAGTGACGGAATTCAACGCCGGGTTTTGGCCTTGGTGGCAGAGCGAATAAATGAAAATATTCATAAATAATAATTGATTAGTCCGAGTGGGGTAATGAACCCACTACACGGTAATGAACACACAACAGCCACGACGGCTTTTAAAGCGACGTCAAAAAAATATTAAAAATGCTGTTTATATAAAATTGTGAAAAATGGACGGTGCATGTTAATCTAACCGAGCGTGACGCGATGTGTCGCAAAATCTATTATCGCTGTCGGGATCGCTTTACAAAATGTTATTTTGTTATAAATTGCATTTGAAGCTAGCCATGTTTTTTGTTCATTATTGAATACATATTATAAATGTTGAATATATAAATATTTTAGTTTTTTTTAATAATATATTAGATAAAATTTTTAAGAAAAAAATTATATACCAATCATACACAAATTATATGCTTTAAACATCGAAAAGCGTTGAAAAAAATATAATATCCGTGCTAAATAAGTTAAGTTTTTAACAGCACCGACGATATTTCAACGATTATATAAAACAAAAGCCCTCATTAACAGTTATATGCATACAAAATATAAAAATCTTTCGTCAATTATTGACTAACAGCGAATGTACAATCGAAACTGGGTTTTAAAAGTTGAAATTTTGCTTGTAGGTAGTTTCCTCTCTGTTCTCCGTCAGTGTTGATTAGAGTAACACTGAGGGAGGAAAGAGAAGAACAGGAAAAAATGAAATTTTCCATTCTACGTCATAAAGTCCAAACTAACAAAGTTCTGTAAATATTTGCTGAAAAGCTGAAAAGCTTCACTTCCATTCTTCACTTTACTTCGAGTTCTGGAGGAATTGGGTATTCTGTGGTGGGTGGTGGTGGTATTAATTTGTCAAAACATAGGCCTCCATACATCATTCCAGTCTGACGGCTTCAAATTTAATTTACAAATAAAAGAGCGTCACCCTCGCCGTCACACGGGGAATTTTCCAGGGTGCAGCAGTTTCCTTTCAGCGAATTTGAAAGCGTCAATGCGGAACAGAGTGGGGGCAGCGCCGCAATTAAACACAGTATACAGTATAGCATTGTTTTATAATACTAAAATCCAAGGTATTATGCACAGTTTGTGGATTCGATTCTGATTCGAGGAAATGAAGTATTTATCTTTATTATTTGATTTTTGTAACAAGATAAAGTTTTCTACTACTCAATACAAAATGTCTCAAAAATTTTAATTTTAATTAATTTAATTAATTTTTAACAGTAGATTTGCCTGCAGGTACAGCGTGAAGCTTGTAATTTAATTTAAAAATTTTAAAGTAAAATACGTCACTAGTTTACGAAATCCATTAATCGTTATTTAAAGATATATAAAATGTTGGATATAAATCAAAATGATTGACTGACACATTTATAAACTCGTCACCGATCTGGACCGATCAATGTAAGAATAAGTAAATAGCTAGAAAAACTGAAAACATGTTATTTTCAACAGAATGCATTAATTAGACGAATGTGAAGAGTACAAATTAGATAGGTACAAATTGAATAGTAGGCAGTCCGAGGTTTTATCAGCCATTTTTCAATTCCATCACCAGAGCAGCTCGATAGGATGATGATATTATATTGTCCTCTAATGTACATAAAAAATAATACTAAAAATAATTGCGGCGTTGAGTTTCGTTTAATCAACATATAATTACCAAGTATCATGATGATACAATCCTTAGAAGTGCTTGTAATTCAGATTTTTAGATATAATTACATAGTTACGATGTGACAAAAGCGTATTGAAGATAATATTTATGTAAAATAAATAGGAATTACTTATCATTATTTAATTACAGTGTTAATCATTTGAAAATTCGTTAGAATTTTATTTAGAAGTGTCTCTTGAGAGAAAGGGTTTCCAGAAACCCAAGTCCACGAATATTATTTTAAAGTATTTATAGTTGAAAATTATTAATAAAATATAATTTAAGTATTTAATACAAAAATATTTTTCAATTTTTATATCAAAACTACTTGTACGATATTACTAATAAGGCTAAGATTAACTTAATGTTTGAAAGATGAAACAAATGGTTAGACTGAAAAATTAAGTAAAGATTAAACTCGTGGTAAGTAAATGCTTTTGTTTAACCAGACCATTTCCAAAATGGGATCCATTACTCAAAGAAGATGTTTAAGTAAATAATGGCCGGGAGCTTCGACGAGAAATGACGTTATTTTTACAGCATTCTATGCAAAAGGCAGTTTTCATCAAATACGTTTTACATGAAAATGCATTAAAACGTATTTAAGTTGAGTTAAACAAAGCGTTTGTGGAGTTGTGTGTATTTGAATGTTACTTTTTCAGCTTGAGTTCGCTTTTGGAAATTTTAACCGGATCCTTTGATATATTTATATATTTCTATGCAACTTCGAAAACTAGTAGTACTAGGTACATGTTTTATTTAACCACGACCCAAAAGAACGCCTCATTTTATGTATGTTAACAAATGAAAACTACAATGCTGTAACATTGCTGAATGCTGCTTACAATTACACTTTTGTATGTAGCCGTTATGCCACGTGTAGCCGTTAAGTAACGTGCACAGCTGTCATTTCGTCGCTCAATTCAACTCGCAACACCTCCAGAATTTAGTGGAAAATGGAAAGCGATTTTTTTTTAATATTAAGCTGTCTCTGCTCTGCTATATGCGGGATAAAGCGTGAAACTAAAAAAAATCGTGAAAATAAAAAAAGTTAAAGACCTCTGCGTGTAGAATAATGATACTCTGATGGAGATTCACCTATAAATCTAAATAAATTAGTAAATTTGAATCAACTTTCATTTCAATACTTCATAGCTTAGAGAACGAAAAGAGCCTCGAAATCCGTTTCACAGTTTGTTTCACAGAAAACACTGCCCTCGGCAACAGTCACAACCCTTCTGGATGCTTTATTTTAATTATAATTCATATAAAATATATCCTTTATGGCGATATATCGTTTTGGAATAAATAATTAATTTTTAATTATTTCTGGTTATATAAATGTTTGTTCAGTCTTTAGATCCGTTCGTTTTGTGGGTAGTAGGTATATGTACTCCATTTCATATGAATGGCTACCCCCACTTGGGGGAATGAATTATTAATTACTAATATTTTCATTTCGTCGCTCTGGCACCAAGACAAATAGTCCGGTATTGAGTTCAGTTACTCAACGCGTAATGTCTGTAAAAATTCGGGGGAAAGTGGGGGACGGAGTGTCTTAACACTAGATACTCTGCCTATCCTGCTATATGGGGAATACAGCATGATGATCCTTTCTGCATAACTATTATAATTATTATATAATTTTGATCAATATTCAAATAAGAAAAAAAAATGACCTATCTAACTAGATTTATTATAAATATATAATTATAAACAGCTATTGGAAAAAACATTCTTAGTCATATTATTGACAGGGTTATCAATACGAGGCTACCTTTACTGTACAAGTTTCTGAAACAGATATATTTGATGTGTGATTTTTCTGTCAGGCTTGCCTTATATTCAGGTTTATGAGGCTTTATCAAGGCATCCTATCGATCTCACAGATATTGTGTTTTGATCTAGTTAAGCCGAACTCGGCTTTCAGTTCCAGTATCTTACAACACTCGACCTAACCAAAATAGAAGGATTATTTGATTTGTAGGTTCAATTTGTGAAAATATATAAAAAAATATATTTATTGAATTGAAATATTATATGAATTTTTATATATATAAAATGAAATTAGTCGTACCATTTTGACATTATTCTTTAAGCTATAGCCAATTAAGTTACCAGTAGCCTCTAATTTATCTAGTTATAATAATATATCGTATAATATTTTATTAAATAATATATACGTTATTAGAGACTATATAAGCATATAAAAAGACTTTGTACAGGGCTTGAACAAGTATTTATTATATATATATTTAACAAATTTTGAAAATTATTTGGCTCGTGGCATCAGATGCTTTATATTATGATAGTTTGTAATTTGGGAGGCTTTGTTGAAACTAGGTCTGTACTTTTCAAGTTATTCATTTGCCGTCCAGAAAAATCTGGAAGTAGTATCATGATTAAAAACAAAATAAAATATTTTAACAACTTTTTCGCAACTATTGCAAGGGAATTAATATTACATGATATTTTAGTAAATTATTTTGAAAATTCTTTTATATTTTTCTTTAATAATTTATTATTTGTAGGCCAAACATGGCACAGACGTAGAAGCATGCAGTCACATGTGACTGATAAAGACGATAGTTTGTGTCATTGTCTACGCTTACTAATTTTAGTAAATTCCTACGGAAAAAACTGAGTTCTCACGGTATTAATGATCTGAAAATCTCAAATAATTACTGACACATATATACAAGCACACAAAAACTGCATCCGGGATTTCATGCACCATAAATATGTCCGAAAAAAATATATATACATATATATATATAAAAAAACCCACGAAACATATCTAAACCGATATTTTTCATATTTGATTCATATATTTCTTTTAAACGGAACACATTATTGACTCGGGGAAACGGTCGTACAATATTTTTATAAAATAAAAATAAACAAATCGCCACAGCGTTATTTGGCTTTGTTCCAAATGTACTATTCCACAAGCCTCGACCCAATTTTCTATACTTTATTCCCGCCAGGCTTTGGCGAACGCTCACCAGACATTTCCTATAGCACTTACGGAAAATCAAATCCTACACAGACTGTAACAAGCGGCCGAAAAGTCACGTTCTATAAATTGGCGGAGGCTAATAGAAATTCTTCCATTTCATTAATCCTGTTACATATCGTCCAAAAAAAAAACTGATATGTTTTTATTTTTCTGTAAAACTTATTGTAAGTCTTTGTTCCTATAATAATAATACGGGAAAAATGATAACTTTCGAAGGAGCGCAATTTTACAATAAAGTACCATCACTTATAAAAAATGTTAACTCATTTAACACATTTAAATTTCAATTGGCTAAATATGTTCGCGATAATTATTAACAATGTGTTAAGTAAGTACAAAATTTACTATTTTTGTCACAGCAACTTAATCTTAAATTATTATAAGTTTGTATTTGTAAATGTAAGTGTAACAATTGACAACGACAATTTAACTATTGTGTTAAAGTATCGTTCTCAAGTAAGTGGCTTAGGTCTTATTGAGAATAAATGTCTATAAACTGAAACTGAATACGGTAATACGGGAATTAATTTTGATTTCTTTGACAACAAAGTGCGGCGTCAAGTTCCACTATTCAATATGCAATACAACCTCGTATTTACGAAGAAAGTGCAGAATGGAGTGATGTCTCTCTCTTTTAAATATGACGTTTAGACTGCCGTGGCACAGTGGCCGCAGTGGCTACTACTATTTTTATAATTTTTTTTCGATTCTTCTCTGGGGAACAGAGTGTCTTAACACTCTACCCAATCTGTTATATGCAGGATACAGCGTGAAGCTGAAAAAAGAACAGAGGTTAATTCTGCTAGCTCTATTGGCCTTTACAATGATAGCGAGTAGTAGTAGGAGAAAAACCATAAAGGACTGTTGATTCTCTGCCTACTCTGCTACGAGCGCGATACAAAGAGATACAAAGAAATTCTGAAATAAAATAAGCTTATCAATTTATATATCAAATATTTTTTCATACACGTTTGCTGTGTCTTGTTTGCCAGGCTCATTGCCAGGAGACGAAAGTGGGGATCGAACCCACAACCTCTCCCGTGTACAGTCACCGATCTATATTTTGTGTTTGCGGCACAATTGTCTCTTTATAGTAAAAATGATAATGTATGATATAGATAAGACCTAAAAAGAAAATTATTACATTATTATTTAACTGAAGCCTAAGTTTCTGATGCTGGAGGAGATTTTTGTTCTTAGTCGAGATGGCCTACTGATTTTCTTGTGATATTAAACGAGTGATAAGTTATCTTAGAAAGTAAGATGACAACTGCTGAAGTCCGAGATGAAAATGTATCTGTAAATTTGTCGAAATAATAATTCCACGACACAATTTGGCGAAGTTTACAAAATAAACTTTCGTTTTATTCCTGTTTGTCGGATCTAAAGTCCTCAGATTACAGAAGTTTATTCATTCTGCAAAAGGTGACCGACGATTTAATTAATTGTTATGGTTAAAAACTTAAATTTAATTTTTAACTTTGGTTATAAATTGACACTTATCATTTCTTTAATTTGATAATAAAGTTTGATGTTGTATTTTAACTCATTAATTATATATAACACATAACTTTTATATAACATGCAAAATTATTTCAAACTTAGAACTTATTTTTAAATAAATTGTATATTTGAAGTAACTTTGCATCTAATGGAAATGTTATTACATTTCTGCATTTATATTTATTTACCTTCATCTAAAAAACAGTCAATTTTATCAATATTTGTAATTCTTCAAAACTCTTATCCACATATGTATGTACTAGACTACTTTCCTTACAACTTTGCAGTAATCTATAGATTTATTACAGTGTCGCATCGTATTTATAATATTCAAGTACACAAATCGAAGCCAATGCAAGTGTGGTAGGTTGTGGGTTCGATTCTTATACGAGAAAATGATATTTTAAATATTTTCCTTTCTTCTCTCTGGTATCGAAAGCAGCGCAGCGTGGCATTGAGTTCAGTCACTTAACACCAGAAGAAACAACAGATTTCAGCGTAAGCTAGGGAACGGTAGTGTTTGAATGGGAACGGAGTCTCCTAATATTAAGTTCCCAGAATCCCTCTGCATACCGAGCTATGTGAAAGACAGCGTGAAGATAAAAAAGGACTTAAAAATGATAGTTTTAATACGATTATTGCACCGTGCGTTTGAAAAAAGCTTATGATTAAGATTGAACAACTATAAAAAGTCTAATTTCTTTTAAATATAAATACTTTAATTTTTAATCGATTTCTGTAAAAAAAAGAGGTTATCAATTCCGCAATTATTTTTTTTAATTACAACACTGAGCGTTCTCTTATCAAAACAATTCTAATAAATAAAGACTTTGTCGCCTTTAGTCGATTTTTACGGTAACTATGTACGAGAGTTACGACTGTGTTTGCGGCCAAGTTTTACCAGAATTGTTTCGTGTCATTGTTGTTATTTCCTGTTTCCAAATATTTGAAATTTTTGTTTGTTCAGATTTCAAAATAATAATGTAAGCTTCCTATATAATTCGATATAACGTAAATGTTTCCAGTTAATCGGTCTGTCCATTTACAGCTTCTATCATTATTTTTTTTAGCTATTATTACTTACAATGATATTATTTACAGTCGTGGTGCAGTGGTACAAAGTGGTCTGCAAAATCGACTGGTTGTGGGTTCGATCCCTATTCGAGGAAATTAAATATTTATGTAAATTTATATTTTCATTTCTTCCTTCTGGTTCCCTGCCCTGCTGTGTGCGTGAAGCTGATTTGTCTCGATTACGATATTTCCATTACCAGCTTTCCGCCCAATATACACCAGAATGAAGTAACGAAGATATAATATATTTAAATTATGCAAAAGGGAATCGAACCCACAACTTATTGTTTTTCAGTTACACGCTTGTGCCCCTGCGCTACGACTGGCCTCCTACTGGAAACTAGAAAATATATGTGTATATAAATGTATTTATAAATTATTAACATGTAATTTTATATACAAATTATTTCATTTTGACAGAATCACTACTTTGCTTTCAGCCAAACAAAAAAAAATACATTTTTTATCATTTTATACACGTTACAAATGCACGCTTTCATCCAATCATGCGTTTCTGAAATAATGGTCCATCATTAAAATAAATGTTCATAACCGTCGAATACTTTTTAAGTTTTATTCCATCCTCAAGTATTTATGTTAAAATATCACAATAAATTTTAAAGCACTTAGTTTGTGTTGTTGTATGGTATATATTTAAGCTTCGCGCTATGCCCTGCACATAAAGCAATGTGAATCAAAAATTAAATAAATCAGCTGCAGGGTAGGCAGTGGGAGCCTAGTGTTAAGATACTCCCCTCTTTGCGCCAGGTATTGTGTGGTGAGTGGCGGACTTCAACGCCGCACTTTGCCTCGATACCAGAGCGAAGAAATGTAAATATAAATTTAAATAAATATTCCATTTCCTCGAGTAGGGATTGAACCTACAACCAATACAAAAATACCGAATATATATTCAATGTACTTGTATAATATACTAACTGATACTACATCGTAGAACCTATACAAAATCGATAAAGATAAAACAGGAGATACAGGTCTCACCCTTCCATTAAAACCTCTTACGCCAACAGTTTAGTTACCTTCGAAAACAACGAATGGGTGTCATTAGTTCTTGAACGTTAATGTCTAATCTAAAGTAATGAGATTTTGGACCATGATTTATAGAATGTAGAGGAGTGTTTCCTCTGGAGTTAATTTATGTTCGTAAAAACTATTATTTGCCTGGTAAGAGCTTAAATTTGCTTTGGCAAAGTAAATGGAATAAATTTTAGGTAAATCCTTTATTATAGTAATAAACGAATATAATTAGCGGATTTAATACTATGCTGTATGCAGGATACAGCGTGAAGTAGATCTATTTTTTTATTTTTATACCATGTATAGGCGTAATAAAAATAAAAGGTCTACCAATATATTACTTATGACTGACTATTTTTGGTGGATACCAAGCAGGGATCTGCTTTCTATGATAATACTCTGAAACTAGTCATTAACAATAGAGATTTGATGAAAAGAGAAAATTTAGTATCGAAGTGATTTAAAGCTTAAAAAATAAAGTTTAACGTATTCAAGACTTTTTTAATTATTTCACGGAGGCGTTTTTCATTTCCAACGTTCGGAACAAACAAACTAAAGGTTCCAACTTCGGACTGTTTAACAATTACGAAAAGAGTTCGAGCGTTGGGTAAAAGCTCTTTTATATAAAATCGAATATCGGTTGTCGGTTTTATTATTTCTTATAATAGGGAGCTTTCGCTAACCAAGATTACTTTTCGGTAGTTGGATAAAGCGAGATCAAAAAATTTTATCAATTTGTTAGTTATTATGGATTCAAACTACATATTGATTCTGTAAAAAATATTAATTGTATATTTTTTTATTATGTAACATATACACATCTGTGTATCTATAGATTAGTGCCTTAAAATTATACTTTGCGTATGTATTTTATAATTGATATTTTATAGTTTATACAACTTGTTAGTTAAAGTAGGTGTTAGTTAAAACATATCGTAGAATGAAAAATTATTACTGCATTTTAAAAAGATAAGATAATAAATCTGATGGAATTCTAGACAGAATAGAGAAAATAAATTTGAAAATGTGTGATATATTTGGTGCCAAACACAATAGAGCAAACTTTTGACACGTTTTGTATAAACATAAAAAGATTCAATCTTGTTGGAACGGGGAAATATCTGAAAATTCTTTTACAATAAAGAATCGAAGATAAAAGCGTACGCTATAGTGCTTCAACGTTAACATTTGTTAACACAAAAAACTGTAACAAATTTGAAAGCTTTGACCGGATGGAAATTGAATTCCCTATGTTTACTTTGAAATTGGCTTGAAGTGACGAATTTGTGGTAGCTGTTACAGATGTATGTCAATATTTGAACCATTTTCGGTTTTGAAATGTATATTTACAGATGTTAGCTTCAGTCCAGTCGTGGTGCAGGTGTTTGTACACCTGTGCGTTCGTGTGGCTGTTAACCTGATAGGTGTGACAGAGCAAGAAATATTTTGTTATGCGAATCGGACTCACATTTGACTGGGTTTTCTTATTATATATTATTACGGCATAGTTGGTCTCGCTAGAGATACCATAATCCGAAGACATTGCATTTATTTTCGTTTCCTTTCTAATTATGCAAAGTGGTGTTTGCCTTCTCGAACATAAGTAGTTGTAAAGATCAACATTATTATACCAGTTACTTCTATTATCAAAATGTATAGAGACGTGTAACGTGAGAAAATAAATTTAAAAACTTATCATTTACATGCAAGAAATAATTATTAATTAAAGCTTTTTTATATTTGGCAATATATTGGCTAGCTTTATGCCACACCAGTTTACCATAGCTCGATATCGAAAGATGTTATTTTATTTGGACTTACGCACGGACCAATCGCTGTCCGTGGATAAAGTGGGAAGGGACCGCTAATGTCTTAATAAAAAATCGACGTACATATAAAAAAGCCAATGAATTTTTAAGGCGTACCTTAACTGAATAATAAATGAAAATAGAAATATTAAAACATTCTTCGAATCGTTCAAATGTCTGGATTATTTTGTCATCGCCGCGCTCCGAAAGGTATTATTAATATTTTTGATATCTTTTATTGCTTTTGGAAATATTAATAATTTTATACCTTTATTATGGTTTCGTAGTCTAATAATTCATGGAAAGTTGTTTTTAATTAATATTAATCTTTCTTTGAGTTGTAGTTGTGAGTTCGATTCCTATTTGAGGTAATTAAATATTTAATATTTTCATTTTTGATTCTGGTTTCGAAGCGGAGCGCGAGTTCTGCCATTTACACGTATTATAGTCTGATATAGTGTAACTCATCTAACCTTAAATAAACTTATCTACAGAAAAAAGTATTTTTTTTAATAAATTATACAAATAACTTACCGATCGATCACCGAGATTTTTCACTCTACAATGTAAGTACGCGGGTTGCCCCACAGCTGCTGTATATTCCCTTTTGGTAGTGTTGTCGAAGTGCGGCTGGACCATTGTGTCGGTGGCAGAAGTGCCGTTGTTCACCGCGAATATGGCATCTGGATCTGTAGTATCACTGCCGCCTGCTGATAGACCTGGAGGAAAATAAATAGAGTTAAAAGGATTTTTGCCAATCAAAAGCGCGACGTTGATTTCCGCCACTCAACGCCAATGCCTCGAAAATCCAGCGGGTAATGTTATGCACAGAGTGTCTAGACTACAAGCTCCCTCTGTCTACCCTGCTATGTGCGGGATACAGAGTGAAGCTAAACAAAAAACTTAAAATACAATTGAATAAAATAAAATTAAAATTTTAGTATTAAAATAGAACTAAATTAAATTTTAATAAAAAAAATAATTACTTGAAATCATTTCCATTGCGAAATTGGATTCGTAGCGATAGTAATTTTAAGGTACTACGAGGATAAAATATGTAGCAAAAAATTTGTGATGTTATTCATAGAGAAATATTTAACGCATGTCACCCCAAGGGACTAGCTATCTTATTAATAAGTTATTATGTCATAAATATGGGGCCAGCCGTGGCGTAGGGGCACAAGTCTGTGTGTACAGTAAACGTGAAGTTATAAATTTTCATTTCCTCGCTTTGGTATCGAGGCAAAGAGTGTCAGTGAGCTTGTGATTGAATCCACACCTACGCGTGTAATATTTAAAATGCTACAACTGATACAGAATGAAACTATCAGTCAGCATAACAGTCTATATAGTTACCACTGTCCTATATATACATTTAAATTTTCTTGTATTGATAAAAATTAAAAGTAATTTAAAATATTAATTTAAAAATTTATTATAAAATATTAATATAAAAGTAATTTAAAATATACACTAAAAACACCGTTATTTGTTCTGGACACCCTTTAACTTTTTATGGCATTCAAAAATAAATACGCATGTAACAACAGTGCAAGTGTCGTTTAAAAATTCAAAGCGAAGCGTAAAATAAATACAAAAAGAAAATTTTAAATTGCATTTGTGAAAAATTGTAGCCGCCGGTGCACAGAGAGAGGGTAGACGACAATAGATTTTCATCACGTCGACAATATTCGCAACAGTGGCAACGTTTCTTACTAGCTTTCTTTGTAGATGTCGAGTTCCGGTTTGAAATCACCTAGTAGCTGTATTTTATTTTTTTCCTTTGTGAAGTACAAATAAAGAAATCGTATTTCTTTTTATTAGTGGAATCATCATCCACACTATGTGGTGTTTTATCACACGAAGCGTTGAAACATTGAAAACTCCCTTGAGCCATCGTTGAGACAAATTTGTACCATTATACTTATTATACTTATTGTTGGTATAAGACAAGAAAGTTATTATTAAAATAATGCATAAAATATGGAGACCACGTGTAATAATCAATCAATAAAATTAATTTTTATTCTTTTAAAAATATAAAAAAAACAAAAAACAGGTTCCCTCTACCCACCCTACCCTTGACCGTATTTGTCTGATTTAGAGCTAAACGTTAACTGGGTGAATCAGCAAAGAACTTAGGAACAAAAGTTTTTCGTCAATAGTTATGTATGGTTCTGAAATATAAAACCGGAGAAGCGTGAGTCGGTTTTGTCGACATCCGTACAAAAATTGGCCAGACCTCTTTCATCTCATACCTCACCTTACTAGTGCCAAAATTTGGTATTAAAACCAAATTTGCCTCACTTTTAAAGATATTATTTTTTTAAAGATTTAAGCACAAATGTAGGTTTTCTTCTGAAATAGTACTAACTGTAGATGCTAGTTACCAAATTTCATAAGTTTAGGTTAACCGGCCGTACCCTACGTTAATTATTAAAATGATTTCCTTTATAGAGTCAAAATACACTTTTTTTCACGATATAAATGTTCATATATATTTTTAAGTATGATTTGTACAGGAAATCAACGGACCATAGATTATATATTTACATGAATATTACCTCGATATCTCTAAATGTTCCTGAGATAAAGGCACAGACATCTTTTAAGGGTTCCTTTTTTTCTTAAAAGGTACAGAACCCTAAAAACTTACGCATTCACTGCTAAACCTAGTGTTCTATTTTTCACCGCCCCCAATGATCAAATCATACCCTCAAATAATGAAATAATTATGACGGGACAAAAACCCAGCGACAGTTCTTGGTAAATCTTATTTTTTCATTATTTCTTAAAATATGACTGCTATAAAATTAAATGTATTTTAAATTATCTAATTGTTTAAAATTAGTAAAAGTCGTAACAAGAAAAAAAATGGGAAAGAAATTCGGAAAGTGGGAAAAGGTGTCTAAATACTATTTCTTACTCTGATTACCTTTACATGCGGTAAATAGTGCGAATCTACTGAAAAAGCAATTCACTCAAGTTATTTAATGTCTGTAACAAACAACTTTTATTATTCAATTTGTATCTGTGGTAAAGTTCATGTAATTACAAAATTTTCCTTAAAACATTTATAAACACGAAAGTTCTGGAAAAATCGTTATTTATACAAGTTAGCGTGGAAACAGATTTGTTGAAAATATTCATCACGAGTTTGTTTCATTTTATTTGGAGACATTAACGTCGGTATTTCATTTGTAGCGTAGCGCGTTGTAGTATTAAGAAGTTTACCGACCGTTCTTGAAGGTCTTTTTTGCTTTCTTCTCACATTTTTCTAAATCTACCAACATATTACTTAAATATCTCAACACCGTATTTTGCTTGAAAACTCGGAAATAATATTACTTAAAATACATATACAAACATTTTTTACCATAATTAAATAAGTATAACAATGTAGTAAGTAAGAACAATTGTTGTATATCGTGCAACACTTTCAAACTGCGTCACGATAGTATGTAGCCGAAATGATTAAATATTAATATTTTTTATACAGATTCATCCAGATCAAGTCCCGAAAATTCCACCTATCCATCATGTCAAAAGCAATCGTCGTATCAAAGGCCTTATAAATTCCTGACATTGAACGACTCAAAAGTCCAAATAGATTTTCGATCGGCCCAAGGGTGAATTCCCTAATCTAGACTGGGGACGTCACGTCGTTCATCACTTCGACGTCTGCCAATAACACTAACATTACTAAAAAGTAAGTAAAATTACAAAACGATAATGCGAAATCAATTTATTTCATATTAAAGAGAAGCTTTAGACAATATATTTCAGGCTTTAAGGCTAATTTAGAAATAAACGTCCCTAAATGTGAATTAAATGAAAGAAATGGATTAAGGCTGGTCATTTATTCTCTGATTTTCTTTTCTCGGCACATTTTAAATTAGTTTATGTGAGAAACGTGGATTGGCAATAGCTATTGACAGTTTGTGAATTGGTTTTTTAAGAAAAATGTCAAAAGGACGTTAAGAAAGAAAAATGTAACGACAAAAAAAAATATTCTGTTCTGTGAAGTCTTATGATGTTTTTAACGGCAAAAAAAAAATGAATTTTCCCGTTATTTCATCAAGTATTTTTATTAAAGAATTTGTGAATGCTATTTTCTTACAGTACGTTAAACTAATCTATGTTCGAAACGTTGAGAAACTTATTACTTCTTTTAACCGAGTCAAACTAAGATGGATAGTAATTTAAAACATCGAAGGCTGGCTTAAGAGATCCAGATCAATTCCAATATAAACATTAGCATACATAAGTTTTTACTTGACGAAGGTTAAATCTAATGTCACCTTTTACCTAAACTGTTTAGAAAATAATTTATAACTGATAGGACGTTTAATGAGTTCAGGCTGTTTTTTTTTAATTTTTTTTTAGTAAATTAAAATTCATAATTAAAAAAACGAGAACTTATTTAAGGACCTAATATATTAATATTAGTAATAAGTGACATAGAAAAACGATATAGTTAAACATTAGGTTTTTGCACTGCACTGTTATACACTATATAATTTTTCAATTTTTTTAAACATTTATCGACTACAAAGAATTCTTTTCTAAATATATGAACATATATTATATATATTAGTATGTTACATCATTGTCAAATTAAAAAGCTTATCAATAGCAATCTTTATAATACAGCTAATTATTAGCATTATAATTAGATACCATTTGAATAATTGCTAAATTATATAATGCACGAGGTCCCCGAGGTAATCAAAATAATTAATTGGGTGTTGGATTTAATTGAGGCCGCATTATTTAACTATGATAATTTAACTTAAGCTAAAAGTTTGTTTCGAACATGCAAATTCAACACAAATCTTTATATTTGAATGGGAACTTTTGAAATTTTATATTAAATTGCGTTTTAAGCAATTAGGTTAGCCGCCAAGCCCTCGAGAACTTCGCGGTCGGTTAAACCTGAAATTCCTCTCAATGCGACCCTTCTAGTAACGGCACATTAAACCAATTAAAATGGATATTTTTATTATTATACCAACCATTTGTATATATAATTTATCACATTCCATTTTAAGATAAATTAGTACAATAACAAAAACGATTGTGGTTGGAGTGGTGTTGCGAAAATGCAGAATGGTTCTTTAACAGGCGTTAGACGACCAAATATTTTCGTTCAGACGCATAAACCCAAAACACAAGTATGTAATTAATATGACAAGATATTAATATTATTTATAAGTTTAAAAACTTTGTATCTACACCATGACTTCACATTTATTGGTGGGAAGTTGACCATGCATTCACGTGAACGATCAAGCTACATATTTATGATAAACACCATTATGAAAAAGGAAAGCAGGACCTAAAGTAATTTGTTCACAATATAATATAATTAATAGGTTCCACCTACCTACCTTTACGTCATCTAAGTGGCAGTCACTTTGATGCGGCCCAAGAAGCCGAATAAAAGATAACAAGGCCGCCACCTTTGTGATGTCATCTCTATCAAGTTAGAGCCAAGAATACATCAAACATTTTTAATATTAAAAATAAAATTTTAAAGATATTTCACAGCTTCAGGCTATTTCCTAGAGTGGAGCACAAAGTGACTTTTTGCTTATATTTCGCTTCCTTGAATTTTACGTCTCAAGGAATAAGCTATTGCGCGGTGTTATCATATTCTTGCCTTAGCTAGTTAGAGTATATTGAAGTAGGTATGAGATTTACTTTAATATTCATAAAATAAATAATTACATAAAAAATATTTATAAAATAAATATTATTGATGTAAATTTTCATTTATAATTATTTTTGCTTTTTACTTTTGAATCAAGTATGTAAAAGAATTAAATTATGACGTCAGCCATAGATAGCACAGACAATAAATAAAATGCGTTTAAAAATTACATAGAAACTAAGTTTTTTTCGTAATTTCAGAGATATTATACAGATATGTTTACAAAACTACATCGTCCATAAGTATAACACGCTCTAGTTTTTCTTCCATTATCCGTTGCTAGGTACATTTACAGCGTAATAAAACGACTATAATATATTTTTGGCACAAATTAAGTCGATCGTAAAAGTTGATCGATGAGCATGAATAATAAAATCGGGGGCCTCAGGTTTATATCTTTTAGCTTTGATTCCCTTTAAACTCAAATACAACAGTGACAATTTGACCTGAAAAGTAGAATAAAAACCTTAAAAAACTAATGTTTTTCGCTTTATAAATTTAAAATGGGGTCAATTGTTATGGCCACTCTACGTGAATTGTCAGTTAGTGTCATGTCATATTACATATTTACACTACAATAATTCTACTATACAATTCGCAGAGTACCGTAAAGTGCCTAGATAGTTATTTGTCTTTACTTAAAGTTCTATACATAAATTGAATATATAACATTCATATTATTCTATTTCATGATTTTTTTTTGATTAATATGATATGTATAATTATTAAAAAAAACAATATGTAAATAACGTACTTTCTTTAACTACAGCCTTCATTTTTACTTCCACGAAGTTTGCAAGCTTTTATGAATTTATCCTCGTCCAATATAACCAACACTGCACTTGCAAGGTTAAACTTAAATTCTTTCAATTTTACAACTTAAGTTTCACGCTATATCCCGCATATAGGTCGGAATTTTATTGCATGGTAGACCGATTGAGCCTCGTGTTAAGAAACTCCGCTTCCCACTTTTCTCCGAATTTTAAAGGCGTTACGTCATGAGTAGCGGAAATCAACGATGCACTTGGACTTTACCAGGGTGAAGAAATTAAAGTAATTATATATCCCCGCCTGGAAATCCAGTCCACGTCCTGTCACATTTACAATCACACGCTAGTGATGCTGCGCCACTACTATCCTCAACCACTCGCTATCTTCTTTTTAATTAGTTAAGCTTTTAACAAAATGCCACATTGTATATCACTGCTTAAACTTTCGCAATGTACTACGCCAACACATAAATTAAATTTTAATAACATGAGCATACAAGGATGTTACTACCAAATTGGATTACAAACACCTGCTAGCTAATGCTCGATCCAATTTAGTATGTTTGGTGTGAACGCGTTGCTTCCTTATAATTGAGATGACAGGAAAGTGGGGCATCAAAAGCCAATCAACAGCATCCCTGTGATCACACCGCTGTAACACTATATAGAGAAGGCGTTCAGTTGAGCAAAGTAATCTGATCAAGATCGATCCCCTTAGCTGTACAGTCTACGTAAATTTACACTGACACGGGCTAGGAGTAAGCTTTAGAAATATGTATTTATTTCAGGATGTAGATGTAATTTTACTTATTAACTTCGCGCTGTATCCCGCATGTAGCAAGATGAAATAATTCTGGAGGCATTGCATGTCAAGCGGCGGATTTCGCCGAGCTTTTACATGGACACCAGAGTGAACTAAATCAGATTCACGGTGTATCCCGCTCACTCTGTCTCGACTCTTTGGTACAAAGTGAGAACTTATATTACAATAAATATTAAGGAAAAATTTCAAAAAAATTCATTAAATTAGTACAGAAGCTTCAGTGGGCGACTCTGACTCGCACTTATCCGAATTTTAATCAAATAATCGACAATAAGGTGAGAACAACTCATATACGCTCTCTGCAAAAGAGACTGTCATTTCATGATAGACCAGTCACTTAAATCTCAATATACATTTGAACTTTTTAATTGCAACAAGTGATACTAAAGTTCTAAACCCATTTTGCTAGTTGGCTGTTTTCAACATTTTTCACGTTTCATAAAGCCGGAAATACTCGACCTAAAAACAATACACGAACAATAGTAAAGTAGGTTTTTTTGCTTTGTCTCCGTATGCATATTATAAAGTGACTTTACAGCGTTTATTTCAGTTGTATTGAAACATGGGTGGATTTGTGTTAATGCCTCCATAATTATAGATTCGGGAAAGTAAAGTCAAAATTACATGAAAGTATTATAATATTACACGAAGAAACGTGTTTCTATTTTTGGCGTATAACACTGTTATTACAATTCTCTATCATGAACGTCAATATAATACTATTTGACATGATGATTATTTAATTTCATACCTGAGGTGAGGTCGTGGTAACGTAACGTCACAGTGTAACAGTATGTACCTTGGATATAAGTTGTAAAATAAATAAAATAATAATTATAATGAAATATGCATGGCAATAGATATTAATAATATAGTTAAATATGAAACTTACAATTTACATATTTATAATATTCCGAGTGTGACTGTCATTTTATCTATATAGAGGTTTTTTTTCAGGAACTCATGTTGATTTGAGTAGATTTGAGTATATGGTTTAAATTTCAACTTGATATCTCCAAGCATTCCTGAGAAAGCAAGAGAAAGAAAGGATCTTGGCAGATAGACAGACGTACAGACAGACAACACAGTGACCTTATAATGTTTCTTTTTTCCTTAAAAGGCACGAAATCTTAATAATAATTACAAATTTATATTTTTCGTTCGTCTTATACAAACTGAGTGCATATGAGCATATACACTGCATAAAACAAGTATCTTTGTTCGACATTTACGTAATCAAAATATCTGGTGTATTTCTTGTAATCTTACAATTGTCACATTTTGCTCCAAAAAATAGTAATTTATATTAACTTTCCAGATAAAAACCATTACAAGACTATAATTGTAGTTTATTTCGTACAAAAGGTGCATATAGGTACGCCCGCGTACTTAAACTTGTCAACTTTCAAAAATTGTGACCCTCGGTGGGGTAGTCAAACACGAACTTGACCGGTTTTTTATTATTGAATATCATATTACATATCAAATCTAGAATCGTTTTTACTCAGTTCATCCCTGCCCAAGACAAAAATGCCCTATGGACGGATGGTACTGTGGCATTCATCAAAATCAAAATTTTTATTTCTCGATTGATATAAAATCAGCTTCACGCTGTATCCTGCACACGGTATAGAACATATGTATACAACTAATGTAAAGTTCCTACCTAAAGGGAACCTATGTTTCCCACTTTCCAGCGAAATCTGGAGGCGCCGCGCTTTGCCCCAACACTAAAGCGACGAAATGAAAATAAACCTACATTTAAAGAAATATTGAATTTTCTGGAATGGGGATCGAACCCACAACCAGTCGATTTTACAATCACACTGTGCCCCTTCGCCACGACAGGCCTCAAAACCCAGCGGAAAAGCTCTCTACTAAATACTAAACGGAGAATGTACCTAACATAACCTCATCCTAAAATTTGACACGCTTTTTGGTTATTATTTATTTTCATATTTCTAAGTACATACTCAAAATTTTTCATATAAAAACCGTTACCGTGACCTCTTATGAATAGACACAATCACGCTACAGCTGCTATTATATAAAAGAGACTGCCATATGTTTTACTTTTATAATAAAATATTATTAGTACTGAATGCCTACACTACGCTTCAAGTAAATTGAATTAAAACTTCATGTTATATAAAACTAGTCTTGGTTTCTTCATTAATAATTTTCACTATATTAATAATATCTTAAGATTTGTCTTTAGTCTAGATAAAATGAACTATCAAAAGTTTAAAATAATCATAATATATGTATGTATTTCATTCAACATTTATATTTTATTTTATGTAAGTGATTTGATCCACTTCTAGAAATTAAATATTTCTATTTTTCCTTTTATATCCAGGTTGCCGCTTGCCTGAAATAAAATGTTTTTATAGTTACATTTTTTCTCATCCCTATAAATGTTTAACTATTTAGCTCTAAGAGTCTGTAGGCTATTGTTTATCAAACACCTGTTTAAATTCGCTATAAAATTCGACAAGCTACGAAACAACAAATGTTCAATGAATAAATTAAACAAAGAAATAAATGCTTTAGTCTAAAGGAAAATACCTTTCTAAAGGAAATCGAGGAAATATGCTTGATTAATTAATTGGACGCTACTATCATTACAATGTGTATCGGATACTGCTACCATAGATCAATTTATCTTCCTACCCTGTACCTTATTCAAAGCATTTCCTTGCAATTGACACCGTTGACTCTTTTGGCTTTTGTAAACGAAACTAATTGTTTTATTAATTATTTTAGACTTTACACTTTATAAAAACTAAAACTTCATCAAGAAAAATTCAGCACAAAAAAGATACGGACGTCCAAGTAGGGCACATTACTTAAAAAAAAATAACAAGTTGTTAAAAATCGGAAGCGGTTAAAATTTTAAAAAAAAAGCAAGATAAAAATACATATCGTCTATATCTTTCTAAAGTATTCCGAAAGAGGTTCTACGTAATTGTAATAACTGATATGTATCACCTAATAACAGTACTTCAGACGATTTCCTCCAATATTTGACAATATAATATTTTTAAGCTATTAAAATTTATTACTTACATACGTATATCCAGCTAGGAATGACAGTGGTTCCTAATAAATTATCAAGAACACAAAGTAAGGGCGAAAAAGTTAGTATATTTCTGAAGTCCGAGCTTGGATACTACATAAATGTCTAAATCAAGTGTTATTGGAACAGACATAAACCCAAATCATATTTTATACAAGAGAGTCAATATACTATCAATACACTACTAAAACTTAATACATTTTGCCTTTAGTCCCAAGGTCGGACCTTGCAAAACCTTTTGATAATATAAACGTCATATTTGAGTGAGGCCAGTCGTGGCGCAGTGGCATAAGCGTGTACAAGCATCTATACGCAGTTGTGGGTTCGATCCCAGTTAGATTATTGCGTAGACAGAGTATAGCTGGTTCGAGATTATTCGGTAGAATATTTATATTAAAAGTAAAATTTCCGAAATCTACGCCTGGGCACGATCACTTTATATATCTCGTAAAAATTTTTTTTATATTCTCGTAACGATAATGAAATACAATCTTGAGCTATATATTATTTACATAAGCCAAGCTGAAACTGTTTCTTTATTTTTATTCGTCAAAAATAAATCCTATAATATTTACTTTGTTTGTCATTTTGTTTTCTTGTGTATTTACCTGATATATTTGAACGTGTAACATCGTGTTTAACAAGTAAACGATATATTTTTGTTGTTGATAAGGTGAGAGTAAGAGATGACGATTTACGACTTATACAGTGTTTTAAATATATGGCTAATCGTGTACATGATTTAAAGCCGAGTCCTAGGAAAAAAAAATATTATTTATAAATCTTCTTATAAGTAAGATTTCAACTCAAAACTACAGACGTTTATTTTACTATAGTATTTTAATTAAGTGACGAAAATAATATTAGCGCTATGTTTAAACGCCAGAGCGAATATTTCATGCACTCGAGTGGGAATCTTACCCACACCCTGTCGCATTCACAGTCACACACTTATACCTCTGCGCCACAACTGACTTCAAAATTTATTTTTAATAATAATGCTTGAGAAATAATCTATTCCAACAAATCCAAAAACAAATCTTCAAAATTGTCTACAATTGTTCTATTATAAATATCGTTTGACAATTGCACGAAGCAAATAAAATCACCTACAACAGTGTCACAGAGCATCGGCACGTCGAAACAGAGTGTAAATATGCGGGCATCAATTTGCGAATAGAATGGGAAGCTCTCAGTGCGTGGTTTTCCATTAGATTCAATTTTGGCTGCACGATGCATGTGAATCGATTGCATGTCGATTTTAGTAGAATGTGTAAAAAACGTATGGTTTTTAAATTTGTTCTTGTACCGGAATTTTAGCCTGTCTACGCTTCACATTTTTTATTAGTTATATTAAAAGTTTGAAAGTTCTTAATCATTATGTTATTAGAGTCTAAATATATTTATATAATTTAGAGGAAGATAAAGACGATAAAGACACTTATTTGTCTCTTTTTACTTCACACTTAAAAATCTTAGATGACACTAAAACTGTGGTTTAAAAAAGTATCTCTATTTCGTCATAAATTTTAAACCAGCTTATTAATTATTAATAATAATGTACTTTTTAAATTTCGATCGTATTACGTACGGAACCCTAAAAAGTAGGAAGTAAACTTTAATGATAACAGCGATTCAGTAAATAAAAATATATTCTCATTACAATATTTCCAAGAAAAGATATTCATAAAAAGAATATTTTTCTCATTTTAAAATAACTATTTTAAATATAAAAACCTATTCTTACACCAAGGTTGACAGTGTACTAAGTCGACAGTAATAAATACCCTACTAAAGTGATCGATACCCTCCTCTATGGGGATAAAAGATGCAGACTCTCAGATATTAGACATAAAAAGTGGAATATATAAGCTCGTGCACTCTTTTATATTGAAGTCTTTACGACAACGAGTAATTTAAAAAAAAAACGCTTTCAGTAGGATTTACTGGAAAGGGGCAACAAAATGAGAAAACATGGAATTAATGCCTGCAAATAATAGGAATGTGAAGTGTGTGAATCTCATGTGTATAATGTATATCTCACGTGGAGGGGTTGAGGGTCTACAACTTATTATACGTATCAGATGTGTTCAAATATTTACTATTTGCAAGAACAGAACCAAAAGCTTTTAGGGTTGATGAGCTTTCACTGATATATTGTTACTAAATTATGTATGTGGCTTATTAAGTTTTATCTTTTTTGAGGTTAGATGTAGCACAGGGGTGATGCATGCGATTTTAAAAACAATAAGTTCTAAGTTCGATTCTCACTCTATAAAGAAATTATGTTTAATATTTTAATTTCCTCGCCTGATGAAGAGGCAAAGCGCTGTGTTGAGCTCCGATTCTCACCATGCAATGTCTCCTGAATTCGGCGGAAAATATATAAGTGGGAATAGTGTCTTAATACTAGGTGCTTACTTCGCTGTGCGTACCTTGCGTTGCGATATTTGGCGTGAAGGTTAAAATATATATGTATTTTTTGTATATACATACGTGTAATATAAAAATATTTTTATAGTTATATCATTTTAAAATAATTAAAAGTACTTGCGTTTGTTTACTGAATTTAATCTAGAGTAGCCAAAAAAATATATTATTTAGTTAAATCAATTGTAAACATTAACTCTATTTACTAAACAAGGGCTGGTTTAAAATAATTGGTCGAACAAATTTAAATAGGCCATTTAATATAAGAACAAAAAAATATTTATTTAAGAAACAAAACTCATTACTACACATTAGTAAGCTATTAGCGAAGTCTTGAATGGAAAGCTCAAACCGCATAAAAAGCTTTGATGAAGGGTAGTCATAAAAATTGTATGAAAGTAGGTAAATTGTACCTTTTACGTTCGTGCCTTAAACGAGTATGTAACTTAAAATGAGCGAATATTGTTATTAGTTCATGTGGATAAATGTATAATACTTCGCGCTGTGTCCCGCACATATTTCATTAATTTTAGTATAGTAGACAAAACGATTGTCTTTAAAATTTAGAGCGAAATTGGATCTTTAGGGTTTTAGGATTCTGTATCTCAAAAGGAAAAAACGGAATACTTAAAGGATCACTTTCTTGTACAAATGGACAAGAAGCTACCTGCCAGAAGCATTTAACTCAAGATCGCGTATTGATCTAAAATTAATATCAAAAATTTAGCTCTATGGTCCCCTCGAGCACAGAAAAAATTAAGCTTGTAAGTCAACGCAATCAAAAGATACGAGCATCGATTTTGATGTATTTTATATGAAATAGGCTGTATAATTAAAACTTATAGTACTCTATAATATGGGAGTACTCTCCTAGTTGATCTATAATACAATTATGAAATTTGACAAGAAGTGAGAAATTAGAGCATAAAAAAATTTGAAAAATGAAAATTTATAATTTGTATTTCATAGAATACGAAATTATTACTAACTTAAGTTTGTCAATTTCTATAAATTGTACCTGTCTTTAAGATCCTGAAATTGGTACAGAACCCTCAGAATACCAGTTCGACTTACATTGACCGGTTTTCTTTAGTTCCGCCACTAAACTTGAAATAAATGTCATTCATGCAAAAAGTGAAGAACGGAGTGTCTTGACACAAAATTTTGACATGCTAGAAAACGTGTATCTGTATATATTTATAAAATATTTTCTAATTAATTAAGCTAATTTACCTAGAAAAAATATCCAAACATATCCAATATTATGGTGAACGAGTAAGGAATAAATTGCTGCAGAAAAACAGTTACGTATACATATATTATATTCTTAGTTTTAATGCTGACCATGCCAACGAGGGTGGCAGCGGGCGTGTACGGAAATAAACGTAAATATAATGAACGAGTTATTTATTTTATAGAAACGCTAAGTCTCACACTGCCTTTTCCATAAATACTTAGTGGGTCTAAAGGAAAAACTGGGCTACAATATAATAAAGAATCAACGCCGTTATATTATAACGAGAAAAAAAATTAAAACCTAACACGCACTGGTGACTTGGGTCACGGAATACTAATATCCTAACGGCACGACGGTGGACTTTGTTGTTCAGTACTTTAGTTTTCTCCTGACATCGCTCGTGCTCGGCACGTCAGCTTTAAATGCTTAAGTCCGTCAAAACTTTTATTTGTATATAGCTTGGCTTAATATTACCGTTCACAGATTTTGTCTCGTGGAAAAGCGGCATTTTTATCTCTGGAAGTGATAGTAACTTAAAAAAATAAAGTTAAAAAATACAGTTCCACGCTGTGCACAGCAGATAGGCAGAGGGAACCTAGTCCAACCTAGAGCATCAGAGTGTGCCTAAAAACTCAACAAACAGGCTGTGATTTCGATTCCCACTCGAGGAAAATTATATATTTAATATTTTAATTTATTCGCTCTGGTGCCGAGGCAGAGGATGGCGTTGAGTTCCGCCACTCAACATACAATACCTCTAGAATTTTTGAAACTTTAAATGTATCAAAAACACATTTTAATAACTTATACTTATACAAAGTGTAATCTATAACACCTAACGAATATTGTTCGTAAGTAGAACGCCCGCCTCTTGTGAAGACGTTGGTATAGTGTCCCGCTTCCAGTACACCATAATGCATCACGTGATGGAAGACTCAATTTCCTACTTTCCTATTTCCTACCTAAAATAGCGTTTACAGCTACATTTTCTGTGTTATAAATGGAGACCATCGTGGGGTAGTGGGGAAACGCCTGACTGTAAGGGGAATTGTTGTAAGTTCGATTTCTACTCCATTAAATTAATTATTTTCACATTACTACTTTGGTGAGACAAAGTGCGGCGTTGAGGTATTCTAATACCGCACACTTCAGAGTTCAGAGTGTCTTGACATTTAGTGTCAAGTCAATCTTGTGTGAAAAAATATTAAATTAATATTTAAAAAATATAATATTTTCGTATATCTCTTGCAATATAAGTGTCGAAGTCTTAGAAAATTTCTGCAATTTTTACATTTGTTAGTTCAACAAATAAAACTAGCACCACAACACTATCTCACTCGTGTGGTATTATTTTTCTTCATCGACATTTTACTCTTGACATAGGAGTCGTGGTCGTTTTAATGGTAAGTGGCGCGCCACACAGCCCGACGCCATTCTACGCTCATAGCTACCCGCCTGGGGCATTTGTAAGCCAGTAATGGCAGCTTTTACTTGGTCGGTCCACCACATGGTGGATCTGCTGCGATGGCCTGCTGCGAATAATGAAAGGACAAATGTTATTGAATGCAGACTTCTCTGATGTTGGTTCTGACTTCAGTCCAAGACGCTCTAAGCATTCTCTTCCAACACCACATTTTCAGGGTGTCTATATTTTTCTTATTCATTTATCTGAAACATCTACTTCTCGCAAGCGTAAAGAAATATGAAGAAACAAGAACATTAAGAAAACTGCGGAAATTTAATTGATTGATGATTGAGCTCTAATGTTTCTCATATTTCTCTAGCTATACATTTTAGGATATTATACTTATGACAAATATAACGAAATCTCATCCCATAGATTAAATATTTTACTCAGAATAAAACGAAAGCCAATAAATTACTAATATGCGGTTATATCGAAGCCTTAACCGGAACCATTTATTATATAAAACTATGAATATTAACGAAAAATTGATTCTTTATTCATTTAATCACTAAAAAATATAATAAAAATACACTTAAGTTTTATTTCAGTCACGCAAAACACTTTTAAATCATAAAGGAGCTATTAAAAGCTCTAAGTGTTGTACATATAGTAAAGTTTCTTTGGTATAAACAAAAAATGTTTTTAAAGAAAATTATGGGAACAACATTTAAATTAAATTTTTATTGTGTAATTATTTAATATTATATGTATTTTATTATACCTACAGTTGAATTATACTAATTTTTCTGACAATTTCAAGGAAATCCATTCAAATAGAGCTTGACTATATTTAAAATGTATATTTAATATTAATCCAACGATCACACACAAGCACACTGTACACCGTAATCGCGTTTCAAAACGAACAAAAAGCTCGTATCGCGATCAACTATCTTGAACAGCCGAGTCGCGGATATAAGAACGCAAGCCAAAATAACCTTTGTTCTGTACAGATAGCAGAATTCAATTCTGAGTCGGTCACTATATCCCTTTCAACACGAAACCCAAGTTCCATTTGGTTATTACTATTACTGTCGCCGCATCCCGTCACTATTTCTTTGAAGATATGCTGACGGAAATCTATTACTTCAACTTGTATCATATATGTACGTATAAAATTATATATTATATATTTCATGTGGTATATGAGACTCAGATGAGTTATTTGTAAAGCAAAGTGTCATCAAAGTACAAAATTGTAGGCTTACAGATAAGGTAGTTCTTCCCGTTATAATGTGGTCACATTTCCAATGTGACAAAGATAAGACCGATGTGAGAAAATATTATTAGAAAAGAGGATATTATTAACACTTTAAAAATATACACAATTTTTATTTTAAGTTTTTTTAATATATATACAGAAAGGAATGTGTTGTGTCTGCAGAGAAAGCTTAGTGTTAAGACAAGATTTAGAAGAAGAATTTTGATGACATTGTACGTTAAGTGGCGGAATTTAACGTCGCGTTTTGCCTCGACACCAGAGCGATGAAATGAACATTTTTAATATTTAATTTCCTAGATTGGGAATCGAACCTACAACCTGTCGCGCTTACAGTCTCACAATACCCCTGCGCCATGACTGACTATCTTTATCTTCTCTATCTAAATGCGTATTTACACTGTACATATTTATAGTTTTAACTCTGAACCCCTGACGTTACTGGGCAAGTGGAGTGGGCAAGATAGACAAGATCTAACTGGGTCACAATGCTGTCACATTTACGGCCATATTCTCTATTTGGGGGAAAATAAACAAAAATAAATTGTCATAATAAAGAAAATAAAATACGTCATAAACACGATAATACATGTAATTTATTACGGACAGATTAAGTTATTATTTATTGAGTTGAGATCTCTCTTAGATAAATGGAAGAGACATTATAAGAAAAGGTCTAAGGTTTGCGCCTTATTTCATATGCAGGTTTCGACCTCCAATTTTTCTTTTACACACCAGATACTTTTTATCCGAAGATCACAAATAAATTTTCGGAAGACGGGTCATTTATTAATAGTATTTATTAGCTTTTTTTTATAAATATACGTTTTTGTATTTATAAATGTTGTTGATTTTGGGTTCGATATTCACTCGAATTATTATTTAAAATTTATAGTTGATGTAAAAATATATCAATTGTCAAGAAACAAAAGAAATCTTTCATAATGCATAACTATCTAGAATTGTTAAAAAATTGAAATCATTTTCTCGCTGTATCCCGCACAGAGCAGTGTAGGCAGAGGGAACCTAGTATTACAACACTCTATTCCCCACTTTCCGCCGATTCCTGAGTTACGGCATGTTGAATGTTTCTAGAGACCAGAACGAAGAAATGAAAATATAAATTTATCCCCTCGAATGGGGATCGAACTGACAACCAGTCTAGTTTACACTCACACCACGCTCCCCTGTGCCACGACTATTATATAATGCTTAACAATATATAAAATAAGAAATGTAAGTGTATATAAATAATTCTTATGTACACTAAAAATATACACTATAGAAGTAAATAAATAGGTTTTACATTTTCACCTTCGTAGATGACCATAACTGAAACTTTTGTATGACACCACTAAGCGCCCGAGGTACTTTAACCGCTGGTACAGTTATATTGAAACGATAAACGTGAAGATATCCTACATACAACCCTTTTTGATAAATACACTATTCAATACAAAAATATTTATTTGGTTTTATAGAATTAGCACAGATTTTTGCCGCTACGTCTAACAATAAGACCGACCGACCTTATAATACAAGTATATTTCAAACATCTAAAATATTATAGTATAAAAATAACTCAATTTACTAGTAAATTTTGAAAATATGATAATATATTTTTGATAACATTTTCTAATAGAAAACTGGACTATATCAAAGCAATTTCTAGAGGGAATCCTATCGGGCTCTCAGGTAAGTGTCGTGCACCGCCGTCGCCCGTCACATTTATCGGTTAACCGGTAGCGTAGATAACTCAATATATGTATGTATTACATATACTATGTTACTATTTTAATTTTTGAAATAATTTTATACTTTTAATGTATTATACGTGTGAACGATTTTGCATGTGACTACTTTCATCTTGTATCAGTATAAATATGCCGTTCACCGCCAATGGTGTACGATGATAGAGTTTAACGCCGCGCGATGTCTAAGCCCTAGATAACTAAACATTTGTCTGTTCGACTATGCAGCTATGGTACGTCCATAGTCAAGTGCACCTACTTCAGCGTTCCCCCGACCCTGGCGCTTCTTTTAACTTTCTGATACGAGTAAAGTGTGAATTACTGCTTCTCATAATGAGCATATGACTTATAGCTATCCCGTCGTCCGCTCAATGAACGCTTAGTTATAACGTGGACCGACATCCCTCAAGTACACTATCCAATTACGCCACTATCGTAATACTTATATAAAACTTCTAAATTATATACCATACGTCACTGTCCATCCAAAGTAAAATGTCCACCCACTTTATGTTAATAAATAATTATAATAGCCAAACGTTAAAAATATAAAAAAGCCTTGGACAAAATCAACCACTTAAGTAAATTTGTTTTCGCCGTCTCCATCTTTATAAGGGGTGTATTATTCGGTAAAAATGCCGTTTCTTGACCTTCCACGTCAGCCGTGTCATGTCTCCATGTAGATAAAGAATCTTAATGACAGTTGTGGACTTGTTTGTAACTTATTACTTATAGCTAATACGAGTAGATCATCTTACGTTGGTGATATATTGCTTGCTATCTTTCATAGCGAAGATGAAAAATAAAATAAGTATATTGTAATGCTCGCGGCTTTGCCTGCTTGAACTACATAAGTATTCATTCATATATTGAAAAGTAAATGTTTCAGCTATTAAAATAAATCTATATTGAAATTGAGGTCGTCGTGGCGACGCGGCACAAAGGTGTGACTGTAACGCGAAGTTGTCTGTTCGATCCTACTCGAGGAAATGGAATATTTATTTACGTGGCGTTGAGTTCCGCCAATCAACACGCAATGTCTCCAGAATTCGTAAAAATGTGGGGAATGGAGTGATTTAACAATAGGCTCCCTCTGCCTACCCTGCTGTGCAAACATAATATATTATCACAAAAAAAATATCAAAAATTTCTATTCAATAGTATAATTTTCCACTCTATTATAACTCCTTCAACTTACCTTATATGAACATGACCGAGTTCTAACCTAAACGCATAATAGACGACTAAATTATGCATTATATTATCAAACCACTGATAAGGAGCTAAGCCTGTTAATAGTGAACTCTCATTAGTATTGAGGCAGCCTCTACACACAACCACCATTAGAGGGCATTAACCTTAATTCATATAAAGGGATGTACCAAGAGGCCTTATTTAAAATAATTTCAGCTTTTCGAGTTGGTTGTCTTTAAAAGCATCATTTTAAGCTTTCCTCGCTATTTATTTTATTTTTTTGTGATATGGAGCGAAATTTAGTACTTTATTTAGAACGTACAACAATTTCTACAAGATATATCTTATAGTACAGTTTTTATATTATAGTACATAAAACCATAGCCGATAACTCTATAACTAACTCTATTTCATAAATTATACGGTCCAAGGGAGCGCCGCAATGGCCAACCAAAATGAACCAGCCCTTGTGAAAAATAAATCTAAAATAAATGCCCGCCAACGCCGTTGCTTCTTTTTACTAGATAAAATAAACAGTAGATACGCTTTGTATAAAGTCGGCTTTCCCAACAACTTATCCTGTTTTTTGTGAAGAAAATTGTGCCTTGTATTTTTTAGAAGAGCTCTATAGACTTCGGTTGAAATAAATTTTCATATATATTAAAATACGTATGTATAATTTATAATGGCGGCGTTGAGTTCTGCCACTCAACACGCAATGCCTCCAGAATTTAGCAGAAAACGGGGAACGGAGTGTCTTATTACTAGGTTCCTTCTGCCAACCCTGCGGTGTGCGGGATACAGTGTGAAGCTGATTTATTTTTTATAATTTACAACTAAATCTAATAAATGTGTACATGTGTTTTCAATATAAAGGTAAATTGTGTGGAATTTAAAGCCTTAATTAAATTCACGATTTGATAATTTGATACTAGTAAAGTACTTTGATAATGTTATGTTAACTACGCTGTCATATCATGGGTGTGGGTTTGATTTTCGCTCCATGGAGTTATTATGTGTTTGAATTATTTTGAATGTCCCCAAATCGGTAGAAGAAAATGGACACCATTCAACATCGCCAGATATCAAAATCGATACGTCTTAAAAGGATGTGTTAGTCAGTTATATACAAAATAAATAAAGAAAAATTTTGATTCCGTTCTATATAAAAAGTTTTATATTTTCAAGACACTTCCAAAGATATAATCTCAATACAAATCCTTTAAGAAAGGCTACGTAGCGAGCGTTAATCCTAAGTGGTTTCATTTTAGAAGCGTGATTTTAATGAAGTGGAGACGTAAGCTTTTCTTGTAAAGGCTGGATAAGGACAGTCTTTAACGTCGAGTAGTGACGGTTCGTTATAAGACTATACTGTTACTGAGGGATTCGGTGGCATTCATGATTTATGATTATGGTTTTGAAATATTATGTATATATATGTATATATATATTAGAAAACAAAAAAATATTAAATAAAATCTATTTATATTTCTATTTTTTACCTTACAAGTTTGTATAAGCTATATTAACAAAAACTATGTTAAAAATGACTTACCCAGTCCGCCCAAAAGGTACAGTAGCGCCGGAAGCCACATCACGGCTCGTTCTTCACATCATTACACATATAATTATAACGTACATTATACTTCACAGCGCCTTTAATTCAGTTATTTATCACAAGTAATCACTTTTTCTCGACAATCATTTTGTTTGTTTTTTAGAACTTTTCACTATTTTTATGTACTGTTAGTTTATTAGAAACACTTTCGACTTTCAAATTTGTTGTCGTTTTTTGATTGTTTCTACCTGTAAAAAGAATGAGATGTATTAAAAAATCTTGAAAACTTAATTATGTATCGTGATTTAATTATATGCGTTAAAAAAAATAAAAACTATTGACTGGAACATGGGTGACGGAATGTCTTAACATAAGTTTCTTTTCCTTGACGCAAAAAAACCACTGTCTTTCAACATTTAAATTATAATAATGTTGTTTATATTTGAAATAGAGAAAATTTCGTGATGAGCAAATTACGTTCACATTTCAAAATCTGCGAATTTTGACCTATTTTTTAAGTTTTAAGTAAGAAACTCAAAATCAATTGTGATATAAATTGTAAATGTTTTTTTAGCTTAAAAGCCGTAAAAAATGTCGAGTATATACTTAAATAAAAATTAAATGATAGCTTAATGATTAAAAATATTATAAAATCTTTGAGGACAATCATGGCATAGAGTGTGACTGCAAACGCGACTGGCTTGACTGGTTCAGTCCCCATTTGAGGAAATTAAATATTTATTTAAATGTATATTTTAATTTTTTCATAATGTTGAGTTCCACTACTCAGCACGCAATATTTCCAAAATTCTGCAGAAAAGGGAGAACGGGGTGTCTTGACACTAGGCGGGTACACGGTAATCAGAGCGACTGCCTACCGTGCTGCGTGCAGGATACAGCGTGAAGCTTATAATTTGGATAAAATTTTAACCAACTTCAAGAGAACATTGTGTTGTTTGTTTTATCACTGTTATATTAACAATGACTCTTATTTCACTGAAAATCCAACCGACCCTTGTAATTGAGTGTACGCAAGTATAAATGTTGCTAATTAAACACATTACAATGATTAATAGTCAGCCTCTCCGCACCTGGAAGGGAGAAACCCTTCAAGTTATATTAATAAAGTAAAATTTGTACTTTAACAACATTATATTGAAACTTTACACCGTAATCTTAAATAATTTTGAATATTTTGTCAGTAGGTCCTCTGTGCGTTTTCAACTTTTAAAAGCATCGCAAAAGAGTGCTCTCTCTTCTCTTTTTGTATTAAAAAGTTCCGCCTACCGCCTAAATTTTGGAGATGTCGTTCGTATTAAGTGGGGGAATCAACGACAAACTTTATTTTACCCGAGTGAAGAATAGTGAATAATTTATTCCTCATAATTTACAATTAAAGGCTTACTGCGCTACGATGGACTCACAAACATAGGCAGTTTTTAGCTTTCTCCGAGCTTATCACGAACATAGGAGAGTACGTAGAAAGAATCTGAGAACTTAATGTTAAGACACTCCGTCCCCATTGAGACACTTTCGTTACTCATTATCATGTAACAGAATTTATAGTTTTACTATACAAGTAAGTTACTTAACTAATTTAAATGGTGTTTGATGCATAAAGCGATACATTATTGTTTTATTTACTTATTTATTTTAAGCTTTATTGTGCAGAAAACGGAATGCCATCGCCAATCATTTCGGTGCTTTGTTTAATTGTTTATTATAAAAAATACATATTATGATAACAGCAAACGTTATCATAATATGTATTTTAATGTATGTATAATTATGTAATTATACATATATATATGTGTAAAAATTTATATATAACAGTATCGAAGGTGAATTGCCTAGAAAATAACCTATACCGTCTCCTACAAAAAGCTATTGTTCAGCTCAATTTCCTCTCTACAAGAACACAAATTAATAATGTCACTTTTATCGTTGAGCATTGTGTGTTTTCTTCTTTATAAAACGAATTTATATATTTATATATTCAACTCAGATTATTTTTTGTAAGAAATACAATAAAAACAGTTTCTTTTTCGTACTGTGCAGCTACCACACTAAAGCGGGTAGATAGTAGGGAACCTAATGTTAAGACACTGTTCCCCATTTTACGATTTATTCTCGAGGCACTCAACAACGGAACTCAACGCAACGCTTTGCACTGTTAAAATATTATCATAACATAAATTATGTCATTTTCCCTTAATAGCTTAAACGTTTGTAAATATGCTACATAATATAATGTTAGTTTAAATAAATAAATCCGTTCGACCTCTGTTCTTGAGAAGACAATTGCTCCATTCCTGCGAAATAGGCCATTTGGGTGAATTTTATATACTGTAAGGAGGTTTTTGCAACTTAAACTTAATAAATGCGAATAAAAGAAAATAAGTGTGTTATAGAGAAATTTTGTTAAACGTACGTTTATTGCTGATCCTGAAACTGGTAAGTCATTTTTTTTTGTCTCACGCTGTATCACGCACACAATAGAATAGACAGAGAGAACTTAGTGTTAAGACACTCCGTTGCCGTTGAAGTTGACTCAATGCCGAGTTTTGCCTCGATACCATAGCGAAGAAATGATATCAAATATTTAATTTCCTCGAGGAATCGAACTACAAAGTGTCACATTTATAGTCATTCTTTATAACCATGCACCATGACTGGTTAATAAAGTAAAGTTTGTACTTTAACAACATAATATTGTGAGGTAAGTGATAAGTCACTATATATTTTTTATATACACAAATATATATGTGAATTAAATATGTTTCTATAAGTTTTTATTTGAGGCCGTCGTGGCGCCGTGGTACAAGGGTGCCGCCCGTAAACGCGACACTTGTGGGTTGGTTCCCACTCGAGGAATTCAAATATTTCTTTACGTTTATATTTCTATTTTTCTTCGCTCTGGTATCGAACCAAAGCGTGGCGTTGAGTTCTGCTACTCAACACGCAATGCCTCCAGAATTCGGCAGAAAGTGGGGAAAACGGAGTGTATTGATACCGAGGATCCCTCTGCCTACCCTGCTATGTGCGGTCCCTACAGCGTGAAGCTGAAAAAAAAGTACCTAAATTACTTTTGTTTACTTTACATTGTATAGAGAAATAAATTATTTTATTATTATTATTATTAATAATAAACAGTGGTTAAAAACCGAGTGAGAATTGAACCCACAACCATCGCCTTTGCAATCACACGTAGCAGCTTTACACCAAATTATTTTCAAAGTAAATTTCAAATGGTATCACTTTAATTACGGTCCCTATAAAAGTCAATTTATTATAAGCCATTTACCACAATTATTTTTTCGATATTTCAATCTGTTTTTATAGCATATTGAATCACCATTATGCTCTCATACACTTGTTAATGCTAGATTAATTCCCTATATCACTTAATCCTTATATTGTAGCATAAAAATGTAAAGTGGAATACGTAACGTTAACTCTGTAGCGATAAATATTTATTTTACTTAATCGATTTATAGTAAACAGAAAATCTGAATATATACGAAAGCCATTAATGCTAGCGATATATAAATAATAGTAACGATACGAGAAAAGTTATATGGAACCTGAACACTCATAATTCAGTGTAACATATGATCCAATACTTGATGTTGGCAATTAAGGAGGAAATTAAGCTTTATACGGTGTGTTTACCTGTATATAAGGTGAAAATAGTCATAAACTAAAGAAAAAAAAAATTGTTGAGAACATACAGTAGGAAAATATCACGCACTTTTGACTTATATATATCATATGGTTGCGTTGACCTAGAAGCTTGATTTTTTTTCTGTGCTCCAAAGGACCGTAGACTTAAACATTCAAATTTTGTGTTAGATTGAGACATTCACACGATCTCTAGATAAATGCTTTTGACAGACTAGAGACAGAAAAAGTGAAAGGTTCCGTTTATTTACCGTTTATATACGGGACATTTTGAAAACAATTTAGGAAGACTACGTCTACACCAAACTTTTATAAATATAGTCCACGTTGATATGTAGATACTTTAATTTTAAAAATAGCAACATAATGTATTGTATATGTGCTATCTCATATGTTTAGCATATTCAATACATTTTTAAAGGTATATTTATATGTGTAATAGAACTGACAAAAGTTGAAATCAAGAAGTTAAAGTGCGCAAAGTGAAGGTAAATAGTTTTTTAAGTTGTACGGTAAAGTTGGGTAAAGTTTTTCAAATTTATGAGCCCTCAATTGACTACAGTAACGCAAAAGGGTCCAAGTCTATATAAATTTGCAAAGGGATTTAAGCATAAACTTATTTCAGCAAGACGTTTTATATACGCCAATAAAAGCCTGAATAGTGCCATTGAGCCCGGGACTCGGCGGACGATAAATATTGGCAGCTTTGCAATTCCTTTGATCAACAGTGTCTTTTAATTCTCACTTCTTACCTGTTTGTGGAATCAACGGAGAAAGAAATGAAATCTTTCAAAGAACGCCCTACATAGGAAGTTTCTCCAACGTAATACAAATGCCAAATTGAAAAAGTTCAGACTGCGAGCATTTGGGATGTAAAGCTTACAGGCGATGTGTTGTAACTTGTACTTGTTTTGTATTTCTACAATTCAAAGTTAAGAAAACACAAGTCACAAGATGTCTAGTATAACTTTTAAATAAAGTATAAAAACTGTAATAAATATGTCATGAATATGTTCCATAGCCATCGTGGCGAAGTGGCACAAGTGTGGGAATGTAAACGCGACGGTTGTGGATTCGATTAATAATCGGGGAAATGAGTGAAATGAGTAAAACGCGGCGTTAAATTGCGCCACTTAACACGCAATACCTCGAAAAATAGGCTGTAAGTGGGCAACGGAGTGTCTTGCCACAGTTCTATCTACCTACATGCTATTATGTGGAATACAACGTAAAGCTGAAAAAAAATATGGTTACAGTAATATTTTGAACTCACATCTAAAAATTATTACATTATTATAACTGTATCTAATTATACTGAAAGTAAAAACACAGAATAATAAAAATATCATAGAATAAATGTAGCAAACTTTGAGAAAATGCATTGTCGAAAGCTGAGCTGATAAAGAAGCCTGATTGAAAGAAAGCATTATAATAAAAATGAAGGAAGAATGCACAAATGGTTCTTCAACGAACTAAGAATAAGTAATAAGAGAATAATGGAAATATATATTTTAGAAACTCCAAGGTTTAAACGGTAAACCTTGTATGGATATAGATAGAAAATATTTATAAATTCGATTTCAAATATATGAAGGAATCGATATGAAAATAAGCATTCTGTTTGTAAATTGATATATTTTTATGTCGAATGTCGAATTCACAATGAGACAGCATGAAAATGTAATATCTGGCAGTGTGTCAGATTTTTTTGCATCTGATATCAAAAAATTATACACTATAAAATAATTTTGGAAAATGGAATTTCAATTATTTGGATGAGGATACCATTATTTTACGTTTTTAATGAGACGTTGGCTTTTATGCTTTTTCAGTACAACAGTATCGAAATATTTGTTATTTAGGTATCGTTTCGTTACTAGAAATCATTATTTCGATATTTCATTATATTTGATAAAGCTTCAGCTATTTCGTTTTAAAACTTTGTTGACTCGTTTGGATTTAAATGTAGTTTTCTTCATTTTTATGAAACTCTGAATAAAGGAATATCTAGGCAATAAATCAAATTAAGTTGTAGCTGGCGCGGATAATCTGAATAAATGTGAATTTTTCACTAGCTCATCGCGTTCCCGGTGCGACGCGGACGTCTCAGATCTAAAATTGTGCACTTTTTACGTCTTATTCCACGGTGAGGTTTATTTCTGCGGAAAGGTTTCATTTCTGCTAAAAGATTTTGTGATTTTTGTGCATTCAGAAAAAGATTTTCTGAAGAAGCTGACACGAACGGGACTTTAAGTTTTATTAAGTGCTTCGTGATGCCTTTTACTTTCTAATATTTAAGTTTATAGTAAAATTACATTTATTATAATATATTACTTAACTTGCTTGTATTTATTTATATGACAACACGAATGGAAAGTACAGGCCCCCTGAATTTACATATCTTTTTGTAATTGTATACGTAAAAATTACAACTGTGATTTTTGTGAGTTACGAATATAATAATACATATTTTTTTGTCATATAAAAATTCAATAATATATAATAAAAAACCAATCAAGGGGTCTACAATTCTAAATTTATTTTTTACGATAACTTTTAGTAATAATTAAATTTCGACCGGATGTCTTAATTATTCTTCTTCATCTTAACCAAATTTTCATCCAACCATCGAACCCTTGAAGTGTCCTTCTCATCTTTTCCAATAAAAAAAAATCATCCAAATTGGTGGGCGGGATATTGAGTATCTCTTGTGATTTTCAATGTCATTGTCAGATATGGGCCGAATTAAAATGGGAATCCACGGGAAACACTAGCTTTCAAATAAAAAAAAACATTAAAATCAGTTCACCCAGTCAAAAGTTCTAAATCGAAGTCGATCAAAAATTTGATCGTGGGCACACCTTAAAATGTAAATTTTCCACGTGATGTATATTTTACCACAGTCATACGAACGACTGTCTTTCTCACGTGTCTTTCACACATAACATATCCATACAATAAATATCTCTAATATGTAAATGAATCCAAGTTATAATATTAGGTGAACAAGACCGACGTAGTTGTTAAGTAACCCGGCAGCTGTCACTGCGGCCGATCCAGGCGTACGTACTGGCGGCAGATGATAAACGCTAATCGCATCAATGAAGAGACGCCTGATGAATGTTAGGTTAATGTCGTAATGTATCGAGAATATCATACGAGACTCTATAATATAGTACAGCTTATATAATTAATGTCTATAATGGGATAGTAAATTTGTATGTTATTATGTATAGATAATAGGTATATCTCAATTTGATAATTATAGCTTCAGTTTAATATCCATTTAATAAATATATGTATAACTATTGTTATAAAATTTATTATTTTGAAAATGAAAAACTCAAGTCATTTATGTTTTGCTTCTCTTTGACTACTTTGGAATATTATGAAGAGGGTTTCATTTCCTTTTCATAAGAAAATTAAGAAAAAAACCTCGACTAAAAATATGTAGATTCGATACTCACTCACTCTGTAAGTCAATTCAGAACGTCTCAATACGAGACAGATAGACTAAATGGTGGAAGCTATTTTTTTGCTTCACGCTGTATCCCAGATATAACAGGGTAGGTAGAGGCAACGTAGAGGTAAGACCCGAGGCTTACCCGCGACACCCTTTTACCACTGCGCTACGACGGCCTCATTTATTTATTTATGTACAAAAAAAAGTAAAATTATGATAAATTGTTCATTGATTACATGCACATAATAACTTCTCATCCCTTGTGGTTTGTATCATCGGGATAGGCTTGCTCATGCGAACTGGACGTAGACTTATATGACATCTGTGGTTACATAAGCTGAGAGACGGTTCACAATAGGATTATGCTACGTCTCAATACGTTAGTCTAGCATGAATAGAATAGAAATAATGAATAAATTAATGAATATTATTGATTAATAATATTCATTAATTTCAGTCAGTGTTTCAGTCAATTGACAGTAAGCTCGTCAGGTCGTGGGCTCGATTCCCACTCGGGGAAGTGAAATTTTCAATATTAGATTTTTTTCGCTTTGAGGTTTTGAGCTTTGTTGAATTCCGTAACTCAATACGCAATGCCTCTAGAATTCACCGGAAAGTGGGAAAGTGAAGCTGAAAAGAAAATAAACGTATGAAATATAAATACTATTTTTATTCTTTTTTTATACTTCAAAAGAAAAAAATCCTGAATATGTCAGATAAGATGTGTAAACTAACTCTCTGCCCAATTTTTAAAGGAGGTCTGTTATAAAGCAATATTCAACGCCGCGCTTAACTAACTGCAATTATTGTAATTTTCACGTCTTAGTAATTTTAAAAATAATTATTCACTCTAGTGATGTTTGAACCCACAACTCTTGCTTTAACTGTCAGTCGCTTTCCCACTGCGTCACAGCGGTCTACAACGGAAATAAAAGAATAAAAAATAAAAATATTGATAATAGGTATATAAAGGGCTCATAGCGCTATACATAAATCCGCAGGGAGATTTAAACATAAGTTTATATCGGCGAGGCGTTTTGCCAATGCAAATAAAAAGCGAGAATAGTTGTATCGAGCTTCGCCTAGAGACCATAAATATTACGAAATATCGCCTTCCTAGTGTTTATTTCACACCTAAATGTGTACTAAAATAATTGATACGATTTTTAATTCACATTTACTTTGTCAATTATTATTTTATGCAAGAATGTAATGCACAGTTGTCTGGGTTCGATGTTCTCTCTAAGGAGTGACATCAGCGTTAAGTTCCACAATTCAACACTCAATGTCTCAAATTCAAATTAGACAAGACCTATGTATGTAGATAAGACCAAGTTTGAACTTATATTCACTATTTATTGGCTTTAGCCAATTCGGGTTAATAAAACATAACAATAAAAGATTCCTTTTATAAAATAAATTTGGTTTAAACTAAAATATATCCCAGTTTTCTAATAATAACAATCAAGTTACTTTAAAAATGTTCAATATTTACCAAGAAGTGAAAATTGAACGCAAACAATATTATCTCTATTAATAAATACGTCTCAACGGAATTTTAAAATCATATTATTGTCGAATAAAAATTTCCTAATACGAAATACAAAAATAGAAACATAAATCTCTTGAAAAGAAGTAGTTTTTCTTTTTGCCTATTTCGTTTTATTTGTCATCGTCTATCTCTACTAATTAATAATGGAATTCGCTTAGATAATTTATTCGTTAACGAAATTTGAATTTAAGCTTGTTAGTAAAGCTCATAAATATAGCTTTCTAAAACATTAATTACACGAGATCGGCACGAGATATACAACTATTCATTTTGCTAGTTCAACTATTTTATAGAAGCATACCTAATGGATGTTTGAAATAAATTAATTAAAAATTCGACTCTGTCATTCAACTGTAAATGCGAAGGTTGTGGGATTGATTTCCACTGGAGGTAGTTAAATATTTTATATTTTTATTTTCTCGCTATGAAAAGTGGGACGCTAAAGTGTCATAATGGTTACAACTTAACTTAACACTGGCTTTCCAGGTTCTCTTTGCCTACACTGCTACTGTTGTGCAGAATAAAGCATCAAGCTAAAAAAATATCAGTTGTAGTTGGCATACTTTGGACGTACATGTGTATAGTCTACTTTAGATTTAGTAATATATGATTATGTCATCAAGGGTCAGTAACTGATTGACTCATAGTACATACATTAGAGAAATAATTATTTTAAGTATAGATTTATTCTCCGTTCTGATGAATGTTTAAATCAGCTTCATGCAATATCCTGCACATAAAAGGGCAGACAGAAGGAACCTAGTGTTAAGACACTCCATCCCCCATTCACTGCTGAATTCTCGAGGAATCGCATGCTGAGAGGCCGAACTCAACGCAACGCTTTGCCTTGAGTCCAGAGCAAAGAAATGAAAATATAATTTTGAAAAAATATTTAATTTTCTCGGGTGAGGATCTAATCCACAACTTATTTTACACTAACTTATTTTACATCAATTAATTAATCCTGTTTACAATAGATAAAGTAATCAACGAAAAACAAGAAGAAAATACGAAGCATTTTGGATATAAAAAGCTTATGTGTTTTAATCTGCTACAGTAAAGACATAAATCGTATAAATAAGTCTATAAATAACGTCATGAAAGAAATACTTAACTGGTTGTAAGATACAAATCAGCTTTTTTGTAACTTAAATATTTTACTGTTATCCTAATATACTACCACCAAAAGTACGCTTATATACTTCATCTAAATAAGAACGGAGTATCTTAACATTGTATTCCCAGGTTCCATCTGCTAGTCCTGCTATGTGCAAGATACAGCGTGAAACAAAAAAAACTTGTATATATATAATTATTAATTATTTATGCAGTAATTTAACCAAGAGCAGACGACGTTCGAGCACGGTGAATATGCTAATAAAAGTTGTTTGATCAATAATTTAAGCAAATTTTACAGCACTCTAGCGTCGCAGTTACGGTTAGTTTAACCAACTTCGCATTTTATGTGCATTTCATATAAACGTGATCATAGTAAAGTTATTCATTACAAATTCAAATATCGTTTAGAAAGTTTCTAAAAAAATATTAATCTCTTTTTCTGGTTAGGGCAACTCTGTCAAGAAAGCTCCATCACTGAATGAATGAATGAAGGTTAATGTAATGAAATAAAACCTTAACTTAATATGTTAATGATACATGAGTGAGCTTAAAAAAAATACTTTTTAACACAATAATCACAAAGAAAAGGTTACTTGAGGTTTTTTTATTTATTTTGAAAAGAATCGTACCCAACTGAAATTAATAGATTCAATTTAGAGACATATCAAGAGCTTAAAATTCATAATTGTTCTTATTAAGAAAACGTTTTAATTATTTTCTATCGAATTTTTCTTTTTGTAGATTTTTAAATATAATGTTTAGTCCTAACATAAAGTATTTTAAAAATATATTTAATATATATGTAATATGTATAAAAAACTTCTTAAATTGAAAAAAAAAACGAAAGAAAGGTCTCTGAAAGCAATCAAGAGCAATACGTACGTCTGTATGTAAACGGCACTTCGGCGATGGTAAAAATTTCACATTTGGGCAGAGCGTTTGTACAATCAGGCTGGATTGTGCAGGAAATCCAAGCTGAACTGTATTAAGTAACGACGCTTCGAAGCAACGAATAGCGAATAATAAAAAGACCAATATTTCCCTGTTGTAAAATAATTTTCTTCTGTTTCAAATTTCATTTCTTTATAAAAAAAATCATTTAAAAAATAAAAACATACATGATTTTCTTAAATTGGCAAAAAATTAAAAGAATATTTAGTACTACTATTTAAAAGGTTTCAATATGTTTTTCACGTTAATAGCTATTTTAGTTGTGCTACTACAGCATACATTATGCTAGTACTGTATGTAAAGTACTTAAATAGATAAATGGAAATGATTTTACATTACGTTCTCACTCTGGTATAAAAGAAGGCAATGACTTATAGTCATGTCATTGGTCAATATTAAAATTGGTCAAATTGTGATATGATCATACACTTCCAGCTATGCCCGCTCATTGTCTTACTGCAGCCATTTCACATAATGCTTAGTCAAAAAAAAGAAAAGTATTGATTGTAGTGCATAATTGTGCGACTGTATGCGCGACAGGTTGTACGTTCGATTCCCATTGGAGGAAATGAAATTTTTAATATTTTCAATTCCACGCTCTGGTAACGGTGTAAAGCAAAGCGGTTAATTTCGCCACTAAACACGCAGTGCCTCTAGAATGTAGCCTAGAATGTGTGAAGTACTTTTAACTTTATATTTATCTTACTGTTACTTTAAATTTACATTTATCAGATGTAAGAACTAATCAATTATTATTAAAGCAATAATTTTATAATCTAGAATTTATAAAATTGGATTATTTCACATGTTATGTCTTTGACGTCGCAATTTACCACTTGCCTACACAAAGCGACATGAGCGTAGATATCGTACCATCGGCGCGATATGCAATAATTTCACAACTGGTCTAGCTTTACCTGAGAATATCGACAAATAGGTTGGCTGCTTAAAGCGCTTAAAGCGAACTTTTTCTAAAACCTAAAGACGATGGCTTATATTAGAAGAAGAAATGCTATTTTGAATTATTTATTTTATATCGGAGCGTTATAGTAAAAAGCTCGCACAGCTTTAACTTATAGTGCATTTTAAATTCCATTAGTACAAAAGGAAAGAACAAAATGTTTCAACCATTTATTATGAATGTATTTTTATTCCTAAACTCAAAAATCCTTAAAATCACAGGGTTTCTAAAATATTCAGAGATATTTTAATAACAAAGACTTAATTTATTCCGTATTTTAAGCACTAGAAGCTCAGCATCTTTATAATAAAGCTTGAAAAGTTTTAAATATTTAGTTATCTCAAGTTTTTTTATCTTTTATGTTTTTTATAGTTTCTCTTTCCACTCTGTACATTGTTTGCAGCGTAAGTTTTTAAATATGTATACTTACTTAATTCTGTTTAGAATTATTACGTCAACTTAGTGAAAAACGTAAAAAATTTGAACGTAGCGCCCGTTCTCATCAAGCCATCGAAATTCTTATACGCTTCGTCGTCATCTTTGTCGAAATTCTTGTGCGCTTGTTACAACTTATTTATATGTTGATAGCATATCTGTAGGGAGATGTTTATAAATTCCCGCTACGTTTATGTGTTTTCTAAATAAGTATTTTTCTTCCCTATGTGTCGAATAACACTTTAAGAAAAAGGTCAAAAAAAGATATTATGTGATATTTAAGCGTGTAAACTAGGTAAAGAGATAACTAATAAAAAGGAATGAAAGAAGAAAATTGAATAAATTACTGATACTATGTATTGACTAACAATTCTAAAAGCTGGCTTAGAATATATTTTAAGCCTAAATATTCGTCGAGAATGGAAATACAATCACAATTATTCCCTGGTAATAATGAATCGTGCGGTATACAGTGTGAAACTAAATTATTTGAGTGTAATTTCAACTCATAAAGATTCCGTGTCTCCGTACTAAATGAACAAAAGCATCTTCACGTGAAAAAGTTCAAATAATGTTCACCTACGAAATTTGAATTAAAATGAACTTTGCAAGTTAAAATTATTTCTTTATATCATTTAATTTTTAAATATAATAATATCTCTAATTATTTTTTTTATCTTTGTATCTTCTATAAAGTTTGTGGCGTTCGCAAAAAAAATAAATAAATAAAATGAATTTCTAAAGCTTTTTAATGAGAGATATCTCTTTCATATTAGTCAAGTAAGGCTACGCTTAGTGGCTCGCTGCACTTTGATAATAATAATCTACTTAATAATCAGCTAAGAACATTATAAGAGCTTATAAGATGAATAATAAAATATATAAAATGCAGGTTGCAATAAACTATATTTTTTTTCCTACTGTTAAGGGAGGGTTATGTTTTTCGCGCGTATCTTGTATGTATGTATATAATAATTTTTATTACCTCATATCTCCAGAACTGCTGAACAGATTAACATAAATGAGGTATCATTAGATACGTGTTAGAAGGCCTAGAGTTCTGTTTTGTTTTTTTAAAATATTTTTTTATTAAATAAGTAACGAAATGCGACCCTAGCACAGTTTATGCTTAATTTCATGCTCTAGCAAGAAAAAACTCAGCGTTGAGTTACTATTCAAAACATGTAAAAAAATACATTTTGTAGAACTTAATCGAAGCAATTAAAAGATTTTTTTTTTATTATTTACTGTTTAGTCCCGTCCCGTATAAGCGACGGGAGGACTTATTAAAATAAATAAAGCTTACCATACAATGTCTACATCATTATAATTATCACTTAGTTAGTAAATTATTATCCCTATATAAATTAATATTTTGTTATATGCTACGATATAGAGGGGAATTATGGAATTTGACAGTGAAGCCTGCTCTTGGTTCTACCAAATACTCCGTTAAACCCTCGTCACAGAAGATTAACTTACTGAAACTCAATTTTAACTTTATAAATACGTACATATGTGTGCTTATTGTTTTCAGTTAAGTGTAGGGCTGGCTTTTCAATTCTTAGAGATAAGTTAATTGACAAATAAAAATTGGTTGAACGTTTTCACAGTCGATTACAGTTGAAATTATAACGAAAATTAGTTATTGATTCAGTCGGCTGTGTGTTAGATTTAAAATTAAGGACATTAATGAAATTAACTGGTTTTTTTTTTTCAACTTCATATTGTATGCCGTATGTAGAAGGGTAGGCAGAGAGAGAGAGAGCCTAGTGTTAAGTTAAGACTTAAAATTTATGAACAAATATTGTAATAAAGGATGCCATTCAATTACATATACCTACTTATAGGTATAAATAAGGAAAATAATAGAAAATTAGGGCTTACAGTTTTCAATATATTTATACATAATAAAAAGAGGATGAAAGAGGTGTCGGAGAGCACTACATAAAACAATATTGAAGAAACAACTCTATTTTCGGGACGGTATCTAAAGTGTAAATCACATTCAATATAAACAAAAAGATAAACAGATGTAATTCAAAGTGAAGTCGTAAACAAACCCAAACTACTTTTTATTGCTCTAGGTGCCTACGCTTCACAACATAAAATCTAAATTTTAAATTACGCAACTTTCGTCGTCTGTAAGCTGCCTAATAAATATACTTAACCTTATTCCTTTATGACATGTTATGTAAATTGACCTTAGGGTCAGCCTAATATTAGCATTTCTCACATGTATGCTGCTTCAACGTTGTAGTAGTCTGCGCCCTTGATACTTACGCCTGGCTCATCCAAGTTATTTGACACGAAATATTTGTATTATATTAAAATCAGCTTCACGCTATATCCTGCATACAGCAGGGTATGAAGAGAAACCAGCAGGGTAGTATTAAGACGTTCCGTTCCCCAGTTAGGCCTGAATGTTTGCAGGCGTTAAGTTTGAGTAGTGGAAATCTATGATACGTTTTGAGACAGACAGCGCAGGAGCGAAGAAATGAAAATACTAATTTTAAATAATTCCTCGTGCAGTTCTACAGTCATATCCACTATCTATTACTACTTACCTAAATGCAATAGAGTTCATCGTATTAAGTTAATTCGGAATTATAAGTTAAATATTAATATATTCTACATGCGCATGTACTCCATCATCTGCGTAACCCTAAAATGTATAAGTATAGTAAGACAAAACCAAAGTAGGATAAAGAGTAAAATAAAATAATCGTTTTTGACATATTGTTAAATTTTATCAATAATTTTTTCGTATAGGTATATTACATTAACTTTAAAATATGATTTTATTATTTATTTATCCATACATTGATAACTTTATCAATTAAAAAACGTTACACACGTTTTAATTTATGAAAACTTGAAGGCGTCAACTAAGTTCTAACAAGAACGCAGTACGACAAAGGCTCAAAGGGTGGCTGGCGAAGGTACCCAACCTAACAATAGCTTAACAGATATGTATAGCCTCCTTTGAAACAGGAATTTAACCTTCTTTCGACAGTTGCTGTTATTGGACAATAAATCATCTTAATAAATATGAAAATTGCCCATTAATTGTTGTATTAGAAGCGAGCTAGGCTATTTAGGTCGAGCTTCGTTCGTGCAATGTAAGAAAGAAGTCGATTTCGTTTATATTTCTTTTGTAATTCGTATATTAACATAAATAAATATGTTTAGAAATTGCGTTTCTTATTTAGAAAACGCAATTTAGGAGTGCAATATTGAAAAAAATTCCACTATACGATAAGGGTAACAATTGGCTTGGATGGCGTTTGTTAAACTTTTGTGAATAAATTAAAACATTCAGGTCGCCCTTCTATTGAAAAGTTTGTACTTTTATTGGCTTTTCATATATGTGAGACTGGCGTTGAATACGAATGCGAGCCTATTCCGAATGCAGAATATTAACTTATGTTACCAACCAAATTAATGTAACGTTATTTCTTTTATTTATTTTTATAGTCTTCAAAGTATTATTACAAACATAGGAAATAAACAGATGTATTAGAAAATATTAGAAAATATATAAAAATTTGAACGAAGCGGGATTTGAACTGTCGCCTCTTGGACTGTTTCCAAGAGGCGCGGGTTCAGATCCGTGTATTCTTATCCAGAATTGGGCGGACAGTGAAAATCGGGAGTGTCTTAATAAGAACAGAATGTCTTAACACTATGGTCACAGATTCTCCCTGCCTACACTGTAATGTGTGGGATACAGCATGAAAATAATCAATTTATGTATTTTATGTATGCATGTGTCTATAATTTAGTAATAATACCACCTACTCTATCGTCTAAATAACTGTTTAAAAGCTCTACATTAAATTTCATAAAAAATCATCTGTTCATAACTTTCTGGCGTGTCATTTGTAGATTTAATTTAAAAAAAATCAAGTCAAAATGCTCGCAAAAATCCCATCCTTTAAAATTTTATAAGAAATATGTGAAAAAATCTTATTACGCTAATAAAAACTTATTACGAAACTATATATTTGTTATTATAAGTAGGTACAACAAAATATTACCTATTAAATTTATTACTATTTATGCTTATTACTCATGAAACAAACCAGAAAATTAGGCCTAATCTAATAAGCAGCCAATTAAAAAACTTAATTATTTGTATAAAATAGTAAAATGTCTTAATAACCTGTCTCAAAGTTTTCACAATTAAAAAAAAAGAACACCAAACCCTAATTTGTCACAGCACTTCAAGTCACTGAGTATTTCAAGTTCACTGTAACAGTCCAAATTACAAAACAGATGAAGATAATAAAACTAATAAAATTAAAGAGTCACAGAAATTCGTTTGAAAAATGATATATAAAAAATGTGAACTTGGCTTTCGTAACTACTAGTTTTGAAGAACAAACAAACGCGCAGGCTCGTTCGCCAGAAACACGAGCGTCGAGCAGACTGGACGCTGCGGCCCGAAACGCGTAGTACGCATGCGCAAACAACCTCTTATAACTTGATATCTCACATCACCACCTCTCACGTTCTGTGGTGGAATTCACTACATTATTCAATTTTAACTCCATACTTGACACTGTCGTGTGATATTTTAAGTTTAATTGAGACACAAAATGCTTGTATATTTTAATTTCTTATTTATAAAATACATGATTCGATAATGAGTCGTGGCGCAGCAGCACAAGGGTGTGACTGTATACGCGACATTTGTCGATCCCCAGTTCGATCCCCATTCTGTTGTCGAGGCAATGAGCGGCGTTGAGTTCAGCCACTCAACACGCAATGCCTCCAGATTGCGGCAAAAAGAGAGAAACGGAGTGTCTTAACACTAGTTTCCCCCCTGCCTACCCTGCTGTGTGCCGGATACAGCGTGAAGCTGAAAAAATATATTAGATTTTTATCAATTGTCACTTTTAAAATTGTAGACAAGTGACTCAAAAATAAGTATTATAGAATTACTATTAACTCCTTCTGTTGATAATTGAAAATGACTTTACATTCAACTTACTATTCGATGAATCTATCTCCAAATTGTGTTAGTGACAGAACATAGCACCGTACATCAGCCCTTTAAATAAACAAATGAAAATAGAATAGATTTTGGCAGAGAGCCCGAGCGTTAGTTATTCCATCCTGGTCCAGTCGAGGCTTTCCGCAAAAACTAAAACCTTTAAACGTGAGGTCATTTGTAAGATCGTAACGAAGCATTTTTATTGTGATGGAAATAGAAATATTATGATAAAAGAAACGCTGTAGCAATAAGACTAATGGTTATATCAATCATTTTTATAGTGATAATGAGTTATTAGAAGTCTCGGGGAGAGTACATTAAAGAAGAATAGTGAATCATTGTAAGAAACATGATTTTTTTTTATATTATAAATAAAATACAGTAGAAACTCGATTGTCCGCCCTTTTATATTATAAGTTATACGGATTCGCGATTATCCGGACTGTTCACTGTGATAATCATTTTACACAACTTGCTACATATTAATATACTTATTTACGTACATAAGTCGTATGTTGGAAAATGTTAATATTTTTTTTAATAAACGTTGATTTTAGTTGACATGTTCTTAACAGAGATATACACACAAAGTAGAAAACGTAGTGTTCTAACACTAGGTTCTCTCTGCCTACCCTGCCTACCCTGCCTCGATATACAGCGTGAAGTTGTACAAGTATAGTTTAGTTTAGTAGAATGTAGTAATGTGTTAAGTTGTAAATTGCTTTCTTTTAAGTTCACAAAGTCTCACGCGCGACGAACTACGCTTACGTGTTTGAGTAAATCTCAACGTTTCCTTTAAAAGGTTTTGGATAAAAAATTTATGGCAACATGTTTTGTTTTTCGAAACCATTTTTTGCTTTTAGTAGAAAAAAGTAATCTTGTTCTTATTTTTTTCTAAGAGACTGCATTTTTTTTTTCTAGAATAATAATTAAACTTGGCTCATTTAAGATGCATTCTAAGCATGTAATAAATTTTCCTTAGATAAAACACACACAGCAGTGTAGGCAGAGGGAACCTCGTTGTTAAGACACTCCGTTCCCCACTTTCTGCCGAATTCTGCTGCGCTTTCCCTCGACACCAGAGCAAAGAAAATGGAAATATAAACGTAAATAAATATTTAACTCCCACTCGAGGAAGTGACGCTTTTAGGTTCGGTTGGAAATCGAACCTACAACCGTCGCGACACTCTTGTACCACTGCGCTACGACGGGTAGCTAGATATATAGGTAGAAAGATACAAGTATAATGTTAATTTTTTTGTTGTCAAAATATATATATCATATTGCAATTGTATAGATGAAGAGAAACTTAAATCTACGACTACAATCCAAGACTTATGCGCTTAATTTGATATTATTTTGTAGTAGTAATTGTAGTATAATACTGTATATTGTAGTGTAATTTTTCCAGTTTCTGAATAGTCTGTGATTCACAAAACATTAAAGAGATGTTTTGTAATACGTCAATAGTTAACCTCTCTTTATTTTCTTTCTAATTGTGTATATATGTTTTGTATTACAAGTAAGTTTTGTATCACAAAATTCGCTGATATATTGATATGACAATTTGAATTCTTTCCTTTTCGAAGCAATCGATTTGATTTATCATATTCATTATCAAATTTCTTATACGTATTTCGAAGTATATCTTAAACAGTAAAATTCCATCTAAATCAGCATAATATTTTTTGCATAAAAGTGGAACAGACGTCTGCACTCACACATTTTAAATTAATAATATATAGTAAGAAGTAACACCTGTCTAAGACTTTGTCCTTTTTTTTTCTTGTTTGTTTTCCTGTTTCTTACGTAGAGTTAAGTAAACGGGTCCTAGATATTAAGTTTTGGCTTGAATTTGACTTGGTTTTTTTGTGTATTAAAAGCGCGACACAAAAAAATAAAAAAGTACAAGCATAAGTAAGTAAGTAAGTGGTAGTAATAGTAATAATTTACGGTGCTCATATAGAGTAGTAGAGAGCTACGAAGCGACTACTACGAGCTATAGACGAAGCTACGACGCTACACTATATCAATACTTTTTAAATAGAAGTTACAATTTCAATGTAATTTTTTAGTAGATTTTTTAGTTTAGTTATATTGTGGATATAACAGGGGGTAGATGGGAGACGAGGTTCCCTCACATTAACCTCGGATTAACATCACACAGAATGCGTTTCTCGCTTACCGCCGAATTTTTGAGACAGTGAATGTGTTGAGTGGCGAAACTCAACGCCGCAAAGACTTTATATTTAGTTCTAGATTATTATTTCTACTCAATATACTAATAAAACTTTACTTTTTTCAATGAAAAACTTCTTTTTACTAATGTTCACCATTGAAAGAATACTTTTTAGCTTATAAGATTTTCCTTAATAATTGTAATAATAAATATATTTTCATATTTCATGCAATTATTAAGAAGTACGTAAAGTAATCTAGTAATAAACAATCCATCATAGATCAATCCAGATCGCTTATTGATGTATTCGCCAATGTGCGGCTATAATATAATTGAACGTGATAATAATTGATGCCCTGCCAATAATCGGAAGTAAATTAATTTACCAAACATTAGGAAGTTCGATTAGGAAGAGTATAATCTCTAAGCAATTAATTATGTTACTTTATCCACTATATATATTATTAGTAGACTATAATATACACTAGCGTCCCGCTTACGGTTTGACGTACATAATTATTCATATACTTAACTGTATTACTTTCGTTTCTTAATAATAAAATGATTTTTAAACAAAATCTATAATTATGTTGAAAATAAAAGTTTCAGCCTATTCAAAAAAATATTTATAACATTTTTGTTTAATATATACTTAAGTATAGATTAAGTTATAATAAGTAAAAGATTGCAATACGACGTAAAACTACTTTGTTTACTTAGTTTTATTTCTTTGCAAAGTTATAATTATTATTGTAATTATTATCTGATATTTTTATAGTTTTGGATAATAAGTGTTAATTATACTTAAATTTTGTGACCATGGACTCATAAGATGATTGTATTGGAGATGTTTCTATGCAAACTCAAGCTTATATGGTTTTCTAATCATCATACATAATTTTACCAAAATTGACTTTTGATTGACTCTACTGAAGTAAAGTTACAGAATACTTTTGAAAATTTTCCAAAATCACTTTGATTAGTCTCCTCATGAAGCTGTAATGGTGTTATTGTGAGAAAGCAGAAACCTCTTAAGTTAATCTTTTAAGTATAGTCTTTTGGTATAAGCCCATTAGTCACGAAAAGTTAAAAAAAGTCAAGTTATTTGTCAAGACGACGTTTAGAGATATCTTGTTCAGAAAAGCGGCTAGTATTGAAATAAATTTACATTTCTATTATCTTTTACTTTCTTTGAACTTATTTATATAGCTGTAAATTATAGTCCATATCAACAACTTGAATTTAAATATGTATAACAAAAACGAATATCTTGAAGTTTTTGTAAAGAAAAAATTTTACGAAGATGTGTGACGGCTAACGTGACGAATGTGAGTTCGGTCCCTAATTGGGGAAATGAATTCCTATTTTATGTATTCCTGTTTTCATTACTTAGCTGGTAAGAAATTTCTGACTGTAATCAGAGGCCGTCGTGGCGCTGGGACACGAGGATAAATGTGTATTATGGGTTCAATTCCCACTTGAGGGAATATTATTATTTCTTACAATTTTTAGTTCTTCACTCTGGCACGAAGGCAAAAGCCCGGCGTTGGATTCCAACGAAGAACACGTAATATCTCGAAAAAATCAGCGGAAAATGGTGTTCGGAGTGTCTTTGTTCCCTCTGCCTACTCTGCTGTGAGCGGGATACATCGTGCAGCTGACAGTAACAAGATATATCAAGTAATATTTCCTAACTTAAATATATGTAAAACAACTGTCAATCGATTCACGAGTTATTGGCATCCACTTCTCAAATCCACGTTATTACTACTTAAAGTCTAATTCAATACTTCCTTCAATCCAGTCGAAAAGTCTTATCTACATTGTAATTGTATTGTCATTATTTTTTCCTTCACATTTAATATAATTTTCTCTCAATAGTGAGGGATTTCATACAAAAATTTTTTTACAAAATTATATAATATTTTTTTCCAAATCCAATCTTGTCATTCATTTTCTTGCCGCGGGCAGGTTTAATCAAAATATTGTTCCATCAATATTGTTTTCTAAGAGTTTTTATTGTTACTATGCTTATTATAGAAATCGAGTAAGTTCAATAACCATGAATTTTTAGCTTCACATTTTATCCCGTAAACCGAGGAACCTAATGTTAGCACGCTCCGCTTTAAAACACTTAAAACACTTTACGCCAAATTCTTAAGGTTTTAAGTGAATCGATTCTACAATCGCTGCATTTACCGTCAGATGTTGTCCTACTGAGCGTCAACGGCTACAAGCGACAAGAAAATATGTTTATTGTATTTATATTTTAAAGTATAAATACATTAAAATAAATACATGAAAATGTCGTAAAAGTTGAATAACTATTATACTTATCAATACGCAACTAAAAGATAAAAGGGAAATTGTAGACCGTCTTAAAGCGTTTATATTCTTCTAATCTATTCTATTAATGTATTATATGAATAATATTATTATATGCATTATATGTATAATAGATGCGCTTATTTCAAATAGATTCAACGCTGTAATTTCTATTTAAGAATTTCTGCAGCCAGAATTTAAACCTAGTTGTTGGTTAGGATTAAGGAGAATTCATACAACACAGCACAGTAAGTATCACTTATAGTTTAGCTCAATATGCAAGTGTAGCGTTAAGTTCCGGTATCAACATGCAATGCCTCCAGAATGCGGCAGAAAGTGGAGAGTGAACTGTCTCACCCTCTTGCCTACCCCGCTATATACGGGATACAGCCCGAAACTGAAAAAAAAAAATTTTAAAATTACATATTAATGTTAACATACACTTTAAGCTAGCTTCAATCCAAGTACAAAAAAAAACTCTCATACGAATATAAAATATTATTACATAAACTTGTCGTTCTTGAATTTGTAAAAAGTTCTCGCTGGTGCCAAACTATGTGCTCTCATTAATTTTACTTGAATCTCTTCCGAGATGACGTGCTGGAAATTTGTTACGATTAGCGCACTTGGCAAACTATTATGTTTCTTTTTTATAAGAATTTAATATTATTATGCTACGTTGACATAGAGAAATATTTACTAGTAATATTTAGTATTGTATTGTTATTTATTGTCCATTTCTACACGCTCTATGCTTATACTCTACTCTATGCTTTCAAAATTGTAAGCTGAAAAAAATATAGCCTTAAAATATTTTGTCAAATTGAGGCAGCATTCGGCGATATTGTTAAGTTTAATACTTACTGTAATTTAATACATTTGGTTGCTAACGTACAACCTATTTCAGAAATCATGCTTAGTGACTTATGGATGAATTAACCATGAGATTAAAAGGAAATGTATATAAATATTGCAACAATAAATTCTCGGATTAAATACAAAGTATACGACTGTATCGTGTGTGTCACTTCACATCTACTTTCACTATGTAAAAATAACAGAATTTTTTGTTCTCTACTATAAAACAAATAATATAAAACTACACATTCTCGTAAAATGGCAGATAAGTGATAAAATATATATTATAACGATGACGATATATCACTATCTATCCAGCGGATGGTCACTATATCGATGTTAGTCCCTAAAGGTGTCACGTCTCATATCGCGTTGAAAAATAGAGGGTCGAAGTAATGTTCTGGATAAATAGTGAACATTTCAGCGAACAAAAGTGTTATGATCGCACTAAAAGGTAAAGAAAAATATCATATAAATTTAATGTATTTTTTTCTTTATATTATCATTTATTTATTTTTTATTTACACGGGTTTAGTAGTTTATTTTACAAGATATACTTCTTGGCGCAGGGGATTGTCACGCCGCACGCTGTGATATTTATAATCACACATGTTTATCTGTGGCCCAAAGATAGAGGGTTCGATTTCCACTCGAGAAAATGAAATATTTGATGTTTGGTGTCGAGGCAAAATGTGCAATACATCCAGAATTCGTCGGAAAATAGGGAACGAGTGTCTTAACACTAAGTTCTGAGATATCCTCTGCCTATCCTGCTAGGTGCGGGATACCGTGAGAAAGAAAAAAAAATCGAAAAAAGTTTTTTTAATTTTAATTCAACGTCAAAATTACAGTTTTAAACTCTGTTAATTTAACTTACTTCAGAATCTAGCTAGAGTATGAATAAAGCAAATCCGTTTAATGTTTAAAGTTAATTGATGGTCTTTGACTCGAAGTTCGAGTAGAATGTTGGAAATTACATTTAGTGAATAGTTGCTTACTTAGAATATAAGCTTTTGCATAATATGATTATATAATATGATTAAATAAAGAGTATAGTTATTTACGTACTATTTATGAACAGATATTATGTGCTATGTGATGAGACTAAAATTTGTTTTTTCTCAGACAGTGAAAAGTATTAAAGGCCAGTCTCACCGGTCACGAAAAGTTACCGGTTAAAGTTTCAGATAGTAATCTAATAATTAATGCTATCTCAGAGGATGAAAATACAAAATAGCTGACTCTTATATTTTCAAGAATAATTATAGTAGGTAACAATTCATACAATTTGTTACATTTTTCAATTACAAATAAATATTTAAAAATGCAATGTATTTACCATATGTGTTTCTAATAGATATTGCTATTCAAGACCTGTGATACCAACAATTTAGCTCCTCTGGCAGGTAAGCCTGTTCAGGACGTTATCAGCCAGTGTTGAAACTGACTGATTGCGTAATAATTGTGAGTCAGATTACCATTTGGGGAATCGTCTATTATCTAAAATGGATATTCAAGACCTGTGAAATATATGTGTATATATTCTATATAATCCAAGTCAGAAAATGTAAAATATTGTAAACTTGTACATTTCCACCACTAAATAATATAATTCTACCGAACATTTTGTCTATACAGAGAGGACGTTACACGCTCTGTAGCCCAAGGCTTTAAGCAACCGTCCTTAGAGACGCTTAAGTGTATGAAGCTTACAATAGGATTCGACTAAAATACGTGTTACATATTAAACTCAAATACCTGTACGATATTAGAAGGTACATATTTAACGTACAAAGAAAGTTTGTTAATATTAAATTAAATTAAATATTTAATTTAGTGTTTGTTTGTAAATACATGTATAAGATAATAATTGAGTTCGATATCTAAATGGAAGATGTATATGGCGCTTACGATGTCAGTATGGGGGTGATCACTGTTTATTTATTCATCTTCACGCTGTATCCCGCACACAGCAGGGTAGGCAGAGGGAACCTCAGTGTAAAGACATTCCGTTTTGCCTACCTTTCTACATATAGAATATGGTGTTAAGTTGAAAAAAGAAAAGACATTTGAGCACGTGCCATCTTATATGTTCTCAAAGCTACGATTAATAAAACCTAATGAAGTTATTACCTATGAAGCATATTATTCATAAATAAGTTATAACATTTTATCCATTCTAACTTGTGTTTTATTGCGTAAATTTTTTAAAAAATTGAGAAAGCCTAATGTATAATTAATATGGAGAAAAAAACAACACGCTTGTCGAAGTGTAAAGTTATAAAGGGTAACTAAGTCAAAATTCTTCACATGAGAAATATAAATATATTAAAATATAAGCTCTCATATTAATGAATATCGTGACCTTGTATAGAATAAATATAGTAAAAATTGTAATTACAGTAAAACATGTCATATTTTTTACTGTAGCTAACGTCAAATTTTATACACGCTGTTTCACATCTTCTATACATATAAAATTTCTATATGTCACTGGAGTAAGGAGTGGATTATTATATCTCATAATTAAAACTAAGCTAAGAAACGTTTGAGACCAATAGTGGTGCAGAGGTACAAATGTGTGACTGTAAAAGCGATTGGTTGTAAGTTCAATCCCTACTCGAGGGGATGAAATCAATTATTTACACAAATGTATATTCTAATTTTTTCGAGTAGTTATATACTAAATATATTATAAAATGATGATAATAAATAAAATATAAAATATTTTTTATAAATATATTCTATTCTTTCAAAAATGATTTTAACATAAACCTTCGCGTAAAAAATGAAATTCTTCGATCTAAACTTGTTCAAGGAGTTCATTAACTTTACTTTTAAGTGAAATTTCTTTCAGAACATTTTAATGATGGATTAATTTTCAAAATAATGAATCCTTTGAAACTTTTGGTTTTTCTAAAATATTGAATTCGTCACCGTTATCTGGAAAACATTAAAAGAATTAAGTAATACTTTAATAATAATCACAAATATTTATATTTATGTATATAATTTATATATTTTATTTTAATTCTTAACAATAACGGCATTACAATATTTTACTATTTAAAGCGGATTGTTATTTTTTTTTATTAATGGTGGTAAATGAAATATCATCATGTCATCATTTTTATAAGACAGAGAGCAGAATTGAGTTCATTTTCCTACTCCTACTCCTTTCTTGGTCTTTACACTAATATAACGAAAAAAGTTTCAAGCTGCTTTTATAAGGTTTCATATTTCCAAATCTTAGCACAACAATGAAAAGAATAAGAATTAATCCTTATAGTATAATTTATTTGTCCGTCTGTCAAAAATAATCATGTCAAGAATGCGTGGAGGTATCAAGTTAAAAAAATAAAAATATTGAAGTCCAGCCCAGAAAAATTAAAGCTTCTAAGTCAACACAATTTAAATATATAAGCTTGCTTCGTTATACACGCTTCGTTTTATGCAGATTTTTTAATGTAATTTGTCGTGTAAACAAAACAGAATTGTACTTCTGGTGAATCTACAATTATGAAAATAGCGTAGCGGGTTAATTTTTATGTGATCTGACAGACCGTAGATCTCAATATTTGATATTAACTTCATCTCGAGATAAATGCTCTTGGCAGACGGACATATAAACATACGGACATACGGACAATAAAGTGATCATATAAGACTTTCGGTTTTACCCTTTGAAGTATGAAACCCAAAAATAATACCAATTATGTCATTACTTTTGGGTTTTTACTAAGATTAACAAATATATTAACGAACAAAACGTTTCTGGACATGATAATTAATTAAGATAATCTTGGTAATGTAAAATTTTTCAAATTGTTTGTATATGATCATTTTATTTCTCTCACAAATCTGTCTGTATCTGACATATAAATAAATGAATGAATTTAATTATTATATTAAATGAATGAATTCAATTATTATATATTTAAACATTAACCTAAAAATCCACATATAAATATAAATACAAAAATTGCATACCAACATAGTGTGTTCAAGTTTCATATGATTTGCGCGACATTGTCAGTGAGCTTGTATCAATATCGGTTGATTTACTGCGTACGAGTACATGCGAAACATCGCGTCTGATTGTAGCGAGCGTTTGTCACTAATGGGTAAATTGTTCATTTTGAATTGGAAATTATTAGTCGATCCACATACATTGTATTGAGTAAACGGATATTTAATGTTGTAATTAGATTGTTATTGCAATTTTTTAGGCTTCCGTTTAGTAAGTTAGGACATCATAAAACAAGACGGCGAAAAATACAGAACGGAGTGTCTTAAAAAAGTAGAAAAAGAAACATAATCAATTATTTACAAATAAGTATCTATAAGGGTGTTATATAGATACAAATCGCAGCCATACATACAAAATATTAATAAAATATATTATCTAACCAAAGGTACAAAACGAAAATATACCACGAAAATATATATTATTATTTCAGTAATAAACATAAATTTAATATTAAGCCGTAAATACGTTTAAATGAGGTCGCGTCTCAATCAGGTTATTGCTTCATTACGAATCCGTGGAATATCCGACTCGCTGCCTGCACAAAATAAACACGCTTCTTAATATATGCGATGTACGCTGAAAGCATATTAATATATGTGTAATTAAAAAAATTACGTTCGCGCAGCGTTAGGTCAGTCAACTCTAAACTTATTTTTCTTGTTTTTTTTTTTACCCTGCGTGTTTAGCGGGGTAGGCAGAGGGAACCTAGTGTTAAGTCGTTGCGTTCCCCACTTTACGTCTAATTTATTATTTCGCTTCGAGCATTGCATGTTTAATGGCGTAGCTCAACGTCATATCTTGATACTGGAGCGAAGAAATGAAAAATATTAATAAATAATAATTCGTTTCCCCGAGTCGGAATCGAACTCACAGCCGCCGCGTTACAGTCACACGCGTCAGGGGCTTACACCCTTGCGCCACGTACATAATATAGAAATATGATATAAACGTTTAGTTTGTGTGACAATGCTCGATATTTGTGTGACATTATTTCAAATTAAACATAGCGGAATAGTCTTATGAGAGAATATTCTGAGAATAGCCAACTAACGTAAATAAACTAGTAAATTCAATAGTAATCCGTTCTGCAACTAAATAAATACGAGTTTTTATCATAGAAATTACGTAATGATGATAAAAAAAGCTTATTTACACTTTTTTTCTATATAGGGATGCGATGGTTCTTTGCCGTCTGGATCAAAGTAATCCAAAGAGCTTCTTTTGCAAATGAAAATGGAAAATGTAGAAGAGAAGTGCTGAATAGAAGAAATCTAATTCTAATTTACAGTATGTCTACTAAAATGCAAAATTTAATAATTTAAATGACTTTTTTTATAAGATGAACAAAATGTGTAGATAAAAAAAAAAGGTTGACTATGATTTTGTATCCAATAGGGGCACGAGCGTGTGACTGTCAAAACGATGTTTGTGGGTTCCATTTCCACTCAGGGATGTGAAGTGTTTAATATTTTTTTTCCCTGTTCTGATTACGAGACAAAGAAATGGTTCAAGAATGCGGAAGAAAGTGTGGAATGGAAATGTCTAAATGTGAAACGGAGTGTCTTAACATTAAGTTCCGAGGTTCCGAGGTTCTGCTTCAGAGCTGAAGCAGAGTTTTTGATGGGATCATGTGTACAATTACAACAGGTAACAAGTTTTTTAAAATTAGTTCACCACTAAACTCACTTGGTCCGTATCCGTTTTCATCTTATTATTATATCGATTTTTCTTATCATATATATTAATTACATTATTGTCTATATAATAACGATGACAAAATCATTATTTAAAACTAATATATTATCAATCTCGAAGAAGTAAATTTAATCTATTATCTTATATCTCAAAGTGTTAGCACTGATAGTTCTAGTCAAAGTGCTTTAAAGTGAAATGCATCAAACTCTTAAGAACAGCATGCCAGAAGGAGTTTCTAAACTTTTGTGAAAACAACACAAGATTTCTCTAAACTTTCCTACATAGAAGTAATAAATATAGTTGGTTGTGATATATTAACTTGGAAACTATAATAATATACCGCACGAACGAATCTGTAAATAAAAGCGAGTGGGGTTTATTTATTGTTTTCTAATATTTTATATGTTTTATAGATAAAGAGTTGTAAGTAACAGGTCAGTCCATCATTTTCTGTCAATGTTTTTTTTTTGTAGAGTCACGCTGCATCACCCACCCGTAGGGAACCTCGGAACCTTGTGCTAAGACACCCCGATTACTCTCTACTCTACTCACTCAATCGAAAATCGAATCCAGAACCTGTCGCGCTTACAGTCGTACTAGTCTCACTAGTCTCTCAATATTATTATTTATTTTTTCTTCTTAACTATGACGGAAGGCATAATATCGCATTATTTAAGAAGATTTGGAAACAATTCTCTATTATAAATATTTCCTCGAGTATATTACAATCATCGCGATTACTCACATCCGCATAAATGACAGCGTAAAAGCCTTACATATATTAGTTATAAAATAACAATAAACATTGAAAAAGAATACTTTTGTCACAAAATATGTTCAAATTTGATATAACAAGCAAAATCAATATTTAAAAAATATTTCTTATATAAAATACATTCACTATTGCCTGATGCAAAAAGTGCCTTGAAATTTTATATAGCACTATGAAAAATTGTTAGAAGAGTTACCTAACAGTGACTCTTTTATGAACCTTAGTTATTAGCCGACCGTTGCAGCAATCTGACGCGGTGGCTTGTTAGTATATGGGATAATTGATTGCACTGCGAGGGGAGGCGAGGGTGAAATGGACATCCGTATATAACGGGAAAAAGAGTCCAAATTAATATATATTTGTATAACAACAACTTTATGCAATATTTAATTTATTTTTTGTGTATATGTATTTTTTTGAAAAATTAGAATTGTACGCTTTTAGATATTCAATCGTGACTTCGATAATATATTTTTTTTATTTTTTTTATAAATGTCCTATGCCCTTTCTAATACCTCTGAAAATACATGTACAAAGTTTCATGGTATTTGGTTGAGTAATTCTGGCATGAAAGCGTATTAGACGAACTTTTCATTGTCATTTGTAATATAAGTATGACGATTTAATGGCAATAGAATCAAAAAATTGATTATTCGATAAAAATAAATATAAAGTTTAATTTGATAAAACCTTTTTAAGGTTTAAATCATATTATACTTTTTATATAATATTTTTTAAATCATAAAAAAAAATTAAATTTCACTTTCCAGCATTAGCTTAACCCATTATAAACAACAGCAAACATTAACCATTCAATATAATTACAGGTTAAAACCATATCTGATAAGAACGATGACTAACGTTCAATATAATTTACAACCGAACTGCTTTCGTAACAAATTACAGATTAAAATAATTATAATTTTAATGAACGCTTATGGGGGAATCAATAGGATTTCAATCGAATATATCATTTCATTTAAAACCATTAATGGTGGGATCATTGAATTTGAAATTCGTCAGTATAATCCCAATGTATCTGGCACGCTCTCGGTGGAAGCCAGCATAAACTTGGTATTAAATCTGGCTCTATTTATTTTGCTGGCATAACACATGCCGCTGTTACGTTAGACTCCAGCCAATTTAATTTGTATCTGTGCACTTGATTGTAGTGCCTATGGCAAATATAACAGTGGAATATATAGCTGACCGAGCGGATGATATTCTATGTACTTTTAGATTACATTTATCTTTGTAGAAAGTAATAGAGTATATATTTATGTAAATATATAGGTATATTTATTTATAGCAAATAGATTAATTTTCTCAAGAGTGTATTTACAAATATATATGAAATAATCATGGTAAGAAAGAAATAATTTATTGCAGAAAAATAATACATACTTTTTACATTCGGTAAAATTTGTAATTTTAGTACATTGACGGCCTTATTACTATAAGTGATCTCTTATAGGCAACCTTCTATAAAAATTAATAGTAAGAGATAGAGTACATAAATAAATGCACAAAACAAAAATATAAATAGATAAAGTTTTATATGTGTAAATAAATTTTATTGTTTTACAATTTCCGTTTGTTCTTTAGATTTAAGGTTATTATTTTATGTTTAAACAATAAATGATTATACGCGTTAACTTTAGCCTCTATAATGTTTTGTAAATATATAGGGTACGCAGAGGGAACCTCGTATTAACCCTTAACTTGATAAGGTACATTAGACTGTACATACATTTCAAAAAAAAATTACTGGTT
>JBAIZZ010000051.1:174536-220358 GCA_037355905.1 Heliconius aoede
TATATATATATATATATATATATATATAATTAAATTACATATTATGTATTTATAATTAAATCATGTTAAAGATACTGATATCATTTTACTCTTTAAATTTTTTTATCTATTCGGGATTGTTTGTTTTGTCACTAGATCTACTTTGTCTAATTAAATTAGTAAATGTTCTATTATAATACAGGCATTATGAATATAAATAACCTTTAGGAATTCGGATCCATAGCTATTGTGTAATAGGTAGTATTCTCTTAATAAATAACCTTAGTAATTTTATATCAATGCGTATTTAATGCGAGCCATTTTAAGTTACTTTTGAGCGATTGAGATTGAGAGATTGAGAGAGAGAGAGAGATTGAGAGATTACATCACATTTAACTTGGCTCATATTTCACATATTTTTGATGGAATTTAACTTATACTATATATTACGTATACAACACTGTGACAGAGGGTAAAACGATATTTCAATAAATCAAATAAGCAATCTTGTTTGATACATTAAAATGTAACTTATCCCTCATACACCTGGGATTTTGATTCCGGCCATGTAATAGCAGTGTCTCATGTTGATTTAGCTGTAATGTATTCATGTCGAGTAAGCTTCTCATTCATTCGCCTTCTATAATAAACTTATATGGAAGACCTTGGACGCCTTCGGCGGCCGTTTTCGATGCTAATATAGGACTTTATAGACCAACTTTGAATGTTAAACAGTTATGCGTATATTGTTTGTTCGATAATAGTATATGGAGTATTTACTGATGAAATTATATTTCCCCAGAGGTCATTCGAGGACATTCACTCTGCATTCCTCTATAATTCTGCGGAACTGGGGAACGGAGTGTCTTAACACTAGGCTCTCTTGCTTACCAAAATTGTTGCTTAGATATGTAATAGTTTATTAAAAAAGTCAAATTTTCTTTTTTAATAAATTATCACATATTTAAGAATTGATACGAAACACAACCGATTATAATCTTTCTAACTTTCAGTTATAAAACAGAAAGTAAAGTAAAAATTGAGAATATGATTTTTTTATTTTTCTTGTACATGTGATAAAATAACTTCATGGAAAAATAAAATACTGGAAAAGTAAAGCATTTAAAAATAGAACCTAAAACTAAATGTGGTGAGTGAAAAAGTTTAAATTATGCAAAACAAACGTAGCGTTGTAAAGAAAACAAATGGCATTATTAACACAGTTTGCGCGTGTACGGTATAAATGAAATATATAATATATATGTATATATATTTAAATATATACTGTATCTAGCTGAATAGTCAGAATAATTTTTATTTATTTAATATATTTGTGGAAAAACTTGTTCTATAATAATTGTATATGATTGTACCAGGATGCACAAATTGTAACGTCCGTATTGAGTAACAATAATATTTTCATTTCTATCACGTTTCATTCAGATGATTACAGTATTGTATTGAGTTCTATGAAATTATTTATAAATTGTTTTATTTAATATAATATATCAGTAAGTTACAATGAAATTTTATGTATATATTTTGTTATTGTTAAATGGAATTTTATTCGGGCTAATTATATGGAGTACATTTATATGTATTATGCATAAGTTAAAGTAGAACTAATATCTTAAAGCTTGGAGTTTGTAGGAATCGAAGCCAAAATTTTGTCAATTGCTGTCAATTTGCAGTCACACGCTGGTGCCCCTGCGCCACACCTGACCTGTTTTCGATTATATATATAATACAATCACCTACTTAGATAGATGAAGTAATTCTTCAGATTTTCCGCAAGTTACCATAGTTTTTATGCAAATTTTCATCCATCTCATGGGAAATCTTTGTTTGCCGACGTACAAGATATCCTTGATGTGGACCTGCGATTATTCAAGGCTACGAACATCAACAAAGTAGTTTCTGCGTAATAACAAAACTTTCTATGTACTTATTATTATACCTATGGACCTCGGAAAATGGCATTTATTTTATCTCCCCCCCATGAAAAACATGATTTTTCGATAATGATTTTTTTTGGGGTTAAAATTTAGTTTTTCGAAGTTATTTTGTGTTAATATCCCAATTGTCTATTTTCTCTTTCACGTACTGAACGAATTAATTATTTGTCACTATAGTGTAATATATTTTCATTCCATTGGAATATTTATTAAAAATGTCGAATTTATAATATGCCTGATTTTCTGATATCCAGATTTGTATTTACTACTTTTTCTACGCTTTTCACCAAATTTGAGTTATTGCCTTTTGACAGGACTTTTATTAGCTTGATGCATACGGTATAGCAGGGAGGGCAGAGGGAACCTTGAAACCTAGTGTTTAGACACTCCGTCCCTAATAAGAAACTTACTTTCCTCACTTTCCACCGAATTCTGGAGTTATTGCATGTTGAGTTGACCAGAGCAAAGAAATGAAAATATCAAATTTTTTTTTCCTCGAGTGGGAATCGAACCCACAACCTATCGCGTTTACAGTCGTTCTTTGTGTGTCTGTGCCACAACTAGCCTCAGTCTAATAGTTTTATAAACTACTATTTTTGGAGATAAAATTAGTTTCAATTGTTAAAAAGTTGGTTATCACATCTGAAAATATCATAGTAGCGTAAGAAAATTATAAATCTATTTAATATCTATGTTAAAGAACAATCAGCCACTTTATAATTGAAAGAAGCGCTATCGCAGTGAGCTTATAGCAGTATTTTACATAATTGAATAATTCACTGAAAGCACTGGCACTCAAGTTTCGTTATAAAATTATTACATATTTCCTTTATAGAGGCCAGTCGTGACACAGGGCATAAAGTCTAACTGTAAACGCAACAGGTTGTGGGTTCAAATCCCAATAGAGTAAATGTAAATTTTAAAAATATATTAAAAAATATGGCATTAAAATGCATTAAGCTTACAATATATTAAAGTGGACTTCCAAATTATTGTCTTAGCATTGGATTATTTTGCTTCAAGTGCAAAAAAGTGAGACGCGAAAACAGGAGCACAAGGAACTTAGTTTTAAGACACTCTGCTCTCTACTTTCCACCGACTTCCGGATACTTTTGCTTCGTTAACAGAGCAAAGAAATCAAAATATTAAATATTTCATTTTGGAATTAAAGGTTCGATTTCCACTCAGACTCAGACTCAGCAGAAATACCTGCCGCGTTTACAGCCACTATACTAGCAAAAGGCCGGTAAAATATATTGTAATTAAGAATAGCATTTCCTCGTTAGTAGAACTCTAACAAGATTAATTAAAGTTAAGCGCTATAAATACGAAGTTATATTTAAGCAAAAACGGGCACTTTACAAGGATCAACTACTACAAAAACCTTGTGAGAATCTTTATTTTTGACTTTTCATTTATAATGTTTGACCTTGACCGTCTGAGTTTATTGAAAGCTAAAATTAGAAGATTTTTATATTCTTTATATAACCATCTAATTTTTTTATGCCAGTCCAGTCCGGCAAGGCCCGTCGTGGCAGAGAGGCATAGGCATGTAATTGTATGTAAACGTGACAGGCTCTAGATTCGATTCCCACTCCAAATAAATATATATTTTTTTCTAATTTCTTCGCTCTGATGTGGAGGTAAAGAAAGACGTCGAATTTTGTCACCCAAATCGCGTTGCTTCTAGACTTTTTGGAGTGTCTTAACACTAGGCTCTCTCAGCCAACCATGCTAAAAACAATATAATTACTGACAAAAATTTTCTTAAGACTTATAATTATAATGGAAATTAAATCCCTTAATCACAGGAAATTGAATAATTTAACAGCATAAATACGTTTGTTTATTTACTGTTATAGGCATAAGTAATAACCAAATTGCAAGATTGCACATATCGAACAGCAAACACAGATTCGGGTTAACACAATAATATTATGCCAGCTCGTGCCGCATACGATTTTGTATTCCAATAGGTAAACAAATCAAGTGAATGCCCTTTGAAATAGTCACCGTTGATTATTATAACAAATATTTATAATTGTTCAAGTATAATTAATAAATATTGAAATTAGGTAAATATAAAATAAAAAATAACCATACATTGCTTCTAAATCAGCTTTAGGTGTTGTATCACACGAACAGCAAAGCTCTTTTTATCATAATTAATAACCTTTACTTGAATTTACTAAAATGTACATGTTAAATGTGTATTCCACTGCACTTTACCCATTTTTATGAATATAGACCATTTTATTCAAGGATGTAAGTAAAAGAAATATATATTACAATAAAAATGATGGTTAAAACCTATTTATTCCTTAAATTAAATAGAGTACAACCATGAATACGAGACCTAAATTAAATTCTAATAATAAAAAAGAATATTTTTAAAAAATCTTTCTAAATGTAGGTCAAACTTAAAACCCTTTAATCTTGCCATCAATGCCGACTTTTTTAGTCATCTAAAAGGCTTCCTTTCCGCCACAGCTTTTAAAGCATATAATATTATATTCTATAAATAAAGGTATACCGTGATTTAAATTTTGTCAACATGCTATTAGGATAAAAAATTTAATTGCTCACATAAGAAATTTTCATCGTAAATAAAATATTTAATGTATTTTGGTAAAATATTATTTAAAAATTAAATTCTGCAAGGGCTACTTAGAAAGTAATATTTTTAAAGTTTAATCACGCTATATCCCGCACACAGTTAGGTAGGTATAGAGTACTGTCCTCATCTCTTGGCTGGTGCCCACCGATTTCAACTTGACCCATTTGATCGCATAGAACGTAGAACCATCCGAATCCTTAGGATCCAATGATCTGTGAAAGTCTTATAGTTATATGTGAAGATTTACTATTAAGTAAAGACAAAGGGCAACGCTAGATTTTACTGCAAAACTGAAAAACATTGCGACTTTTTACGAAATCCATTGTACTTATTCCAAGAATTCGGGAGATAAATCTAAAGATATGAGTTATATGTTTATAATTAAGCTCTCTATACATTTTTTGTTTCAGTCTCTTTTAGTTCATTTATAGTCAAACAGTTCAGCAATATTGTTTTTACATAAACATTAAGAAATCCTTTACTAATTACAAAAATAAAACATCGACGATGTTATTTCTAGTATGTACAAATATTTTAACATTAAACATTTCTCGAACAAATATTTTAAATAATGATGTAAGAATTCCGTTGATAAATTACAGCACGGTGACTGAATCAAGATTTTTTGTAAAATACAAAATGTATTTTATTTTAAATATTTATTATTTAAATTTGACAAAAAAAATATGAAGAAAAAGAAGAAGAATAACACAAAAATATTTAAATACTTAAACTTTAAAAATCACCAGTCGAATGAAGTGTCTCTACACTAAGTTCCCTCTGCGTATAGCGCTGCGATACGAAGAAGAAACTAGTAAGTAAAGTTTTATAGACGATACATATACAAACGCGGCTTCAATAATGTATTTTTAATAATAAGTATCTCTATGTAATTCCTCTGAGTGAATGAATATGTATACATATTTTTTTGATAGTTGAGTAGTTTTGGTAAAGCCAAAATTATTGAACTATTGTTATAAAATATAAGTTGACATGAGACTAACAATAAATTTCTGCAAATTGCAATATTGTAAAATTTACAAGGACATTTTGTAAAGGACTTGTACGTACGTCTAACAAACTATAAAGCTTATGACCGTTGCATTGTGACATTTATCGGATTTCCTTTTTTGACATCGCTCTCTGTATGGACTTCAGCTTTTAAGCTGTTTCTAAGATCCTTTTCAAGTTTCGAGACAGTATTATATTAGAGCTTCTGTAGAGTAAAATATAAAGGATTCTCAAAATAAAATTAACAATACAAAATGGCAATCGAATTTTCTTATTACAGTTTGAAATTATTATAGAATGAAAAATAAGTTAGATATAAAAAAATCTATAATGTAAAAAAATAAACAGTACGCAAGCGACAAACTAACTTGCAACTATCGCATGTACAGCAAGATAATGCAAACTACACTGTGATGGTGTTTTACATATAATGAAAAAACATATTTCTGTGCATTTTATTGAAATAATATAGTAGAGTACGTACAGAAATACTAATGGTTCTAGGAGCCAATCACATTATATAGAAATAAAAGAAATCTTTTGTTAGAAGTGTCTACAAGCTGAAGGGAAAATATTCTGAGAAAGCGTTTCCGTTTTCATCGTTTCCACGGCCTCGGGCTTGTACTATACTAAAATGTTGGTGTTATACTTAGTCTTTAGACTAAGTAGGCAAAATTTATATATATAATATAGTTTGTTGAAAAAGCTTGTTTTACACGGGTAAATAAATTGTATTTGTTTACGATTTCCGTTCAGTTATTTTGGATTTAAGGTTATTATTTTGTGTTGAAAAGATTAATTATTACACATGTTAACATAAGCTTTTATTTAACTTTGTAAATATATCTATGATATTATAAGAGAGAATATGTGCTAGAGAGAATAAGAATTCTCGTTCATTTAATTTAACAACTTTTAAATAACGTAAAGTTATTTTAGTGCAAGAGAAATTCAAAATAAGAAATAACAGGCTTCAGATTCAGCCACAAGCAAGAAAACTCAGAAAACAGCAAAAGAAGAATAGAGAAGAAGTAATTTTTTTATATGATAATTTGAATTTGTTATATAAAAATATTCTTTATACCGTTTCATTTTCCGATTATAGCATTTCGAGCACGTTGAATATATTATTATATTGGTGCATGTACCCAATAAGAGATTTTATCATAATATACTATGTATAAAGGCCGTTGTGGCACATTGGCACAAGACTGTAACGCGACGGTTGTGGGTTCGATTCCCACTCGAGGAAGTGAAATATTTATTTACGTTTCCATTTTTATCGCTCTAGTGTCGAGGCAAAGCGCGGCGTTGAGTTCCGCCAGTAAACACGCAATGCCTCAAGAATTTAACAGAAAGTAGGGAACGGAGTGTCTTAACACCGTGGCTCCCGAGGTTTTCTGAATAAGTATGTATTTGTCTTTCCCCTATTCAACGCATTTCATAGTGATTCTAGAAAGGATTAAATTGTAATTTAGCGAAGTTGAAATTGTTAAAACATAATATATTGTTAAAAAATTTTTAACACAAGCGTGTGATTATAAGCGTGATGTTTTTGGAAACTGCAGTATACAGTTGTCAATTCTTTTTTATATATATTAAAATAGTACAAACAATTTAAATATCACTTTTATAACTTTTTTTATCGCATAGTAATAACTTAAATTTTACATGTTAAATGCATATTCCATTGCACTTTACCCATTTTTATGAATAATTATATAAAAAATATACTCGTCGAAATATAAACCATGTCACTGAAGAATAGAAAAATATATATATATTACAATGAAACAAATGAGCAAAACCTATTTATTCCTTAATTTACAAAAAGTACAATCATGAATATGAGACCTAAAACTTTTAAATTTAGGTCAAACTTTATACTCTTTAAGTTCGCTATCAATGTCGACTATTTTTAGTCATTTAAAACACTTCCTTTCTACCAGAGCTTTTAAAACATATAATATATTCTATGGAGAAATGTGTACTATGATTTAAATTTTGTCAACATGCTATTAGGATTAAAATTTTAATTGCTCACATAAGTTTCAGCTTTAATAAAATATTTTAAGTACAAATTTTGCAAGCAGTACCCAGAAGGTAATATTTTTCAAGTATAATGACGTTCCTGGAAGTTAAAATGTAAATATAAATAAGCATTTTGTTCTTAAATAAAATAACATAGTAATATACATACAATTACTTTTATTTAGATTGTCATTATACATAAAAGTTGTTTTCTTTTCTTTTATTTTATCTTTATAGTAATCCATTTGGTGCGAGATTTTCTTTTTTTTCATCTTGCCACTCTATATATATTAGTATAGTAGGCAGAGGGAACCTAGTGTTAAGACACTCCGTTCCCCTCTTTACACAGAATTGTCGAGTCTTTGCGTATTGAGTGGTGGAACTTTGCGTTTCTACTACTACTTTAGACACTCCATTTTCCACTTTCCGCCGAATTCTGGAGGCATTGTATGTTTAGTGGCGGAACATAACGACGCGTTTGGCGTCGACACCAGAGCCAAGAAATGGAAATATAAATGTAAATAAATATTTCACTTCCTAGAGTGGGGATCGAACCCATAACCGTCGAGTTACATTCACACCCTTGTGCCACTGCGCCACAACGGCCTCTACAGACTACACTTAGATATAATTTAGTAATTACAAAAATAAGAAAGTGATGATATTTCTAGTGTGCATATTTTAAATATAACGTGAAAAAAAGCTCCCTTGTGTTTTTTTTAAAAGTATTTTAAATAATGATGTACAAACTCCGTTGATAAATTACAGCACGGTGACTGTTCAAGTTTTATTGCAATATGTGAGAAATACAAAATGTATTTTGTTTTAAATGTTTATTATTTAAGTTTGACAAAAAAACTATGTTTAAAAATACAAATATATATTATGTACTTACATGTTATATATTGCTTGCCTTTAAAGTATATATTATGTGTATCTAATTTCTAATACTTTAATTAACAGTGAGGAATGGAGTGTCTCAACACTAGATTCCCACTGAGAACCAGGCTATGCGGAAAATAGGTATTTAAAAAAAAATAGATAATATTTAATTAAGCTTCCTCATTTCTCTTAAGAAATGGAATGGTAATCCGAAAGCGGGTCTTGTGTTGAAACTAATTAGTTGCTAAGTTGTCTTCAGAGTAAATACAGTTTCTATCATTGTAAATTCGTACTCATTTGTAGTATATTTACTTAAAAGCAAAGTTTTATAATATCAAAATTTTTTTTACAAAATCAATATATATGTGTATATATATTTAATTGTGAAAGCGTATGCTTATTTTAAGCTTATTTCTGGTATTTGTATTATTATATAAGAAAAGTTGAATCATTAGTATCCTAACACTAGGCTCCCTCTGCCCACCTATAGCTTGATAATAATATTAATAAAAATATTCACAATCTTAGGTGAGACAGCAACCATCTTTTTTAAGGATCTGTACAGCTTACTGTAAATAATATTATATCGTTAAATAATAAATTGTGATTATTTCAATCTATTATATCTCATTGATTTCTTTATCTCTCGTATGGACACATTGACAGAAAGCGGATAACTGGAAGGACAGGCTTTGCCATTTCGATAATAGGATTTCCCTTATTGATGTTACCATAAAAGAGTGAATGGAGGGAAAAGGTGCTATTTCACGTTATTGCGTCTAAACGTTGGCTCTGTGAATGATATTATATCATTCTTTAGTTCAATTGGGGCTTGGTATACGCTGATGTGGATAATTGTTGTTTGAATATGAGTATGGGGACTAATAGTAAAATTATATTATCTTTAGATTAAATTAGATTACCCCCACCATCTACTTATTCTTCTATATACGGGATACAGCTTGAAGTTGAAATAAAAAACTTTAATTACATACACTGTAAAATAACTGAATAAATATTTTGTTTTACCGCTTTCACGTGATCATCATTTTTCTTTAAATTGTGTAGATACTTTGATAGAAAAAATACTTTAAAGACAGAATACAGTCGCAAACAGCTGGAATTAAATATAAAAAAATTAGAATTGGGAATAATTTAACAATTTACTGACTATTCTGAGTATACAAATTTTACCTTTACAATTTTAATATATTGGGTAGTGTAAAATGATTGACACGTTTCAAAATAATGAAATTTACTTCCCATGCTGTAATTGAATATGTAACCTTCTATATTGATCAGATATTTATTTCGTTACGGATATTACAAGTGAAATATATTATATTATAAATAATTACAAAGACGTTCTGGTAAACGAGATGATAGTTAATTTGATCCCCACTGGGGGAAACGACTAAATTAATTTATATATAAAGCGCGACGATGAGTTGCCGCTCAGCCCACAGTATATCGAGAATTGGGCAAAAACAATGTCTTACCATTAGGTTAACTTTATTTAAACTGCATGAGATGTGAAGTAACGCCGTTCCAACGAGTGGCAAACGAACCCACAATCGCGTTTAAAAACCACATCCTTGCGCCACTGCGACACTACGACTAAAAATTATAAGTGATCTGTAGATATAGTGTATATTTTCATTCGTGTCGTCAGCATTAATTAACGTATATTTGATAGAATATTTCACTTTACTTCACCTTTAATGGTTTCGTCACTTTGCCAGCGTGACAGGTCGTAATATTTCAATATGAAAAAATAAGATTTTATTTCGAGTTGGGCCGGCGAAATTGAGTAATTGCGTGCATCACTCAGCTGGCCCGCGACCTCGGGTTGATGTTATCAGTTTCACTTGACCGATTGTCGTGGGTGAGGCCCGACGAAAGACACTTTTATAGACCAATTCTTGTAATTTATAAACCTGCAATGTAATGCAGGCTCGGGCTTAGATTAACTTTTAAAAGTAATTTATTTTAAGTTAATAGTTTTAGAAAGAAATATTTAATGAAATAACTTCGCAGCGTGTGAAGTTACATTAAATTTATGAGAGCTCTGCCAGAAAAATAGTATATGCTACATAGAAACTTTAATTTCAATAGTCCTGTTTAAAGAAGATGCTTTATTTAATTCTCAGGTTGTTATAATGGAAACAATAAATTCAAAGCTCGAAGTGGACTTAATTACAACAATAAACTTAATCACTATAATATTTTACTTCAAGAAAATTTTAAATTCTAGCGTGACTGGTAATATTTAAACATACCATGTAAGCTATTAATAAAACTATTAAATCAAGTGTTTCATATTGCTGACGGCACGGAATTCAATTAAGGCAGTCTGGTAAAACTGCACCAAATTGTCAACATTTTCTTCAAATTGGTTGCTGGCTGGGGTCCAGACGATTAACATTATTTTATGTCTGAATACCCGCATTTTACGTCGCATCCGTTTCGACTTCAACCTTACTTGAAGCTAGTGTTATACACGTATCAGATAACTTATACATACATTTCAACCTATAAAGTATAATTATATTAAGATCAATCAATCAATCTTTTATTATCAAAAAGGAATAACTCTTAATATAAAAATACATTTAAAAATATAAAAAATACTCTCCCGATAGTAAGACAAGGATGGCCATCATTGGCTATGGTATCAGAGAATAGAACCTTCAAGTATTACTGCCTTTTGAAGATTTCAATTTTAAACTATTAACTGGAACCACTATCGCTACAACGATATTCACATTGACATCCCACATGACAATAACCTCATGATTTATTTCTGCTTCCGCCTGCATTTATTTCTGCTTTTACGAGATTGTCATTATGTAAGATAGCAATGTCTACAATCACTTTACGGTGCGCCACTCGGTGTACTGGTACTGAGATATAGTATCTCAGTAGAACAAAGCTCTAACATATATTGTTGTATATTTTAATAAAGGTATTTTTACAGTATATAAGAATCTACTTAGCAAATAGTTTCTTGTTTCATGAAAACATACTGCTTACACCATGTAGTCCACACCATCTCAATTACTATTTAAACCTAACGATGTTTTCAGCCGAAGAAAAGAAAGATCATGAATAGATAGATAGACATCCAATAGGTTTACTTTTTTTAGGCACAATATTGAAAATGTTTTATATTAATAATTATCACAATTAAAATTTTTCACAAAAATAACCCAAAATAATACAGAATTGTACGGAAAACGTAATAAATACAGAATTGACCCAAAAAAGCAAGCTTTAACGCAAACTGTATGTCTAGAGAAAGACACGCCTTATCCATTAGAGTAGATTTAAGTAACTACAATTCTTGTAATCACATAAATAAAACACTGTACTCGTAAAGAAATGTACCATTTCTTTTCTTAGAATGAACAATAATTTTTTTCTCACTATAAAAAAATAGATTGTCTTTGTGTTGGAACAACCAGTAGTCACAACACAAACTTATGTATTTAATATTAATTACAATTAAATTATGTGAAACTAACGAAAAATATAAATTTGAATGGTTATTATAATTTACATTTAGTTTAATATTTAATTTAAATGTTTAAAAAATTAGCTTTGAACGGTTGGAGGTCTCAAGCTGAAATTGACACTAAATATTTAAAAGAAAAAAAAAGCTTCTAAGTCAACACAATTTAAAGATACGAGCATCGATTTCGCTGCATTTTGTATGAAATTTGCCGCGTAATCAAAATCTATCACTCTAGATCCCCATAGTACTTCCCGTGGACTTATAGTTATGAAATTTGACATGAAGTCAGAACTAATAATACACAAGTAAAGGTATAAATTATTAAAATATTTATTTGTTCATATCACACAAAATGAGTGCATATTCCTCCAAACTTAAATTTTCCAACTTTAATACTTCACGTTGACGTACATTACAATCTTGAAATTAGTACGGAAACCTCGGTGACAGAATCCGACTCGCACTTAACGGGTTTTTTTAACCGCATGTTCGCTAGTTATACTGTTAAATGGCATTGAATTTGACACAATTATTATAGTTTAATATTGTCCAATTAAATATCAAATATTAACTCTACAATAACTAAAATTGGAAATTCCAAACCACGTCATTTTAATGTTATCTTTTAATTGTATTAATTTGAGTTAAACTGCTAATAAAAATATTACACATTTTATTCAATTATGGATCGTATAATGCTTAAAAAAAATTATTTTACAATAATTAAATATGCATCTAAAATATACAAAAAATTCACAAAGAAATTCTTTTCTTTTAAATGCAAAAATAAATATTTGAATAACCTAGAATTTCATGATTACGAATGACATACGTAAAATTGGTCAGCGAGGTGACTAATATGAATTATTATATTTTTCATTTGTATGGAAATTATGCATTGCAAATTATTATATTTAGAACTTTTTTGAGAAATAACAGGTTATTTGAAGTACTTTTTCAAAGTAGTATATTTAATTAATTTTTTGTTACTAGAAATATCTGCCTATCTGATTTTTTTTTAAATAAATTATATTTTGAAGTAATAATTTCAGTAATTTAATTTCAATTATAAAGTATTATGTTGAACTTTTAAAGAATATACCAGTTTTATAATATATTAAATGTGCTTCGTTGATTAAGGCATGTGTTAATTAATATAATATATTTCGAGTGTGTTATAGACAGCCATTTTAATATAAAATAAAATCAAGTGTTTTTGTTATAACAATTATATATTATTTGTAAGTGTTGGTGTACATTTATGAAAACATTCTTTATAATGCAAAATGTCGAATAATAAATTAAACTCATAAGTATAATTTATGTTATACATTTATTAGCTCACTTGATAACTTCCTTCTTTTACAGTCAGTTAAATTGAAATATACAGTAATAAATATACAGTAAATTATAGAACTAATTCGTATCTACGCGCAATACTATTTTAATTAATACCTTGTACTACCAGCGGCAAGAAAGTAAAAAGCAATTAACTTAGTCCGTGCTTGAATTTACTGAAGTCTAAGAATGATCGCTAGAGCTACTACCTAGTTCAGAATAGAGCTATTTTTTGTTCAAGAAAAAACTGTAGTTGAAGACGGAATTTCGCTAACTTCGGAGTGCCCACATTAACGACCCGCGATGAATATTCATGAAACAAAAAACATTTGATCCAGCTCAGCTGTAATGCAATGAAGTCTTGTGAACTATGGAATAACTAATAATATAGTTTGATTAAAAAAAAAAACTTTTTTGGATAATTTTTGATTTGTTATTCAAACTGTTGTGACGCGACTACCTTCGTGATGGATGGCGATGCTATACTCACAATAAGGAATGGAATATTTTTCGCCCTGGTCAAAGACAGATACAGCTAGTAGCTTTTTATATTTTATATCTAGTCCTAGCATACGTAGCCTCCTAATAATAATATATAATTTTTCTAATACAATAACATTTTTATTAATATTACATGTATCGACTGTCCGTAGATAGAGTATGAAACACAATGTTTTTATCGATCTTTTAAAGTACTAAGACGTGTAGTTTTAATTTTTTCTTTAAAAATAAAAAAAAAATAGTTATTCATGCTTTTTTACAGGTTTACGTAATCGAAAACTACCTTTGTTGTACTTAGATATTTTTCTTTCGATACTTTACCTAGGGACCGTCGATACTTTTATTATTCTTTTCAAAAATAATTATAAAATTTAAAGTAAAAATGTAATAAGCAGTTGCTTAAGTTAGAATTATTCCATTGTTGTTAATATTTCTTAGAAAGAATGAACTCGTATGAAGAGTTTTGTTAATTAGTTATAGCTTGAAGAAGTTAGATATTTTCTTGAAAATAGTGAAATTTAGCTGTGCAGCTGCATTTCTCCTAATGATACTTCATCTGTCTTCTTAAGTGGAGCATTTAAGTTCAGTTCGCGCCAGAACCAACACTGATTGTTCTTGATATAAAAGCTGAGGTTTCGTTCTGGATTAAACGTCAGGATTAGATAAGAAAATGTACGGTTACTATAACTATTATAGTCTACCCAGTTTAGACTTTTGGTAGTATAAACAACAAATATTTAAAATGATAAACCTTTTTTTCTTAACTTGACTTACTTCTTGTTAAGTAAAATGTGGCGTTGGGTTACATTACAAATTTATATTTAGCATAAATGTAATTAGAACAAATAATAATTACTTATCTTCCGTAATTGGCTCTTAATCTAGTTGATTAACTTAATTGACATGGTCTGTCATTATCCTCTTAATATCAATTAAGCTGATAAAGAAAAATGCTCTCCAAAAATAGAATGGATCCTTAAAATATATAAATTTGATACGATTTTTATTGGTCCACACACTTTCAAGAAATTATTTATAGAAAACCACCGTGGGACTACAAAGTGTGTAAACGCGAAGGTTGTGGGTTCGTTCTCACTTGGGGAATAAAATACATAATATTATCAACGAGCCAAAGTGCAGCGTTGAGCTTCGCTTCTTACCACGCATTACTCCAAAAATAGAATTAGGAACTGAATTGTTTAAATGGAGAACAGAGTATCTTAACATCACGTTTCTAGGGTTTCTGTGCCTTCTGCTATATACACGATATAGCATGACATTTCTAAAACTTTAAAAAAATACTATAAATAATAAAAATGTAAGTAAAAAATATTTTTTGAGTAATTTAAGGAAAATATTTATAAGTTAGATATAAATTCATTCATTTATTAAATTCAATAAATATTTATTAAAATACACGAAGTAAACTAATTGAAATTCGGGGCATGCACAATAAACTATACTATTATATACATGTGTAGTGAAGAGGTGAAGCCCGAAACGTATTCTTTAACTTATAACTTTATTTAAAACATTTGAATGACATTTGTTGAATATTACATAAGAAGACAGTTTACCCAAATCTAAATTATAAGAGAAATTTTTATACCTTTGTAAAAATATATTTATCATTTCTGGAATCAAATCTCACCCATCATTATATTTTTCGCTAACTATGTAAAATTACAAAAAATGTAAAATATACTATTAACCGAGCTAATTGGAAATGTTATTACAGCATAAACTCTCTTCACAAAAGATAAACATATTTCGTAATTTAATGTTTATACCCAATTAGCGTGAAGCATGACTTCCTAGAAGGTAAATATTTATTCCATTGAGATTTGAGCCAGTGGTGGATCCAAGTCATGTTGGTAGTTCAGTACAGCCAATTATCTCGACTTTGACAGTTAGTCGACGATAGCTGTGATTAACTTAGATCTCGAATACGTTTCTGCAATATCTTGGTTTATTAATATTTAATGTATTATACCATCACATGTTCGTACCTCCACTTCGGTTCGCATAGACGACGAGAATCTATTGATAAGTTACTCCATTCTCTACTTAGAGCTAGTTAAGAATACATATTGACATTCAATCGTAACTTGAAAATATGAAATCCACATTTGCAAAATGAATATATAACGTATGATTCGACTACGAAAAATCATAATGAATATCTATTGATTATGATTTTTCTGTGCTTTTTTTTATTTTGATCTTTTAAAGGTTCGTTTTTACCTTTTGCAGTGAGAACCCTTACAAAAAACATAATAAATAAAAGTTAATTGAAGTTATCTTTATTTAAGATAGTAAATTATGTGTTATATTGTCATAGCGTACAATGGGAATAAACGATTTATCCATTAGCGACACGTGTTTGCTGCAATCAGACATGACGCTGGCACGCGATAAATCAGCCGATATTTATACATGCACGTCAACAGTAGACTATAAAGTTGTTTGTGTTGTCTAATTATAGTCCTAATTTCAATTACAATCATATAGTATATATGCATTTAATACTAAGGCCCGCTCGCGGCTTCGTCCGCATAAACTATATAATTTTTTTTTCAAATGGATTACTCCGTCCGTATTAGTATATGTAAAATTGAGCATCTAAGTAGTCTAAGTAGTGTAAATTTATAGGTACGTCACGTTGCATCACGGATGCAATGCAATGCATAATTCGCAAAATTAAGTTGCTCAACTTTTATAAGTTTTGCTTCACATGATCTACAATTCTAAAATTGATACGGAACCTTAGGTAGCAAGCCCGACTCGACCTTGACCCGCTTTTCTCTATATAAAATTACCTTTTTTTGTAAGCTAGCTTCATGAACCAATCGTAATCGATCGTACATTTTTGATTCGCAATTTGTTAAATTTACATTTAACATGCAATTTAATTTCAAAAAAGTATTCGCAAAACAATGTTTTAGTGACGGATAGGAAATTAAAAATTGAGAACTTCGAGTATAACGGGTTTAACGTAAAAGCTTATTTTAATACATTTTATTAACTTATTTTGTTCCATTAAAAAAATATATTATAAATGTTATTTTTTGTTTATAACTGTTACTGAAATCTGGCGTCCTCTGTTACATATTTTTTTTTAATAATTTCATCATTACAAGATAATTCAGATATGTATGAACCGCGTAAAATAAATATTATTGTATACAGTTTCCACTGAATTCTGAAGACGACGGTGACGGTGACGACGGTGTCAACGCCGCAACTCACCTGAATAACACTAATTTATTTATTTAGACTGACATACACATCAACATACAATCAAAACAAACTTATCTCAATTATACACATGCCTATATCATATTGCCAAGAATTTTCATGAAAATTCTATGTACTCGATAAACAAAAATAGAATCAATAAGCATGTTCAGTAAAAGGGTTCGGAACATTATAGGGAAAACCTTTTATGTACCTTTTAGGAAAGGTCCACTCGAATCATTCACAAGATTCCACTACATATAAATATATCACAACAACTCATTTTATATATATATATATATTTAGAGAATAAAAGAAAAAAAAATCTTTAACAAAATCGAAAAGTTACCTATAAAAATAAACTTTACTAAGTCTAGCGTATGATCAAGAGGTAAATAGAGAGAATTTTAAAAACAGCTTCCTTATAGTACGTGACTTGAAACTGGCAACAATTCCCTTGAACGCGACAATCCGAGGCAGTGAAGTGCTTGCTTCTAACGAGATTACAATTAGCTTAGAGCACGCTTAGAGATAACAAAGGTAATCTCTATAACGACATTGAAAATATATAACGAGACGTTTTTGAATTATCTTTTTGTTAATATTGGAATTATAAATGCTTCTAAAAAATTTTAAATGTCCCATATTCAAATTTTTTTAAGAATTCTCCCTTCGACTAGCTCCATCTGCACCCTGCTGGTGTTATCTTATCTTAAACCTAATCTTAGCTAATTTTAAGATAAAGAAGCTTTTACATTTTTTTCACATTTTTTTCAAAGAAGCTTTCACAGTTTCATATTTTTTGTAAGAAAGTATTTGATATGATTAAGTAAAATAAACTCCTCATTGATTTGATCACTCAATATTTTTTTGCAAATATAACATAGAAACTATTTTTACTGTAAAAGCTAACTAACATTTAATATTGTAAGCATGTTTGTATAAATGGCGCAATTGAAAAATGAATAATAAAGTTATTTCTATATATTTTATGGATGCGAAAATTCCTAGTTTCTAATTTTAATATAACACATTAAATATGAAAATTAAATTAATTTTTGTTTAAATTCAAAGTTAAAAGTTAAACTATACGGTATAAACTTTTTCACGTACATGCCTCGGGACCGCGGAACTTACTTTTACTTTGAAGTAAATTAAAACGTGCGAATTTTTCGATTTTTGAATACGTACTCCACCTAATTTACGTCTCAGTTAGTTGTTTACGTGTCGTTAGATTCGTTCTATATTTATCTACATATTTCTATTTATGGGCAGTTTATTAATGAATCTATAAGAACTAATATTATAAATATTTTTTTAATCAGCAGGATTAGACGATATATAGCAGGAGCAGAGGGAACTTGGGAATCTTGTGTTAAGTCACTCTATTCCTAATAAAACACTTCTGTTGCCCAGTCGGGTACTGAATTCTGGAGGCACTGCGTATTGAGTGGGGGAACTTAAAGCCGCTAGCTCTCACTCTTTGCTCGCTACGTTAAATCGAGGAACAAAAGTGAAATATTGCATTTCCTCGAGTGAGAATTGAACCCACAACCTATCGCGTTTACAGTCATACATACACAAGTTGCCTGCGACCAAATAAATTGAAAAAAATATATTATTTTTGTGTCTACATATTTCACTTATTGAGAAAGGTTCAATTGAATCAAGTTCATTGTAATTATTTCCTATGTAACTCATTTATGCCAGCGTAGAATGAGCACAGCCCTAAGAGCTAGATTTTACTAGCATTACTCGTTTCTGACACTTAAAATATACATTTTTAGAAGTTAAACCTGAATATAAAACTACAATAATGACAAATATTTTGCTTATTGAAAACAAACATCCTTTGTGATACGAAATTATTGGAAGCTTAAGTAGTATATAACTAGTAATAAATATGAATATTTCCCAATTTTGATTATAATATTGTCTATTAATTGGTTTTATAGAAAAATATAAGTGGAAAAGAACTCACTTCAAGAACTAAATAGCATATATAAAAAGATTTAATTTAGAACTTTTTATACAAACAAACGTACTTTTTTTAATACTGTTATTAATATGTGGTACCTAGTGATAGCTTTGAAGTCCGTGCCAAGACTTAAACAAAATAAAACTTTGATATTATAATCAAGTAAAGCTGCTTATCGCCTCGGCCATTCTGTAACTAAAATTATATTTAGATTCTAGAAACCTCAGCGTAATCGGTGCACCTCCTCCTTTTTGAAGTCGGTTAATATAATTTTAAATATATGTGATGTTATTTTTTTGAATCATCGATAGCCTCAGGTACGATAGACATAACCATTTTGTTGTACTTCTTTTATCATTTAGTATACACATGGACAAGCAACAGCTACTTTCATATATATAAAGATGAATCTTGAATAATATTATTCATATTATAAACTTCCATGCAACATTAGGACTAAACTAGCGTCACGTCCAGATGTAGGTGATTAGGCTCACCTACCAGCTCCCAGTTTGCTGGTAAGACACCACGTCCAACTCACACGACATGAATATATTTCAAAGGCCATTTCAAATTCCCTTTTTCATTGCTACAAGAATACTAAAATGTAAATTTTTATACTGAGAAATACTTTAGTCAAATACAAATAGGTACGTATGTGTTTAAAGTACAGTTTCTATATTAATTTGTAAAAATATACAAATAAGATATACAAGAGCCATAATTTCAGATTCATTTAGATCGAGATATCGAGTTGAGATTCTAACCAGATACTTAAATCTATGGTCCCCGGATTTCCTGAAAAATGTATTGACTATATGAAAGATTCATTTACAACGCCGAAATAAAAACAATTTTCCCAAGGAGTATCGAACCCACATTCATCGCGTCAATAATCAAACTGTGTGCCACCACGTGCTCAATATTAATATTATAATAGTAAAAAATTAAAATATAAAGGTTTTTACATTGAAACTATGACTTGTTTACTATAATTCACTGTACTAACAGAAACGTATAAATATATTTTTGTTCTGTTTAAACGATCAAAAGTGACGCGACATTCGTACAATAATTGTGGTTAGCATGAAATAATAACATTTTACACGTTTATTGAAGCAATTTTTTGCCAATATTAGAATTGAAGATTTGGATTCGCTTTTTTTAAATAATATTTTATCATTGGTGCTGTTGAAATTGGCCTAAGCAGATTTTTGTAAGCTCAAATCGTTTAAAAATAATATAAAAGTATGTTAAGTTTACGGTTTTATTTCACACGTAGCAGCGTAGGCAGAAGGAGCATTGTATTAAAACAGTAAAAAAGATATAAATGTCTGTCCGTCCGTAACTTCGCGCCACGGTGGCTTGAGTAAAAGGCTAATAATAGATGTAATTTCTAAGATTGAATTTAAATGTATTTTAGAGCATAGTGTCTACACTACGTACGTCTGTCTACACGTACGTCTATATAAACTCTCTCTACGTAGCCAGTTATGCGGTAGCTATTATAATGATAACAACATAATTATATAAAATAATATATTTTAAATAACAAATATAGATAATTTTCTTTAAAGTTTTGTTCAGTTCCATTTCGTTGCAGCGAAAGCAATAAATAGATAAAATTTTAAAATTGCTTCGGTTTAAAACGTGACTTGAAGTCGGTAGAGATTCTTCCTAAGGCTTTATCCGGAAAAGCAGTTTTGTTTTTATCCAATTACCTTGACTTTTCAGGAGTCCATATTAGATACTTACAACTTGATACTAATTTACTAGAATACTTTTAAGTGTGAAGATATGTTATAGAACTTGTTAGAAGTATGAAAAAATAGTTTTATTTTCGAGTGATTTCATTTTTTCAAGATTGACGCAGTGAATTTTCTAGTTTTTATCAAAATTTTGTATTTTTTATCAAAATCAAAATTTTTTATTAAAATCAAAAAGTTTTAAATAATACGTAAATTTTTAAAATATAATTACACAGAATAATATTTATTTTCAATTCTACAAAATATGCAGAGAGAAGCCAGCGTTCTCAACTCCACTAGCTGTTATTTGAAACCAAATACTTTACTTAGAAATAGATGGATAGTCGATAGCTTTTATTCTTTCCAGCTAATTGATGGCCACTGCAAGAGAAATTTACGACGTCCATACTAAAAAGCGATCTAAACTAAGCATTTTGGTTTTCAGCTCCGCGATCCCCAAAGGCCACCTGTCTTTGCAAGGTAGAACTATGTAAATTTATAACCAAACTTAAACTTACCGGAAAGTAACAATAAATCTTCCAAATATAGAGGATTTATGCTTCATAGACGGAAAATTAATTTTACAAGCCTGCATAGTTCTATACGTTTTCTTTCGCGTGTCGCTCTGCCGCTCCCCCTCCACCGAATTCTGGAGGCAATTCGTATGTGGTAGCGTAACTTAACGCCGCGCTTTATCATTATGCATAACCTGTCGCGTTTACTTGTTGTGTATGACCTTGCGCCACGTTTTTATATTACCTTTAATTTTACTTTTATTGGCTTGTAAAACAAGTACATTTTTCTGCTTTTTTTTTTGAAAATTTATTTAAGTTACAGTGTGCATATCAAATACCGGTATTTAATTACAACTTTAACAAAAGTTGAATTACCAAATTATTTAATGTAGGGGGAATTCAAACCAATACATTTCCCATATATGTCAGATTTCAAGAAACTCTCTCAAAATACTCGTTTCTTAGTGTAAGTACATTTGGCTCGCCATATATTAAATTTATGTAATATCTTACTTGTGTAGGTTACTCCCGGAGGCTCGAAATGCGAGAAATAAAATACAACAATATTCTTTTTTGGTAACGATTTCGTGTTATTACGTAGAATTATGTAGCTATAAAATTTATTTCGGTACTTTCTCATGGCACATTTCCATCAGTATTAACTATTCCATCAGAATTAATTGAACAAAAAAATATTGAGATCAGTAATGGCGCAGAAACACAATAGTGCCACTGTAGATGCAGCAGATTGTGGGTTCGATTCTCACCCGATATCTATGAAATTATATTTCATTATATTATATTTCATTATATTGTATATCATTATATTGTATATTGTATATCATTATATTGTACTTCATTAAGTATTTAACCCAACCTCATGTATCCCGCACGTAACAGGGTAAACAGAGAGTTTCTAGTATAAAAAAATTCAGTTCCACATTTTTCGCCAATTTCTGGAAGCATTGGGTGTTGAATGGCCACGCTTTGCGGCGCGCTTTGCCTTGACACCAGAGCAAAGAAATGAAAATATAAATTTAAATAATACATCATTTCTCGAGTGGACACTTGTGCCTCTGCGCCACGACACATCATCATTGCTTGGAGTGAATAAACAAAAAAATCCTCTGTACCATTACGAAAATAATAAAAGAGAAAATTGTGACAAATCACCTTGTTTACTTATTTTCGCTTATTAAGTAATATTTTCCATTATAATACTATGATGTAAGATATTTATTTAGCCTTTATATTTTCCGTTTGTCTAGTTTTAGTAAATCTGAAAACTACTTTATCATAGAATTCAATATGAAACCATTTTTCATGTTAAACGAACTCTTTATATCGCTCTGTGTTGCCAGTACATTCGTTGTCATATTATAAAGGATAACAGGGGGATAGAATGCGTCTAATGGCACTTCTCGCCACAACTCAACCACTTTACTATAATTTTATGCATTCAACGTGCAAATGCATTTTGTGACATTTTCAATATGCAGTAAAGTAAAAACTAAGTCCGGTATGCTTCTTGATAGGTGAGAAATTTTATGAAAATTAACTTTTACAACAAATCCTTACACTTTTTTATTATTATTTTTTTCGTTAAATGATCATTCTGTTTTATTAAAGCAAATGGTAATTCAAAAATATTTTCGGTTCATACTATCAAGTACATGTTATACATACATACATCGAAGATAAAGATTTATAAGTACTAATGGATTTAAAGAGAATAAACCACTAATCATTTTATGAATTCATTGTGCGGTTGCCGCGCCCTGCGGGTAGTAGCTGACCAATATATTTTATATTCATCGTTTTTTATAGATTTTTCTGCCAATTGGAATTGCAAAAAATGGAGAACGGAGTGTTTTACCTATAGGTTCCCTTTGCCTATCCTGCCATGTGTGACATACAGAGTGAAGCTGATTTAATTTAATTTGAATTAATCTAATTTCTACGAGTGAGTATCAAAAAATCAAAAGTTGGCGGTCATACGCTTTTGCCCCTGACAAAATAAAATTATCCCAGTTACTTTGTTATTGCTAAGTTGCCTCAAAACTTATTAAATTTGAATCAATAAGTGAAATTTTGCAACCAAGAAACGCTACCAGTAATGGTTATCAAAACCCTGTCACTTAATATTCATGTGAAAACTATTCCGTATATCCGACGAGGTAAACTTCCATTCTGGGTTAAAAGCAAACTTTCTAATAGAAGCTTATACATAAATTTAACTTATTATTATAGTGGACGACGTATAATCAGTGAATCGTTGTCATAAGAGTCGAACGCATTAGAGTTAAAGTCAGAATAACCGACCAATGCATTTCGAGTTGCACTTACAAAGTTTGTTGTATATTATTTTATAAGTAAGTCTCTGAAATACAAAGTACATAAGGAAGTGGTCACATTTAAATTCAAGCTGTTTAATATATTATATATTTAATATATTTTTAAACAGTTCTTTATTCATATTTGCTATTATTTTTTGACAAAGACAGAGCAGGCAGAGGGAACCTAGTGTTAAGACATTCCCTTCCCCAATTTTTGCTGAATTCTGGACGCATTGCGCGTTGAGGGGCGGAACTCAACGCCGTGATTTACCACGATGCTAGAGCGAAGAAATAAAATTATGCATTTTAATACATTTATATTTCCTCAAGGGGGGATCGAACCCACAACCGTCGCGTTACAGTCACACCCTTGTGGCACTGCGCCACGACGGCCACAAAAGATTACCAGATAATAAAAGTACCGGTGTATACATTTTAATAATTCACGTTTTCAACTAATTCTGTGACAATCACATCTTATTTCTTTGTAATATTTAATTCAAAATATTTTCAGGATTCGTCGATCAAGTGCAACTCGGATTTCGAATAGTTTTAAAAATCCCAGAATACTATGTTTTTCATTTATAAAAACATTTATTAAATTAGGTTAAAATTTACGAGAAATTTAATATACAAAGTCAGTCATGTACAAATCAAAGGAAATTTCATATGAAAATATATATTTTTTAATATTTAAACTTTTCAATTTTTACTTATAGGAAAACATTTTTTGCTTTCAAATGAAAATTGAATTATATCTAAATTCTGATTATTTCAATCAAGATTTTACATAATTAAATTTTCTATAAATTATTTTAAGTTTTAACTATTAAATGTCCTTAATGTTCTATGTATATTTTATACTTTTATTTAATATTTTACTATGGCTGGCACTAAGACTAAGTAAACATTACTGAGATGCTAGATTCAAAATAAAAAAATATATATATTATACTTTTGTCTATTCACATTGCGAAATGTTTGTCATTCATATCGGATATTACACAGATCTCGTGTTTTTCGCTGTGATGTTTCGAACGTCTCTCAATCCCTCCGAGAAGAAATTATTAACTGTACTCAAAGTGTATTTTTACGTTATCCCATAAAATACTTCTGGCTGTATTGATTTTTTATCACTCGTATTAAAAATTGATATCTAATATCAGGAAGTATATAACATTTATGTACATAAAACTACATATAATATTAAATTAATTGAATGGTTGATATTTGCAATATAAAGTAATTTAGTTTCGTGAGGCCTTCGTGGCGCAGTGGGTAGCATCTCTCTGTACTTGTGATTATTAAGTTAATATTCTTCAAAGATTTTTTTTTCAGTTATACGAATGGCCGCTTAATAAATAAAATGTCAAATTATACATTGATATATGTATAATATTTTTTTGTCGTTCCTATTTTTATGCCATTGTATATATACATAATTACTTACATATATTTATATGTGTTTGTAATTTCGGTCTTACGCGTACATTAGATTAACTATAATTAGATTTGATCAAATATGAAATAATAAAAAATATATATAAATTAATAAAATACTAGATGCGTTTCTGAATAAGGTGTCAATTACTTTCTGAATAAGGTATCAGTTTATTAAAGGCCAAACACTGTATGAACGGACCTTCTGAGGCACTCTGCCATTTTAAAGTGTTAATACCCTTTTGAACGGGGTTGTATGAAAAGCATTTTGCGTCAAATATGTACATATAGTGAATTTTAATTATCAATTTTATTCCATATTACAGCGATATATTCATTGAAAGTCACATATAAATTTTCTATTTAAAAGGTCACACACAGTTTTGGCATTCACGAAATATGAAAAGAAATTAATTAACCCTTAGAAAATGTACAAAAAAGCAATGATTTAAAGTTTAGCAGGTCTACCTGTACCACATTAACCCACTTCACCCGTTTCATTCCCGAGACCGCGGAAACGAACTGAACGGAAACGCTTTCTGAGAGGTTTCGTTTGCCAGTTTGCGGGAGCCGCGGGGATTACACTTTAGCTGCGCTCTTTCTAAATTTCGAAATAACACTTTCATTTTGGACTCCATGAGAAATGCTGTCGGTTTGAATTTAAATTCGTTGCTAGTTTTTTTTTTGTTTTTTTTTTTAATTTTGCTCTTTTTACGTATTTGTTTGAATGTGTCGAAATTACAACTCGGTTTTTGCCTAAAGTTAAAAAAATTGTAACGCGCAACGTATATTTTACACGAACTCTTAGTTTTTTTAGTTTAAATTATATTTATAAGTACCTTACAATGTTTGATGACTGATACTTTATAATTATATTGTAGTTACAGGTAGATACGGGTTTTTTTTTCAACCTCAAGCTTTTCCAATTATAGCAGGAAAGTGCGAGAAACTGGAGTTGAGTTACCACGTCTTCCTATTACGTGTTTAGTGACTTAAGTTAACATCGCATAATCATTATGTCGAATACGCGACGAATAACCATCACGTTTACACATATTTCAATTTTAATTTGCAAAAACAATATCGTAAATTTATAAATTTTAATAAGTATTAATTGTCATTTCACCATAACGAACCATAAATACGTGACTCGGTGTATTATTAATGCTGGCATTTCGCGCATATTAGTGTAAAATTCTGTAATAATCTTTCTTCATTATAGAAATTAAATATTATTTTTGTTTTTATATATATTTGACTTACCTTGTTCTCGCTTCGCTCTTTTGTCCTCGGTCACTGTAATTGTTAAAAATTAATATAAAGGAATTTCTTAACGCATTTTTTTTTTCATTTTGTCTTCAAATCACACAAAACTTATAAGTTTTATATATTTATATATATAAAACTATATAAAGAAAAAATGCATTTTCGTATGTTCCATCTATTACTAGGTATAATATGTTTTGAGTGGTCTTATGATTTTTTGCAGCTTTTTGATTATTTTTACTGAAAGTCTTAAATAACATTATTTTTTGTTTCATATATATTTTTTTACCAAACTCAACTTTTGTATATTTTACCTCTAAGATGAATATCTCTCATATATCCGTTATATTCATACGATAAATATATATTATATTTTCAACGTATATAAAAAAATTGTGATTAATTGTGAAATTTTGATATATTTTTATTACATTTTAGCAGAACTCAACGCCGCGCTTTGCCTCGACACCAGAGCGAAGAAAAATGGAAATATAAACGTAAAGAAATATTTCACTTCTTCGAGTGAGAATCGAACCCACAACCGTGGCGTTTACGGGCGGCACCCTTGACCACTGCGCCACGACGACCTGAAGCGAAAAAATGAAAATATACATTTCTTTTAACAATGTTATTTTATATAAATAGAAATTGACAATATGACCGAAACAAGACATTGAGATTGAAATAAATTATTGTATGTAAGTAATAATTTATTACAATCTCAGCAGAAGCAGATAAAAATATTAATTGTATTAATAGGAATACCCTATTATACAATAATTAAGATATTTAATATTATATATGAAACAGATATAAAAGTTAAAAATTCTCGATACTTTGCTCGATAGTCCACACCTCTCATTCGACACCAGTCGTTAATCTTAATATTTTCAATACAAGATTCATTTTAGAAAAAAAGAATTCAAGAAATAAGTATAGAAAATTATGGTTGACAAAAATAATATTATATATAGAAAATAATAGTCAATACAAAATAAATGTTACTTATATATAAATATATAGATTACAAAATAAATTCTAACAAATAGTGGCCATTCAATGAAGTCAGCTGATGTTGACACACGTATATGGTAAATATTCATAATACGAGCTAAATTATTATAACTGACCACCGCACTCGGTGTATGTCAAATAACTCTTAAACAAGTTTTGGCACAGCGCCCGGTACAAACTGCTTTGATATTTCACTTGTTCGCCCAGCAAAATATTATTATATATATATATACACAGGAGCTTTCCATTTTGCGCCGAATTTTGGAGGCATTGCATGTCCCTGTGGTGAAACTCAACGCCGTACTTTGCCTCTATTTCATTACCTCGAATGGTAATCGAACTTACTCATAATCGGACATAGACATACTCGGAATACTAGTTAATTAACAGATGATACAGTAAATATTAGTTTTGTACATTTTTAAACAGCCTATATATAGTTCAATATGACTTGTTAATGTACGTTTTGTAAAATGAACATTGTAAAAGTGGTGAACGGAGTATCTTCACACTAGGTTCCCACTGTCTACCCCTGCTGTGTGCAGGATACAGCGTGAAGCTGATTTATTTATTTTTTTTTTTGCTAAAAAATAGCCAAGCCAAATTTATAACTTGAATGAAAATCTACATCTACTCTAGGTAACTAAACAATATTAATTATGACGTAATAATTAAATACTCGTCGGTCGGGTGTACTATTCAATGCACTGTTTACTCACATTGGAAGGTTAAAAGAAGTGCCAGGGTCGGGGGGTACGCGGGAGTACGTGCACTTGATTAACGTCCATAGCTGCGTAGTTGAACGGACGAATTCTTAGCTATCTAGGGTTAAATAAATAATTTCCTCGAGTGGGAATCGCACTCACAACCGTCGCGTTTACAGACAACGAAAACTTCCAACTTCTGGTCGGACGTTCCGTCCGTGCGTGCGTTATTTGTGTTATCTTAACTCGAGAGACAAGCAAAAGTTTTCAGCGCAGAGCTTTACTGGATTTAAGCGTGTTTATCTTGGTGACGACGCGGTGCCAAACCAGTAACAATCAAACAAAAAGAGACACTTTAAACAAAAGAAGCACTATCGGGGATTTTAGAGTATGTAGGTTTTTCTAAACTTAGTTTACCAAGTATTGGGGCCAGATGATTATACTTTCCTTTATACGAATGTGTAGAGTGACCTATAAAATAGTTTTTTTTTAATATACGTGAAGCCAGTTTTAATTGAAAATGTAGATTGACAGATAGGTAGACAAATTATTATGTTTAGAATAAAGGGGTTTGATTTTTGATAAAAAATAAATTATTATTGTGACGCTAAGTTACTTTTGCCTACTCCGGGAAAAAGCGTGAAGCTAACAAAAAATATACTAATATTATAAATCTTAAGAGATTTTCGTGGTTGAATGTGCTTATCTTAAGAACTACTGATTCGAATTGAAGTAATATTTTTTATAGTATAATCCATCCCCTTGATAATAACGAATATTAATTTCTATTTGATAACGCATGCGAAGTTGCAGATTGTCGCTTTTTTTTTTCTTGGTAGACAGAGGAAGCCTAGTATTAAGACACTCGGCTCCCCTCTTTCGCTGAATTCTGGAGGCATTGAGTGTTGAGTGGCGGAACTCAACGCTGTAACCTACATTTGTTTTTATTATAATTGTATTGTAATTAACTTAAAAAGTATAGTGCAATCCCAGCATAATAAATCACTAAGTTAACGTACGAGATGCTAGACACGTATTACGTTAAGCGTGTACGTTGTAGTCACGGCAAAGCCTTCGCTATTAGTTACACTAGATGTTAGTAACAGCCTTAATTTTTCATTTAATTGTTTGCTAGTAGTGATATAGAGATTTCTTCTTATTAAATACATATTGATTGAATTGTGTAAGTTCTTTCTGCTTCACTTATAAACCATTTTATTTCGTTTTTTAGCTTAGAAGACAGAGGGAATCTAGTGTTAATAAATTAAATATTGAATTCAGTGTAGAAATACACTTGGTCCTAGGTATATAATACAGGAATCTTATTTTTAAGTATATATATAAAATTTTTATGATTTTTTTCTGTAAAATAAATCCAAATTTTCGGAATATTGTAAAAAAAAATTAGTTAATTTTTAGTGGTATACTGTTCTGTAGTATATATAACTAAATGTAAAATGTAAAAATATTACACGGATGACAAAGTGATCCATTGAGGGTTCTGTTTTTCGTATTTTAGATACGGAACCCAAAAAAATACTATTGAAGAAAAAAGCTATACCATGTCGAAAATCGTACAGAAATTGTAAACACGAGCAAAATCGGATAAACCCACCCGCATCCGAACCGTAGTGGACAGAGTTTGATGACCGCGTTGCATGTACAGACGGATCCACCGCCTCGTTTTACATAACGAATGTGTTTCTGCTATTGAATTTTCATCTGAACACGTCGAATTTGAACTTTCAAAAATCCTTTCACGTATTTTAATGTTTGTATATAGCATGCCTGTGAAAAAAACAAGACAGGCGGGTGTTACACTGGTGTTTCCATTTTACTCAACTCACTATTTTTGATTAAAAAAAATTTACCCTTTGAAACTTTTTTACTTATATGTGGGTGTTTGAAGTACCCATGTAACTAAGACCTGGAAATATATATTTTTTTCTTATTTTTGTATACTCTAGCTCAACTGATGTCAATATAGATCAGAAATTTTTTACTTTTTCAATAATTTTACTTTATTTTTTAAATTTAAATGTGCATGTCTTATACATTCATCTTAGATCACTCTGTCTGTTAGTGAGATTCCTTCGCGATTTGTATCTAAAGATAACTTTTTAAGAACGACATAATAAACCCTATAGCAAATAAAAGTAAAACCTAAAATAAGCCAATGTTAGTTAAGATCAATATAAAGCAAATTCATGTGGTATTTCACATTAAATCTCTTTGTGGTGTTACATAAAACTAAAATATTCAAATCTTTTACCAAACTAAGAACAGAAAATGAATATTTCATCACTAATTTGCATTATGTTCTTAACTTTTGACCTTTTGTTGTTTAGACTAAAAACATAAATAGAATAAATTTCCTTTCTGGAATTAGGCAACCCAAGTTTTTAGGAAGTATGTTTTAAGTGAGTACAAATTGAGAAATCGATTATATATTCTGTTTATCGTGTTTACTTTGCCAATGAAAAAAAAACATAATACAAATTAAATTACTTTAATTATATTGTGATGGTATTTCAACTTATGGTATATCAACTTTTGCATATTTTACTTTTAAGAAATATTTTTAAAGCCTTAAATCACGCGTACATATTATTAAGTACACAATGTTGAAGTTCTACCTCAAAGTTATATATTACACGATCACCTATTTACTATCTATCTATCTATCTAAAAACAAATTACAAGATTTCCTAACAAAAACAATGCGAATGTAACAAAAGGAATCATTTTGACCCCGAGTCACTTTGCAACTTTCACGATTACTATCAGCGCCGCCCTAATTAATAAGGAGGGCTTTGACAACGGGGACGTGTTGTTTTACCTTATTAGACCAACGTGTATAGATAAACTATAGATAGATATATAAGTATTTTATTGTACCATGAAATAATCAATATATACTACGTTCCCTTTGCCTACTCTGCTGTGTGCAGAATAGAGTATGAAGCTGGTAAAAATAAATCATTCAAAGATCTCTCTAATATGCAAAATAACACAAAAAGCTCCTATAAAGTTTGTGAGAAATATATCGTATACACTAAGCTCGACGCCTGCAAACAGTAATGCAAATGTACCTACAGTATGCAGATTGTCGAATCATCCAGTTAGTTATGTCTCTCCGTACAGTACGCTTATATTTGTAATACGGTATGTAATATCTGTACGAGAACAGAATGTGGTATGCTGGGGGAAGTGTGAACGAAATCCTCATTTTCATTAGTCATATAATATATGTGCTTTTTGTGTATAAGAAGATATAATTAAATTATAACAAAATAGAGGCCAGGTGTCGAGGCAAAGCTCGGCGTTCACTTGGCGGCCACTCAACACGCAATATCTTCAGAATTCGACGAAAAGTGGGAAACAGAGTGTCTTAACACGAGGTTCCCTCTGCCCACCCTGTTACTACAGCGTGAAGCTGGTGCATAAGCGAGATTAATTTTTCGTACATTATATTTTAGATTGTTTACTTTTCTAGTTCACAACGCTTTTATAAACCTGAAAAAAATAATATCTCAGTTTCCGTGCAATGATAAAATAAAATCTTATTTGTGTTAAATATACAAATTAGAGTCTTAGATTTAATGGAAGAGTTGCTGTAATTATATCATCTATATAATTAAGCGTGTATACACAAGTCATTAGTTGAAAATGTGTATGGAACGATGTGTAATTTTGCTTTAATATATTAAGGCTTGCTGGTATATCTTGTTAATGTTTATATAATATATTTAATTGTTATATTATTTTGGGTACACGGCAATTACTCTGGGATTATTATATAAATTATAATTTTTTCTATCACAAAGGATATTTTTTAAAAACGTTAAAAAGTTGTTCTTTTGTATAATAAGAATACATTGGCTGTTATTTTGATACACGTTGAATGTGAGTCACATTGACACTGTGCTGTTGTACTTGAAAATATTAGGCTGTATGTGCTGTGCTTTAATGTGTACCCATATTTATCTAATCTCTAATTAAATTAAATGCAGGGTTGTACTCCTTAATGACTTATAAATGGGCGAAGAATTAAGAATGATCTAATTAATTCACAAGAATCCATAGGTTAAAGTCTTCGACCGTTGGAACTACGTGCTTATTTATTTAATAAAATGAATTGTAATGCAAATAAATGTTTGTATGTTAAGCTTTTAAAAGCTTTTATATAACTTACAGTGTTAGTTTGTGTTAAATATTACAAGCTCAAGTTGACGTACTTACCGGTCTGTTTGAGATATTTGAATTACGATTACGCGGGATACAGCGTGAAGTTGATTGATTAAGCTCTTAGCAACGTACAACAAGCGCGTAGTGTGTACTATAACCAAGGTAAAAAGCACGGTGTTGAGTTTCGCCACTCTACACGCAATTTCTCAAAAACTCAACGGAAAGTGGTGAACGAATTGACTTAATACTAGGTTCTCTCTGCCTACCCGGCTATATGGGAGAGCTATCACTTATATATCTTGTAAAGATCTATCAACAAATAAACGTACTGAAATAATAATGAAATATATCTGAAATATTTACATAACAACCATTATAGTTTGTATTGACCTTCTGATATTTTTGATTACGATTGTATGATTGAAAATTGGATACGGCGTATTATATTCGTATGTTCCTGTATTATTTCCACATAATAGATAAATATTGAAGCATTATTGTATATCTGTAACATTTACAAATTAAGCTCATTGTTAGAGATATGAATATATATTTTTGTTATTCGAGAAATTAACAAATACTTTCAACAATAAAAGTTTTACAAACATAAATAATCTATATGTGTTAATTGGATTGCTTATAATATGTTTGAACTTTGAAATTTCAGCTCTAGCTAGTATTGACTTTTATAAATTTGCAGTTAACTTTTAATTGAAGTCACTTTTATTTTTTTTTTTAATTTAAGTCAAAATAAAAACGCCGTCACATATTTAAAAAAAATACGAAAGTAAACATCGCGTCGTCTGCATAAAAATTATTTTAATAAGCTCAGCACCCGTCAGCATTTCCAAGATGTTAAACTTGGAGACGCACTCGAATACATTTTTAAGATACCTAATTATTTACTTGAATTCTCTCGAAAGCAATTAAGTTCGCTCTTCTGAGTGACAGAAATAAGACGGTGCTGACAGAAGCAGTATGTAAATACTAAATAGACAAAATAACCAGAGAGCCTTAACTACTGAGTATTATGTAAATGAGGGCGTAGTAAGGGAGGTCCCATGAATATTCATCCGTAAGTCATTACAAAAGTTTCTTTTGCTGAACCAAGTTAAAAATGCACTGGATTATGAATTTATTCTTTAAACATTATGATGAAACTTGGTACTATCAGCTGGGGAGTAATTTAATTCCATAGTTTTAGTTATGTAGTTATTTCATCTCATTAGACTTGGTATTTAATTATATTCGCTATTAAATAAACACAATATTTTTAGATATAATTTTCATTATGAAAATTCAGAATACTCGCCTACGAGTTTAATTACATAAATGTCGAGTGTCGTTCACATTTTCTGCCTACTTTAAAAAGAGGCAAAACAAGTCAATCTAGCGAAAGACAAAATTTGTAGCCGTTTTTACAATTTCATTGTCAAGAGAAACTTGAATTCATCAACTTATATTATATATTTACAACTTATATTTATATTTTTTTAATCCCTTGATCATAGAAATATTTTTTTTTTGCTTCACTCTTCTCCGCTTAGCGGAAAAAAAATATAAGTGGTAATTAAATATGAACCCAAAACTTCACAGTGCTAAATTTCTCAGTATATATGTAGTACCTATATATCTACTGCGAAAAATCGTTACTTCCCTGCCCTCTCGTGTCTTCGAATAATTTCCTACAAATTCAATGAAATGTGAACTTGATAAATAGAACGCTCTCGCACGCAACGTGATATAAAATATTGGAAATGTCAATCTTGGTGGTATTGGAAATTTATGAGTACCAGATGAAAATATTCAAAGATTTTTAGAATTTTTTTTCTAGAAATAAAATAGTCCACATTATTTATTCATCGTGTTATTGAATTACAAAAACGTAGATTTATTTTCAACTCAATTATTTACTCAGCTCATGTTTCATGAAATTGCTGATACGATTCTAGTTTTTATTTATTTATATATTCATTGACTGACAAACATAATTTTTGACCAAAAGAGGTTAATTTTCATTTTTATCATAAGCAAACTAAAAAAATCACTGGCCACCTATAAAATAAAATGTGTGATCAAAAGGATTACCGCATATCAATAAACGTTTAGATAACATGGACAATAGACGTGAAAATGATAACAACGTTACAAAAGCCGCTATCTATTCGAATGTTCAAGTACCTCATAAGCGTTTGCCTTTATTGAGCCCTTAACAGGACGTTATAAAAATGTTGGCGAACTATCAATACTATAAATATTGTTATATGTTATGTTTGTATTGTTTCTATTGTAATAGATGACTTATCATCAAAGCTTACTAATATATGTTAATATTAAATTGTTTAAATGTGAGTAAAGATTGATATAGATTTCTTTGTTTTTTTCTATCTTTCGGTAGTACTTTTTAACATTCTGGCAAAACTATGGAAATGAAATTTAGAAAAAGAACTAAAAAAATATTATGCTTTATATTAATAATACCACTTTGATTTTTGTCCATTATTGATAATATACTTAACATTTGTATGTTATTTTCTAAAAACATTTATTTATATAGCCGTTAAAAAATAATTAGTCACTATCATAATAATTCTTGAAATTTCTTTGTTTATTCACAATGAAAATAATATGTGTGAAATGTTTAAAACGGGACATTTAAAATAGTTTAATCTTATTTAGTCAAATTCCGTATTTTCCTCTGGAGAATTTTATAACAAATTCGTAGACTAAAATATATAAATATTTCAATTGCAATTTCATTCTTGGTTTAAAACAATCGCGACTCAGTTGGTCGTGAAATAACGCAGCATTCACGCCAGACGCTCCTCACGGAACAAAAGAATGATTCGAGTCTGAAAAACAAATTTCAAAACTTGTATAAATGTAAATAAATATTCATTTATTTTTGATCCATGTACTTGTTAGTCTCCGATTTTTTTTGTATTTTTTGCTCTAAAAATTAACAGTATTCAGGTTACATGATTTGTAGTGAACAGTTAGTCTATTCATATATATTGAGTTTTGACTTTACATATGCAATATAAATCTAAATTTGCTTAAAAGTAATATGATTCGTTTATATTTATAGTAATATTATTTTAAAGGAATAATTTTATATTTTCAATACGGTAAAATCCTAATAAAAAAAAAACAACAATACACACACAATGCCTCCATAATTCAGCGGAAAATGAGAAATGGAACCATATTAATTACAAAGAAAGTTTCTTAACACTATGTTCCCATCTATGTGCGGGATTCAACGCGAACTTAAAATAAAAAGCTTCATGAAAATAAATATCAACAATTAAAACGATTAGAAAAGAACACGATAGGCCAAATACTCGATTTTCCGCCTCCAACGTCAAGAGTTTTCAAACTCCAAGCGCGTTAGTAAACAAAATCACAAAATGATTTTTAATTAACAACTTTATTACCTGTGCATAAGGTATATAATGCTTTTGACGTTCGCCTCTATGAAGTACATTTGTATATCAGATGTGTACTGTTTAGTTAAAGACTTGAACCGAAATAGTGCAGTGTACACATTTGGCATTGTTAAACAAATAAAGCTGGCACGGCCGTGTCTGCGTAACCTGCGTCTGCGCATTATTACACGTCTGGATCTACTTTATAATTAGTATGCCATTTTGAAATGTTCATTTGTGTTTAAACGTCGGTACTAGGTTAGTAATTTTAGCTTTTAGTGTAATAATGCGGCTTTATGTTAAAAGATATCAAGGTATTGGTTTCTTTATTAACGTTCATTATCTTAAAAGTTAAATATGGAATATTTATAATGTATGGGATGTACTCCGTCTTTCATATAAATATATATATAAATTCATATCAAATATGTATAGACATATTGCATTACAATTGAACCATAGGGTTCACGTCTATGGTTCTTTGAATTATAAAAATAATTAAGCTTCTAAGTCAAGGCAATCAAAAGACGCGAGCATTGATACATAAATTTTGCTGCATTTATGTATAAAATTCACTGCGTAATCATAATCTGTAAGGCGCTTCTCGTGGACCTACGAACGTAAAACGACTGTAAAATAAAGAAGAAGAAAAAATCCGAAAAAGAGACATTATTGCTATTTCATAGAAAACAAACTTTTATTTGTAGATCATTTCATACAAAATAAATACCCCTGCTTGCTAATTTATATTTATCTATTTTTTTAAGTTATACTTCTCGGTGGGCGAGTCCAACTCTCATTTAAACAGTGTTTTTAGTTTCACGCTGTATGTCGTACATAGCATGGTAGACACTCTGGAAGCATTTTGTATTGAGTGGTAAAGCTCAACGTCGCACTTTGCATCGTTGCCAGAGCGGGGATATGAAAATATTAACTATTTCATTTCTTGATTTTAGAAAATTCTACCATCTAAATGTTCCTGAAATTCCTACTAAATGGAAACCAATTTACACCATCCGCAGTATATACCGCTGTAGCGTTAATTCGCAAAGAAACAGTGTTTTGTCGCACTAACGTTCATCGCACCTCGGCTTGTCGCAATACCGTCGAGCACTCAATATTCGGTCTGGTGCCTCGCTACACGTTTTAATTACGAACGAAAATTGGAATCAAGCGACGATTTCTCGTATATTTTAATATTTAAATCTTTGCAATGGAACATTTAAAATTACTGATTCCTTTTAATAGGTCACGATCGGGAGAGTTTTTCTCTCATTTTATATAATGGACAGACAGACATATTGTATTCGAATGACGTAAAAATTTTATAAATAGTATATATAGTAAAAATCATTGCGTGAAAATAAAATCTATATTTTGTTACATCTATGTTTCGACTCATCCCTGCATTTATGTTTGATCCACAGTAGTGGGAATGAATTATTATTTATTAATAATATTATTAATAATTATTATATTATTTATTATTATCCGCCGTTGGGTTCCGTTGCTCACAACGAAAATGGCAAACAGAGTGTTGTTTTAATTAACACTATATCTATAAGATACAGCGTGAAACTGATTTTTGATTTACAAATATCTAAAAAATAGCTAGCTACATAATAAGGCTTTTAATCAAACATTTTAATATCAATTAAATATTTTTATAAAACTAGATCTGGCTCGAAAACTTTACTAACTAAAGAGATTGAAAATATAAATTGCTTATCTTCATATAAAAAAGCTCCAATAAGCAAATAAAATATTCATCCAGAGAAGAAACTTTCGAACAACAACTGCAATTTTGTGGTTATCGCGAACTAAAGCAAAAAAATAAGGCAGTATTGTTTTTAAATTACTTAATTAGTTGGCATGTTTTAATACTACAAATGGATTTTTTTTGCTTCATGCTATATCCTGCACATAGCATGGTAGGCAGAGGGAACCTGGGAACCAAGATACACAATTTCGCACTTTCTCCTAAATTTTTCATTGCATTTCATTGCAATATTGAGTGGAGATATATAGTAAAATAGAAGTGTAATTTAATAACTTACCCGAGAGGTAATAGAGCCTACAAAGTCACATTATGCGATCACGGCTTTTTTGTATCTATTGACAAACCCACAATTTATCTATAGTACAACTCAAATATTATCTGAAATAGAAAATCCACTTAAATATAATGTTATATGAAAACTTGTAAGTTCTCAAGTATCGATGGCAGTTACTAGAGAATCCTTTTATATTTCAGTTTTCAGCGAAACTTACAAAGTTCGCGTAACTCTTTTTTGCTGCATGAATATTTATTAGGGTCGTTAACGTCGGCATAAGTTGGCCAGTTTCCCTCTTAACTAAGTAGCAGTGATTCCTGAACGAAAATGGCTTAAATTTTGGAAGGCTTGCTTAAGCTGCAACCTCAGTTTCACTTCTTTATGGGCACTAAACTTTAAAATATTTTCTTTAGTTTTTCATTAAAACACTTTACTACCCATTAAGCTCTAAGTACACAACGTACACGTACAATTAACGATTTTTCTTCAATTCTAATATATTTTAAATTATTTTTTTGTATAAATTTATTATAATATTTTTAATTATATTTTAAGGATTAAAATTAAACATTCTAGATTATTTTGTGAACAGAAAAAATACTATCGGATAAGTAAATTTTTGAATCTTCAAAACTACCTTTATTTTGTCATGACGCCGTATAAAGTGAACAGACACTTTCCATCTTAACATATAATCTAATAAAATTTATCATTAAATCTTACTTCATACTAATATTATAAGTGTAAAAGTCTATGAAGATGCGTGTTTTTTTAGTTTCACGCAAAAACTACTATACTTCACAGTAATATAGCTTCAACATACTATAAATGATATAAAAGAAATATGTATACTTCGGCTGTAATATAAAAATTTGTATAATAAAGCATAATGAGGTCAGGGTTGCCAGCTGACAGTAAATTTAAGAATGTATACATGAAATATACTGAAGACATGAATTTTAAACGTACAGCGCATGACTGTAAATTCTGGTTTCGATTCTCACACGGGGAAACGAATTATTTAATTTTTTTTGCCCTGATCAAGACAATGTGCGGGCTTGAGTCTCGTCAATAGGCACTAAGTGTCTCAAAAAATAGAAAACGGAGAGTCTTAATACTAAGTTCCTTGTGCCTCGACTCAAGCGGGTATAGGGAATAACTTAATATTAATAATCGGATAACAAAGTGAAGCCATGTAGAATACGGAGTAAACCACTTTATTTACTCTTTTTATCTTTTTTTTTCAGCTTCACCCTGTATCCCGCACACAGCAGGGTAGGCAGAAGAACTTCGGTGTTAAGACACCCTGTTCCCCATTTTCTACCGAATTCTGGAGGCATTGCCTGTTGAGTGGCAGAACTCAACGCCGCGCTTTGCCTCGACACCAGAGCGAAGAAAAATGGAAATATAAACGTAAATAAATATTTCACTTTCTCGAGTGGGCATCGAACCCACAACCGTCGCGTTACAGTCGCACTCTTGTGCCACTGCGCCACGACGGCCTCTCTTTTTATCTTGTTTTCTCAATTCGAGTACAAATGGAATAAAGACTTATATAACTTACTTTCTAATAAAATAGAAACTTTAGACGTTCGTAAACGTCTACATTGAATGCAGTGCGAGTACTTAACTAATTTGTTGGAACACTAAAAAAAAAAAATTCAAGATGCTGGAACCTGATTTATCTGAGACGAAGTTTTCCTTACTTTAAAGAATAGAGCTTTTAAACTTTTAAGTATTTATTATCAAGAAATGTAATTGGTGGTATTATATAATTAAGATTATGCAAAGTTGGCTAAGGAAGGCGAGTGTTGTATGTAAGTTTCCAGTTAGCTTCCGCTTCATAACGATTATGAACTAATTAAGCCATGTGCTAGCTCGCTGTTAAATATTAGTATAACTAAAGCAAAGCTTTCAAAGATGTAAATTCGGAATATGTTTATAATATAAGTAAATAATTTGAATTAGAAATGTTACATCGATATATATGTACCAAATAAATATACGCAATTAATTAGTTTGATCTTTAAATAATATAAAAGGATATATATCATTTTATTTATTTGTTTAAATAAATATTTATACAAACACATGCTTTTTTCAAATAACTTTGCTACTGTTTCGTAAAAATAATATTAAGCTTTTTTAATATTTAAATTGATAGGCCGTAAAAGTAAACACAATATGTATATTTTGTTTGTTACACAATATGTTATTTGTAAATAATTCTTTTAAATTCACTATGAAAACCTACAGATTCATAAAGCTTTTAACTTTATCACAGGTAGTGTTAACGTACCTTTAACTTAATAACTTTAACTTGTAATTTTCTGTTTACTTGCTTGTTTTGGTAAGACAATAAGTACCTTGTACAGCCTGGAGAATATTTTTATATTCTTATATGTATTTTTTTTATTTTCATTTATATTTTAGGTATAATTTTTGAATAACTAGATCTATTACTTTTCTATGCCATTATTGTAATTGTCATTATTTTAATAATTGTCTGACTGTACTGGCCGAGTTTACGGTTATTATATGAGTATACGAGAGTTGAGATACGATTATCTAATCTGGATTTCTCATCTAGATCGAGTTAGCGGTGTTACTATGAGGGTTACCACAAAGCAAAATCTGTTTTGATAATACTCAATATTAATATGTATATATACATTATACTTAATATATGGAAATAATTATTAATAAAATGATTATAATTTCATAGGTAAATTTGTTGTTAGCGTCAGGTATTACGCACACACCAGGATAGGGAGAGGTAATGTAGTGTTAAGACATACCGTTTCCCATTTTCCGCCGAATTCTGAAGGCGTTGAATGGCGAAACTTATCTCCGCGCTTTGTCTCGACACTAGAGCGAAAAAATTGATGAAATTAATGAATCACAATAATAATATTATTTAAATTACAATTATTAAATAACGTTGATAACAAAACAATTTAAGCCTATTACGAGTACAAAATAAACATTAATTTTAACCTATAGCAACCTGAAGACACAATTCAATTACTACAGTTTCACGCTTTATTTTGATTGTCATAAGACCTAAAGTCCTGCATATAAAATAAATAACTTATAAAGTAAATGCAGCCAGTTCGTTACTCCATACACGCGTCGAGTTACGGCTAATGAAGAGCAGCGAAGTCTTATCTAACTTGAACGTAAAATATTATGTATAGAATTATAATAGATTTTTCACTGAATTGTGAATTTTGGAGTTGTGGACTCTAGACACTGAACACTGAAACGGTATGTCTTAGTACTATAGGGCACACTCTCTGCCTGCACTGCTCTACATTCGGAAAAAAACGGAAAGCTGAAAAATATTACATGATTTTAATATGCATTACGTACAACGTTTTGAGGCTGGTCGTGGCGCAGTGGTACAAATTGTGCTGCACAATCGACTGGTTGCGGGTTCGATTCCCACTCGAGGAAAGAAAATATTTATTTATGTTTTCATTTCTTCGCTCTGGTAAAGTCAGCCGTGTGGTCCCGGCTTAGAATAGGATCACCCTGGTACTGTCGGTGTCGTAAGAGGCGACTAAAGTACGTGTGGAAGAGTCACGTCGCGCCAGTAATGGCAACACGCATGGGCAGACTCGACCGGATTCAATACCACCCCCGGCATCTTAAACCGGCGTGAAGTAGTGGCCCTTGCCACTGCGTTTCGCATTAGGTAATGCCGGGCCCCGGTGCCCTTCATCTCCACCTTAAAGGCTGGCAACGCACCTGTGGCTCCTCTGGTGTTGCATGGGGTCGTGGGCGGCGGTGATCACTTACCATCAGGTGACCCGAACGCTCGTTTGCCTTGTCCTCTCCCATAAAAAAAAAAAAAAAAAAAAAAACGTATAAGCTTAATACATTTGATGTAAAAAAAACTCTCTCTTTCTAATACAAATTTAAAATTTTCATCGTCTAATAATATTTTTATTCAGTACAGCACTCTCATCAGAGTGGAAGCTCAACTTCTAAAAAACTAATTATATTTAAGCTCTGGACTATAAATTATATTGCTCTCCTTAGATTTTTTATTGATAATTAAAAATTATATAATTGAAAAACTAAAATAAGTTTGCCTCTAGAATTTTCAATAGAAAATTCTTATTTATACTGTAGTGTTCTATAGATTAATTTGATTACAAATGCTGTATTTCTGACCATTTCTTACAGCAAAAATATTATTATTATCACATATGTGTGTTGTTATTATCAGATGTTGACGTTTTGTTTTAGCAGAATGGTGAAATAAAAATAATTTATTCCTTCGAATGAAAATAATCGAACTTAAGACCATCGCATTAACCATGGCCTCATTCATAGTACTGCGTAAATAAGACTCACATATAAAAATATATGTCAGTAAATTTTAACTGCAGTATTTTATTGCATCCACCAATACTGTTAATTGTGTTAAATTTAACAAGTTTTTAAAATTTACCTAAAATGTCAAACGTGTAGTTTAAATTTATTCGCGCTGATTCGACACTTTCAAATCAATCGGCGATCGCACATGCCAATAATTGTAGCGGAAAAAGCTGTACAGAGATTTATGAACACTTTATATTGAAATACATTTATGTATTGACCCACAGCCCAGAAGATATACGGCCGTATATTTGAACAAAAACTTTCATTCAACGTACAATTTATATCCTGTGAGATGGATTTGTCACGTCATACGTCATCCCTTTGTCGGTTACGGGGCAATATGCGTGCCAATATGTAGAGCCGCTTACAGTTGGTATACAATGAAAATAATTGAGTGTGGCCGAGAGAAATTGCATATATATATATATATAAAAACCCAAACATTTTCCTGTCAACGCTGTTATTGTTAATTTCCTTTGGTCAACATAAAAGAAAGATTTCGATTTGTAATTTTTTGTAATTGTACTGGCTAGTTTTGGTGAAGATGTGATTTATAAATATGTCTCTCTAGTTCTAAACATGTTCAATTTAAGCTCATATTCTATTTAAGCACATTGTTAAAAAGATGTAGTACGGCTGTTTCAACAACTACTTTTTTTTTATCTATACAAACTATCATTTTTCGTGTCATCTGCACAAAAGCGGCGCCAACTTGTAAGTGTTGATACTGCTAGAACTATCTAACTAGAAAATAAATCTAACCGGATTGTTCGTAAGCTTAAGCTTATACTATTACAAAAGCTTCGGTATTTTTTATTTTTTCCATGTTACGTAGAGAATCAATTATGTAGACATTCACAAAAATTATTTTACTAATATATATGTAGGTTAGACAAGTAATTTAGACAATTACAATAAACGCTTGAAAAACCGGATGGTGCGATGGCGATGACGAGAGCTTTTATCGTCTGGTACCAAAATAAACGAAATATTCCCTAATTCGTAGAATTTACTGGACGTCATTAAAAGATCATATTACAAAACCGATCATTGAATTCTATTATTCTTTTGTTTCAATCGTAATAATGCTGTGAATATTTATTGTGTGGTCATGATGGGAATGTGTTTATATGTGTATATTAACAATATGTCGTTTTCAGTGCTAATAGCTCTTTGAGTAAGATCTTTAAAATGTATATGTATGCAATCAAAAAAAAATATATAAAAAAATATATAAAAAATACAGCATGAAAAAAGGAATATAAAACACAAAGAGTTTATAAAACAAAAAACAGAACTTTATATAAATATTTCATTTCTTCGAGCAGCGATCGAACCCACAACCAATCGGTATACAATCACACTTTGTGTACCTGCGCCACGACTGGCCTCATAAAATTAATTATAATAAGATCCAATAGAAACGAGAAATAGAATGTTAGATATTCTACTTTGAACTACTGGTGGTGTCTGGTTTCGTTGCGGTTTGGCAATCACGTTGATAGTGTACTGTCCGGACATTTCAGCATCCCAAAGGGATTTGGCTCATCAAGTGCAATTAACGTACAGTTCTTTACTTTAGTGGCAACTTCTATTGAAACTAGTTAAATATTTTAAAAACACATTTTGTTTCTTTGCGGTAATGTGATGATATTTATAACGACATTTCTGAACTATCTAACAGTACACATCGTGGTTATAGATTTATTTTTTCTCGAGTTGATGTTTACATTTAAGAAATAGTGGATGCGACGTTGAGTTCTGCCACTCAACACGCAATGACTCCAGAATTCTGTGGAAAGTGAGAAAAGCGTCATAGTGGGAGCAGAGTATCTTAAATTATTTCCAGGTTGGCTTTGGCTACCATGCTATGAACGGGACACAGCATAAGGCTAAAATATTATTAAAAAAATAAATTGTGGATCTCGTTACAGCATTTTCTAAAAATTTTAATACCACTAAATGCCTAATTTCATTTCCAGTAAAATTAAGAAATTTTTCTATTGTATTTTACCAAGCAGGTCTTATCTTATACGTAGCTCAAGCTCTTGTGGCTATTATTGTAGCTATCATCTCAAGATGGCGAGGTACTTTGAACAGTATACAAATTTGCATACCAAGGATAAAGAAAGGAATAGCTTAGCGTGTGCTTCAGACAAGCTATCGCTTAAGATCATGCAATTATAATATTATAACTCCGTTGTGTGTTTATTTGGATAGTATAAATGGTACACTGTTTTTTATAATTAATAAATATCTTACAAAACAATTCAAAATTAAATTCTCATTTTACAAATATTATAATATTATACTTGTGAGATCTTAATATTGTACGTACATGGGAATAGGTAAGGTAAGATGAATCATTTCGTGAACAATGTTAGCCGCGGGGAGAAGCCACATTTCATTATAACGACCGCCCTCGGACAAAGGGTGCGGTGTCGTTCACATGAAACAGCCTTTATGATGCTATTTTAATTGCCTGCATTGATAATATAACGAAATTAATTAGACATATTCATTTGTGGGGGAAGTGTTACATGGAAATTATAATATATGTTACTTAAAATTATTTTTATATTTTTATATGAAATATTTTTGTTATAAAAATATCATATGTCCTTGCTTATATCTCTCAGAATATTCGTATATGATAATTGGTTGAGTATTTTTGGCGTGCAAGCGTAATAAACTTTTTTTTTAACATTTTTTTAAAACTAAATATAGCTTTAAACTGCGTAACCCAGAGTGCTCTCAGATAGACGACAAGAAAAAAACCAATTAATTATATATGAATTTATATATGAATGCTTTGCGTAAAGAATATACATATACATACATATAACAATATACAATTAATAGTAAACAAAATATACTATTTTTAACGTGAAATAAAACGAATAACTCTTCAGCTACCGCGGTCGATAATATTTCTTATCTTCCTTATACACTGTAGGAAACATGACACTCGCCCCCTGAAGTGCTCTTACCAGGACCGTGTTGTGATACCTACCCGGCACGTCAAAACCTATATTATATTTAAAGCAATTTTTATCATTTTCATCTGAGATAGCCGTAAAAAATTAAATTATTCTTTGTTATTTTGTCATTAATTGTTACCTTCGTAAAAATTACACATTTTATTGTAATCGAAACCGGGAGAGCTTCCATTCCATTTCCGCCTTTTGGAAGACCAAAGTTCGGCATCAAACTTACATACAGTATACAGTCAGAATGTCTCGAATTCGGAAGGAAGGTAACATAGTGAAGCCCGCCGTGTTGTCCCGGCATAGAATAGAACCACCCTGGTACTGTCGGTGTCGTAAGAGGCGACTAAAGTACGAGTAAATTAATGTTATTCAAAATAAACAAAAGTGTCTCAATTGGCTAAATAGAAAGTTAAGTAAATGTAAAAATTTGTAGTTAAATAATTATAAATCTAGTAGTGCACTCATCCGACCCAGGTCGCCCGTATCCTATAGCGAGGACTTCGGAAAGATGAGTGTACGGAAAAGATTTTTGGTCTCAAACAAACACTAAGTTTATAAAAGAATTAAAAGTCTAGCGTGCTCTCGTCTGACCCAGGTCGCCCGTATCCAATAGCGAGGACTTCGGAAAGATGGGGGCATTAGCAAATGCTAAATAAACGAACTGTGCGAACCAACCCACAAAAAAAAAAAAAAAAAACCTAACCTAA
>JBAIZZ010000051.1:226873-242169 GCA_037355905.1 Heliconius aoede
AATTATTTTAGATATTTTTTTTCGTATTTTCCCAAACTATGCTGACTAATACTTCTATAGATTGTTTTTTTAATCCTACTTAATGTTATAAATGTGACATTTGAATACATATTTTTTATTGAAATTGTATAATTTCGCTGTAACATAATAATAAATTTAAGTATTTGGGACGCTAATTGTTTAGGATTGCATGTCAATTTATATTTTTTTTATTGACCCACGCGTATTATAACCAAATTATACCTGCCCTGCTGTGTGTGGAATATGGAAAGGTGGTTGGAAAGGTGGTGGTGGAAAGCTGGTTATTTTTTTAATAGCTGTAAAGTTTCATCTAGATCCCTTAAGTGGCTTTTGTCTGAAAGTGGAATAAACATCTATCCTCACAAATTTTCTCATTTATATTATAAGTAGCTTGATACGACATGGGTACCTTCAAAAAAACCAAAAACAAAAAAAAACAAAACTAAACCATACTATGTTTTTGTAGCGCCATAACGTGTCAAATAAAAATAACACACAAAAATATATCTGAATAAACCTTGCTAAGCTTTTCGAAAGCTCAACGCACAAAAGAGATGAACTGGCAACTATAAAAAATAACGTTGTAAATAAATTTCTGATACACAAGCGGTGTTTTAGGATTTCACGGTTATATACGAGAAATTTGGTAAGTGTAAACTCCAAAATTCCAGGCATTTATCGTAAAACGGAGGCATTCACGCTATCCCATACACAGTTGATTGAATCATCGCTATGAGAAGTATTCCGTTTTAAGCGCGGATATGATGGAAGCGGGTTTAATTTGCCGTACATTCGACATTGTACTCGATTACTCTACGTTTCTGTTACAAAACGGCACTGTGCGGCCGATTGATTCTTATTTCTTTTGGTAACTAGTTGCTCCTTCTAACTCGGATTTTTCTTATTTTAGTCTCACGAAACCTAGTGTTGAGACACTCCGTTTCCAACTTTCTACGGGATATTAATTATTTTCATTATAATTAATATCCCGTAATTTCTTCTATGCTATGTGCAAAGTAAAGTGTAAAGCTAAAAAGATAATAGAAAGACGATAATAGAAATAAAAAGACGCACCATGTGATATCTCTTAATTTATATAGTTTTATTTTCGTACAAAAGTACATATTAAAGTAAGTTGTATGAAATTCACATTAAATCAAAAAAGAAATAATATATGAATAAACTTTACCACCCTCATAATTTGTAACGATAGCGTGCATTTTATGATTGTAGTAAAAACGACGTTTATAATGTTAATGATTTATTTGAAGGTATATTATATTAATTATCTAAAATGTATTTTCTTTTATCCCATTTTATTTCTCTGCTCAGGTTACATATTGTAGGGTTGGATGTGTCCTGTCTCTCAGCACACAGTGTCTTGAATATGGATAGAAAATGGAGAACGGAATATGTTGTCTCTAGTTATCGATGCCTACCTTTTACAGCGTGAACCTTCACACTGTATCAACCTTATGTTTAATAAGAATATACGTAAGGAAGCATTTATTTTAACGAATCCATTAAATTATATAAATATTTAATTGAAAATGTCACAACGAAAGTAACTGCATCGAATAAAAACAATAAAAATACTGGAATTATATTTTCAATATGCGCGTAAATCGTGAAATCTTTGAAATTCCGTCCTCTCAGGCTGTATATTACATTGTTCCAGTTAAAACTTTGCAACTCGGAAACTGCCAATTCGTTCAAGTAGTCCGTGAAGCAATATCTTTACCTTTTTTTTGTACCTCGCAGTGCTGAATTTCCATACCATTTTGCTGGAAGTTCAAATTTTTGGACGATCATTTTCTGAAATACTCTTGTTCATAGCGTGTTATCTTTTTAAAAAAAAAACCTAATGAATATTTGTCATTTTGTTTATTTTGAGAATTTATATATTCCTTAGTCTATCGCCTATATATTAACCTAAATATTTAATCTCTGTTCTGTTATATAATATATAATGCAAAATACTATATTTTGCATTAGAAACCTAAAATATAATAGTTTCTCATTTTCAGTAGCTCATAGGGAATAGAGTAACTATTTCCTTTTTAAATAACATTTTTATTTAATTAAACAAACGCGTGTAAGTACCATTCAAATAACAACTTTGCGTTCACATTTCAAGTTCAAGTGAGTGAAGGAACTTAACGCCGCGCTTCGTCTTATTACCAAAGCAATAATATGCAAATTCCAGATTATTAATTCCCTTAATGGAAATCGAACCCATGACTGTGATTACATTTTGTACTATTACGCCACGACATCGTCGATCATACTCGTAGCAAGTAATCCAATCTAATATTAACCACACGATTTGTTAGTGAAAAACTGATTCCACATGTTTACCGGTTTAACTTTAAAATGAACTGAAAGTACGTTATTTGTACCGACGTGTGTGTGTAATTGGGTTGTTTATTACTGAGATTTGTACCAACTACTCAATTTTTTTTGCTAAATATCGAATAAGAATACGCGAGGCCGTAGCAGGACCTGCGACTGTAACGCGACGATTGTGGATTCGATTTCCACTCGAAGTTATGAATTGTTATTTCTTAATATTTATTAGAGTATACTTGTCTGCATACAAAAACTTAATGTAAAGGTACACTCAATATATCATGTGTTTGTATAGTATAGAGTATATAGTGTTGAAGTCTATTTGGAACTTTAGAATAAATAGTTCAGTTGTATGTAATTATTGGATGTTACTATTATTTCTTATTAATAATTAATTCCAATACTCCATAAAGTATGATGTAACATTGTAGTCTTTTCATCTATTAAATAAATATTTAATGTTTTCTGTTACCCAATTCCCTAAATAATGTAAGGGATGCTCTAATAGGGCCTTAACAAACAATTAGTTCGATATCGATGTAATATATTTTCTTTATAAACGATCTATTCATGAAAAAAAAAATCAACACGGTATCTTTAAGTCTATTAAGATATCCAATTTGTATATTTATTATAAGCGAGCAAGCAGGCTGCGTAGATTTTACCGAAGAAATATTTTATAGCTTTTCGACCCAATTTTATCGTATTCGTATTATGTAATCAGAAAATTCGCAAAACCGTCATTCTTTTATTCGGATTATAAAGAGAAAATCTTTTTAGGGATATTCTATGTTCGGAGTCTGTATTTTCCTGTTTTTTACTTACGTCATCTTGAATTAGCTCTCGCACCATTTTGTTTCGTTTTGAACTCTAATGTAATCTATAACTGTAATCTTGTTTTGTTTCATTTCTTCGCTCTGGCATCGAGGCAAAGCACAGCGTTGAGTTCCGCTACTTAACACACAATGCTTTTAGAGCTCGGCGACACGTGGCACTAGCTTTCCTCTGCCCTGATACATGCGGGACACAGCGCACATCTGACGAAAAAACTTAATTATGTGTACAATATAAAATATTTTTATACTTTTAGTTTATTAATATTATTATTAAAGAAAATTATTGAAGTATATAAAATTTAATGGCCGTAGTTCTTATAAATTTTGATAAGTGCACTATAAAACAGTGCTCTGCTGGCGGTCGTTTGCTACTGTCTGCTTCGCCGAGTCATAGCATTTGTTGTTCAGTATTTCGAACTGCTTTTTTTCTTATTGTCAGAGAAAAATAAATTATTTTCTTTTTCTTTTCTTTTTTAGAATTATATTTCGTTCCTTACGTATTAATTAATTCAGTATTATTATAATTCTCATTTATAATAACATATTATAAGTTATAATCGTATATTATAAGCACATTTATAATTTACGATCATAACTTCATCCTGATTTACATTATACGTGTAAGTTATATATAATATATCCGACACATTATGAATATTCTTAAGAATGTTTATATTTGAATTACAATTTTTCCAGTCTGGTAAATCAAAAAACGGCGTTACTTGCGTTATCTAATAGGTTCCCTATACCTTTCCTGCTGTGTGCGTGATACAGCGTGAAACTGAAAAAAACACGTGTATAAATTAATAAGTCAAGTTTATTTTAATATTTTTGAAGCGCCGTAGATATTCATACATTAACGCAATTGTAAACAGACAATTATTATAATTAGTGTTTTTGCACGATCAATATTGGCATAATATGAAAACTGAATTATATTATGTCAATTGAAATTCATAAATAATTATTTATATTAGAAATCTTATGGAATACTTAAATTTCTACAGTATTTACTCGTCATGGTTATTCAGATTTTGGTTTGATCAATGTTTATTTATCAAATTCCTAAGTTCAAAAAGCAATAAATCCAGTCCAGGACAACACAAAGACGTATAATTGCGTAAACGAAGAGCTTTCATTACGTATCTTCCCGGCTGAAAGGTTGACTTTTGGGCCTCCGAAATTCATTTTAATTCGACACTGCCTATTTCACCCTTTCAGTTTTGAATATCACCTTAATTGTACTCCAATTCACGATATATTGAATAAACAAAATTTATAATTGAATAATAACATTAAATTGGCTTACATTATAACAATGTATAATTTTATTGTTCTAGGTAACTGTTATAAAATGGATTTGCCACTATTTTGTTGTGTACTGTCTATGACTTATTTGTATGAAGATAGGAGTAACAATTTCCGTCTATTTGGACACGCTACACTCCAAAATGGCGGAATTTAACGCCGCACTGCATTACTGTCTGACTGTCGTTACCGCCCAACTAGTGGGTCTAGCCCGTAACCTTGTCGTTAAAACATTTATGCAAATTTCATTGAATAGAAGTTTGATTGTCATTAATGACTTTCGCTGATTGATAATAAGGGTGATTGCTTGAGGATCCTTGCGAAGGATATACAACTCTTAATAATATCCTATCGATCATCTTACCATAGTCACCTTTAATTTAACCAAAATACGTGTAAAAATGTAAATAATGTATTTGCAAATCTATAGATATAGATTAAGTAAGAGAAAATTGAAAGTTGTTAAAGAATAAATATAAATAACTAATAACTATTTGAAAAAATATTGAATAAATATTTTAATACATATCTTTTTACTGAATAGAGAAGTTACTTTTTTAACATAACAATTAATTTTATATTTTCTAATCAATCAATTACCTGCCAACTTGAAATTTGAAAAATATTCCACCGGGCTTTTAAGCTTCACGTTTTATTTTGTCCTTGGCATGATAGGTGGGAGGAAACTAGGGTACTTACACTCCATTCACCGAAATCCCCGAAATTCGGGATGTACATAACAGCCTACGCCACATTACGTCTTGCCAATCGATTAACCAACAAAGAAATAAAAATAATTCAATACGATTGGGGCAGTTCGGAGGTTTATAATATAATATAATGATTTCATAAGTTCATTAAATTGAATAATTAGGGTAAATTGCAATGCCACTATATTAAACAAACCAGGGGCTTACCGTAGGTACTACGAAACGTCAAAGGCGTGTTTACTCGGCGACACACATCAGACCTGCACCTCCAAAGCGATTATCCGACAAAGTCAAACCACGTAATGAAACCATAAAAGATTCCCCTGATATATTATCTTGTTACAAAGACATATTTCTATTGAGAATATTTGTTTTTGACGGAAATAGATTATGAGCAAGAGTTAAAATAAATTGTTGTTTCTATGAATCGATTAAAATTTGGCTTCCAGTAGTGTATTTGACATGTTTGAATGCACATATATATGAAAGTCGTAAATTCTGATCTTAATTGAAGCAATATTTTTCGACAATGTAGAAGACTTCATATTTCGAGGAACGATATCTTATAATTTTTTTTTTTATTATTTTTAAAGTGTTCTTCACTGAGGAAAAGGTGGTGTCATACGCTCATATAAATTATTTTCAGCACAAATTTTATGATAAATAGTCATTTTTGTGTTCGGAAATCTCCCATAATTACGCTAAGGCGAAACACCTATCGAAAATTCATTTATTTTCTTCTTTATTATAGAGAATGGGCTAAATTTTAATAATAAAAAAACTCTGATATCAGAATTAAAATTAATTTCTTTATCTTTATCATAAGAACATTAAATTTAATTAATTTAATAGCAGCTATCGTATAGACAGAACGCTGTTAGCACGACGGCAAACAACGCTGATATAATTTTAATTTCACTACGTGATAACATTTACATAATGAAAACATCATATTATATACATTTTGTAATTTACAATATAATTAAAATTTTAATAATGTTGTAACAAAAGTATGATAAAATTATATTTATATTATATATATATTTTTTTTTTTACTTTTCGCTGTTATATATGTTAAGTATCGTATCTCAACGTCATTGTTAACAGAGCAGTGAAGTGAAAATAATTCGTTCCCCGAGCGGGAATCAAATCCACAACCGTCGCGTTTACAGTCAGACGCGGAGCTACAACGACGACACATAGTTTAAAAATATATATATTGTAGTTGTAGTTATTATTCTTGCAAAATATTATTGTAAGAATTAAATATGGATTTTTCTATACAAAGTACTGTATGGAATTCTATTTTAATTACTGTAAGTAATAGAGGCCGCCGTAGTATAGTGCTACAGTATCTGCCTGTAAACAGGACGGCTACGGGTTCGACTCTCACTTAGAAATATATATATATATATATATATATATATATATATATATATCGCGTCCTAACTTTGTTAACAAAACAACTTCAATGCAAATAACCAGTAACCTTATATAATTTGGGAATTGAACCAAAACTTAATTAAAATGTTTTATGTATCAATTAAATCGTTAACAAGTGTATAAACTACATTTACGACTCCTTTATGAGCTCGATACGAATAAAATACCAATTTTCGACCGCTATTGCTTTAGTTGGATTAAACGCTGCACATTAAAGTAGATAAATTGTATCTATTAGAAATCTAACTTATAGTTTTTGTTTCATTATAATTACAATATATTACAAGCGTGTGACTATAAACGCAACGGTTGTGGGTTCGATTTCCACTCAGGGGAATAAATATTTAGTATTTTCATTACCTCGCTCTAATACTCTGTATACATAGTGTGCAAATTTGATTAAAATCGGTTCAGTACTTAAGGAGTCGAGGACACACAACGTACACGTAATTTTTATATAATAGATATATGAAGAAACAATAATATTATGTTCCATTTATAGGTTATCCTTAAAAAAATCTTATATAAAATAGATAATTGACAGAGCGAGGGAAGTAGGATATATATTATAAGATTTTCTGAAGATCCTCGACAAAAAGGATTAAGTTTTCAAGTCCAATATCTAAGTTGTTTGCGTCGGTTAGTTTAAGATGGTATTATAGGAGAGGACCACGTTGGCTTTAGTTATAATCAGTTTAGTTTTACCACCTACAAAATGATGCTTTGTATTCTGTATTGAAAGCTTGAAAGATTATTTTTGAAATTGTAAGTTTAATAAAACTTCTTTACTTTCAAGATCTCCATTCTCCATTTTCCACCGAATTCTAGAGGCATTGTGTATTTTTTTTATGGGAGAGGACAAGGCAAACGAGTGTTCAGGTCACCTGATGGTAAGTGATCACCGCCGCCCACGACCCCATGCAAAACCAGAGGAGCTACAGGGGCATTGCCGGCCTTTAAGGAGATAAGCGCGCTTTTTGAACGTACCCATGTCGTATCGACCTGGAAACACCGCCGCGGGTAGGCCATTACACAGCTCCGTGGCGGGAATTTCATACGAAACCGTACAGTAGTGGAGTGCCACGTATCCAGGTGAAATGGATGATATTAGAGTTAGAAAATTCGGCGGAAAGTAACAGGTCAAATAGTTCTTCAGATCACTACCCATGATAAATGCAGTAGAAAACCAAAGTGTCAAGCCTTTCACAGAGGCTTGGGTCCCTAATAATTCGAACCGCTCTACGTTGAGTATTGAGTATTGAGTGGCGGAACTCATAGTAGCGATACGACAAAAGATGAGAAGATTAAATATTTCATGTTGTCAAATGGGAAATGAACCTACAACCTGTCGCGTTTAGAGTCATGCACTTATGTTACGGTCCATCCTACAACAAGGATCAAAGTGCCTATCTACGTTTTTGATGTAGGTATGGTAATATAAATATTTTATTAAGCTTATCATTTCACATAAAATCGAGTGATTGAAATCGTCCTTGAAAAAGGAAAAGCGAACAATTTATTCTCTCTTAATTATTGACTCCGCGTCAAATATCAAGCTCTTTGAAATTAAATATAACAAAAAAATATCAAATCAGCTTCACGCTGTACGGTTGAGAGGAGGGAACATAGTGTTACGATAATCCGTTACCCACTTGCCGACATTTCGTATTAAGTAGCGGAACTACACTCCGCGCTTTGCATCAAAACCAGTGTAAGTAAATGAGCTTAATTTATGTACAACTTTCAGCGATTTCACTTCCGGATATCTCTACATTGAGTATATCGAAGAGACAATTGGATTCTAAATAAAGTTTGTTTTGATATTAGCGTGAGTGACTCTCGTCCCTCATTGTCACTGTGGTTCAACAAGTTTGGGGAACTTTTCATCCCGATAACCTTTAAGAAATCTTAGCAACTTTGGATAAGTGTTCGGAATAGCGGACGAGGCCTGAATTACATTATAACTTTATCTAAGCTGTAAAAATGAAAAATAGGCATATTCTTAAAGCGTATAATTTAGCAAGCTTTGGTAAGTAACAAAATGAAATATTTCAATAAGTATTTGTATACATTTTCTTTTTAAATTAAAATATAACTGGTTTAATTTGGCTTGAAAAAAAAGATGAAAAAAAAGTGTCTTAACACTAGGTTCCCTCCTTCCTTTTTTTGAAATAGAATAATAATAATAATAAAATAATAAGAAGAATAATAATAATAATTCCTTCAATTCGTATCACTACTGCAAATAACTACAAAACAAACACATGCGTCACTATTTTAATCCTATTCGCACTGACCCTATTACTTGCTCATCAATTCCAGGCTGAGCTTGTCAGGAAGTGGCGCGGAAAAAGTCTAACGTTCACATTTATGGGCACTTTTTTATTGAAATAAATGTATTCCCACTGACCTACAATAGAGAGGAGGTTAGAGGGAAATATTTCAGTTGACATTCTATTCAACGAGTTTACTTCAAGGGATGGGCTTGTCACGTTATTATAGTCATATTAAACATATACGGTAACGTAATTAAAGATTTTAATATATAATACATTTTTCCACTGCAAATGTTCAAGTGAACATGTGAATAGGTATATTATTGCATTTTTGGGTAACAGCAGTTTTTCACGCTGTATCTCTCTGATTGAAACTGGTTTTAACTTTTAAGCCATTCTCCTTTTGACCTTTCGCTTCCACTTCTTTTATCACAGACACAAAGCAAGTTAGATCTAGTGAGCCTGGTGTACACTACATGTTATCTAAAGATAGTTCCCGCTGTAGTGTATCAATGTACTACGCGATTCGCGGTATACAAGCAAAATATTTCATTGTACCGCTTACTTCATTGTGTTTTACATCGATTGTAGTTTTCATTTTACAAAGTCTATTTTCGTCTATATTAATCAACTATAATGTATTAAGATTTTTATTTATTTTGTTTTATAGTACGAGGCTGTTTCCCGCATATAGCAAGGTAGGCTGAGGGAACCAAAAGTTATGATACACCGTTCCCCACTAACTTCCGAATTTTCGGGACACATTTTTTGAGCGATGAAAAATTTAGTCAATAACATTTGTACCATTGTACATCTTATTGAGGAATTCAAAGAATACAACATACTGTATGTATGTCATTTAAATATTTTCTGTTGGTAGTTAAGAAGTCCTTTGAAGTGAATAAAAATCAAAAAGAACTTGTGTAATTACTGTTCAATATTCATGGGATACTGGCTTTTGTCTTTCGTTTCTCATTTGCATTAGATTTACTTACTGAAATTGTCGTTAATATTCTATCTATCTTTATAGTATCTATATCTAATATCTCTCTTTTTTGATATTCAGAATTCGGCAGAAAGTGAGGAACAGAGTGTCTTAACACCGAAGTTCCCTCTGCCAAATTGAAAAATTAATAATACTTTGTTTTACTTGCAGTAACATTATCTCGTAACTTTACTTGAGCCGGTCGTGGAGCAGTGACACAAGGGTGTGACTGTAACACGATGGTTGTGGGTTCGATCTCCACTCGAGGTATTAGAATATTTATGTAAATTTATATTTTAATTTCTTCGCTCTATATAGATAAAAGTAACGAATTGAAAATATTTTAATAAGATAAAAAAATGAAATGGGTCATTGAGGTAATATTTTCATGTACTGTTTGTAGGTGGTATCCGCAACGTATCTTAAATCACACAGATTAGATAAATCGTTCTGGAACAATTGTAGCCCCGTAGCGCCACATTTTCCCACTTTTTATCACAACGAGCCCCTTTGGACAATGGGCGAGGTTTGCTTTTGTTTTTTAATTGGCAACATTGCGAACATTTAGAATTAATTTTAGCTAATTATAAATGTAACGACTTTGACTTTTTTATGTATATATTATTAAATTTAACTTAGGCTTTCTCTACGTGATGAATCAAGCCGTTTTAAATATTTTTTACGGACTACTTGCCTCGCGTATAAAAACTAATAGATATCAAAATTACACATATTTTCAAACTTGTTTTCCATACATCTCTTGTTAAGGAATATTTTTTTGCTTCACGCTATACGCTGGACATAACAGGTTAGGTAGGATAACTAGTAATAAGTATACTAGCGTGAGTGAGTCGTCTCTTTAATACTTTCCAACACCATCACCATAGGTTTAATTATTACAATAACAATATAAAATAAAAAAGTAATACATGTTACAAATAGCGAGGTTCTAAAATGCGAGAGTATTTCTCTGAGAGACTCTGGGAGCCGCACTCGCCCACAACGCTCGTGACCGCTGCGTTCCGGAAGCTGTGACGTTTATCGGATTTTCTCTTATGACAGCTGATCCTGCGTCAAAGTCGTGCGTTTTATGTAAATGTGTGGGTACAGTCGTACGTTTATATTCGGAGTGTCGTAATTTGCTTTATTGTTCATGTTAATATATAACATTGCTTTTTTTCAATCACCTATAAAGAAACTTATAATAATTTCTAAATTTAATGGAATTAATATTATCCGCTTATGTGTGTGCTGTGTTAAACAACAGAGTAGATAAATATTTAATATATAATATGAACTTGATGAAGGGAAAGGACTGTTGAACAGTTTTTAAACTCGAGTTTCAGGGATGGCTTACGTAGGTATATGAAGAAAATATCATGAATAATGAAATAGGTCCATCTTCAGGTGTCCCTTTCGGGCTAACCGCTATACAAAATTATATTATTATTTGGTGGGTCGCTTACGTTAAATATAAAATTGTTTTACTACAAATTTTTCGCATTATGTTTTTGGATTCGTTTTGTTAAATAGTGCTATTATGTATATTCCAGACTATTGAGGCCTTTTTTTAAAAAAAATAAGGTCTCAATATTAAAAAAAGCCTTTAATTTAATATTTAAAATTAATAGGGAGATCATAAAACAGTTAATTATAGGATCAATTCTTTCTTGCTTTTCATTCACTCATTCATTCTTAGCTTGAATTAAAGTCACTTGCTTAATTTTTTTAATGTCAAACAATTTACCACCAGTTCACTAAAGTTAATGCCTCAGACCTGAGAAGAACCGGCGCACAGTGCTATAAAACATACGTCGCTTGCAAAATTACTGGAGTGCCCATCAATGGATTTTATTATTTTATTTTTTATTATAATCTTGATGAAATATAGCATTAACCCCTCCAGCCACAATTCCAAATCAGAGAACCGTAAATTATTTATTAGTCATGATACATCGATAAAAGTAAAAAATTATATCTTTTCTAGGTTCCCTTTGCCTATCCTACCCTACTCGGGATACAACATGAATGAACTGATTAATTAATTATTGAATCAATTTCTTCTTCGTAAATGAATTCCTGCACGAGATTTCACATATAACTACGAAACAAAAATCCTCTTTCAGGAAGTCTTTTCATGGAGCTCTACGTGACAGAGCTTAGAATCAAATGAAAGAAGTTATTACGTCACAGGACATGATTTTTGTTATACTAATAAAATGAAAATATACGCACATTTCTGAAAAAAATTGACTTTATTTCATTTTTATTCAAGTGTAAGGCACGAATATTTTTATTTTAGCTTACGATTAATATTTTGACTAAAAAACCGAACAAGTGCGTGCCGGTTTCGCTCATCGAGAATTCCGTACAAGAGTTGGGAGTTTTGAGCTTTTTCTGAAATTCAAGCTCAGCTTAGCCAGAGCCTTTTCATCTGATACCTCATTTGTACTATCAGCTTCAATACCAAGGTTTGTCCAACATTCAAAGATATTGTTTTTTAGGATTTATCCACAAATATATAATTTTCAGTTTTTTTTTTTGAACTGACCAATAGAATCTAGCTGCCAAATATCATAATTCTAGATCAACCGGGGAAGTACCCTATTAATTTCGATTCTCTTATCATATGGCCGTATCTTTCTTTTAAGTAAGTGTATTCCAACTAAGACACTTTCGTGCCCCACTTCGTGTTGAGTGGCGGAACTCACTTTACCGTCTTTAGCGTTGTTATCACTACGAGGAAATGAAAATATAAAATATTTCATTTCCTCGAGAGGTAGTCAAATTTACAACTTGCCGTGCGACTCAATAAAACTACGACAATAATATATAAAACTAACAAATGAAAAAAACAACATACTAATACTTTAAAAATACTTACATTTACAATTAGAAAGAAGTATTACTCAGAAGAACCCATGTAGAATATTTCCATCAACTTGAGTTATCCCAGGATTACAGATAACGATTCAAAAGATTCATACACGAGTATATGGGCCCTTATTTAATTTCACCGATTGCTTTATCCAGTGTTCTATAAAACGTACTCGTTCAGTACAGCTTAATACGAACAATGCATCATTCACCTCGACACAGCTCTTTATATAGAGTTTTTTTTTATTTCACAGTATTCAATGTTTAAATTAATAAATCGAATTTTTGTTTAGAAGTTAAACCAAAAGTTTTTATAGAATTTTCATTTTATTCTATTCTATGTTTAACAGAACTTGATATACATATATTTTTAATTAACTGTCCGTTAATTCTTCCATTTTATATTAATGTGACTGACAGACGATGCGCTATGCAGCATAGGAACCTCGTAAAGAAGCAGGAATGTCAGAGTATAATCATTTCTTTGAGTAAAAATCGAACCATCAATTAGTCGTATGATTTTATTTCATTGACATTTTTATTTGAAGTCCAGCGAAGAAAAGCGTTGTCCTCTCCCATAAAAAAAAAATAATAATAATTATAACCAATAACTAAATACACCGAATTATACATTTTCTTTACATTAGAGTATTAATATTTTATTTAAATACTTTGAAGTAATTAAATAAAATATAAATTTCTACATTTTCGTGTTTGTGCATACAAGTAAAGTTTTTAGAGTTAAAAAAAAAATTACTTATTTTTTTTTATATATATATTAAGTTATATTTTTAATGTTTCCATAAAGTATGTACTTAGTAAACGTATTCTTGAGAAAGTGGAAAATTATAGTCGGCACAGGAAATATGTTACGTCCATATTTTATTTTCTTTTCGTAACGAGTCGTTTGTATTCTGTATTACACACACGACGTTGTCCTCGAGAAATTAATACGAACATAAATCATATTTCAAGATGAAATATTTATTACTTTATACGTGGAAGTTGAAGCTTTAAAGTTAAACGGATATCGGAGGTTCCTGTTCACTTAGACTATATAGAGCTGCATATTTAAATCTTTGTTTCTTTAGTATTAATAAACTATACACTGTATACTGCTTTAAGTCATGTCAACTTCACGCTGTATCCCGCACACAGCAGGTAGGCAGGGGGAACCTAATGTTAAGACACTTCGTTTTCCTCTTTCTGCCGAAATCTGGATTGGCAAGTGGCAGAATTCAAAAAATAAATTTAAGTAAACATTTCATTTCCTCGAATGGGGATCGAACCCACAACCAGTCGGTCTTACAGTCACACTTTGTGCGTGCCCCTGTGCGACGACTAGCCTCTTTTAATCATGTTTCTTTTTATTGTAAGTCGGGTAACAATTTGAAAAGAATAATTGATATAAACGCCATGCGCTGTATGCTGTAATGCAGCACAATTTTCTTATTGTATAATGTAACGTAAATCAAATATCAAAATTCATTTTTTAATCAAAACTACAAAATATTTTGTATTGATGTACATTTTCACAGAAATCTGGTACAAATGAAAAATACCAGGAATAACAGTTTCGGACAACCGAAATAGAAAATGCTGTTCATTAAAAGTGACTTTTATTGTGGTCATATTATACTATATAAGTATGTCCACTCAATTTTTATGGATTTAAAAAATAATTCGTTGAAATTTGTAATTTTTTTCCTTATAAGTGACGGTAATATAAAAAAAAACTCGTTTTTATAATAGTGGATGTCAAGAAACTATACGGAAAAACTATGGTAGGCAAAATTGAAATCATTTTAATTATTCACTGTATCTATGAATATATTGTAAATAAGGTAGACTACATACTATAGCCGCTCAGCTCGACTACAAGCAAGGCTTGACCCGGCCTCGATAAATACACGAGGCAGAAACAAACTTTAGTAGAATGCAAATATCTCGTTAGATTTTATTATATGTTGACCGACCGGACGAAATGCAAGTACGATATTGTATCACAAAGGCATTGTGTATAGCTTATAATACTTGTAACAAATAATAAGTAGTGCAGCATGTGCAATCGTTATTGGGTTAACATTGACTCAAAATGTATATTTCCGTTTCCTACTTTCCGTCCAACTCTTCTAGGTATTGTGTTGTGTTGAGTCGTGGAACTTAACGCCGCACTTGTCTCATTACTAGAGCGAAGAAATGAAAATATTTCTTTCCCCTGTGAAGAAATTCAACCTACAATTGTATTTACAATCTCCAGTCCATCTTCACCGTTTGACCACATAGTACTCAAAGTAGAGAAAACCTAGTGTTAAGTTCTCTCCTCAAATATTCGGTCGCATTCGAGATATTTTGCGTTGAGTGGCAGATAATTTTTAATTCATAGTTCATTTTATTTCCAAAATATCTTATAAATAATGACATACTATTCGGTTATTATATAGTGTAATGATTTTGTGTAATGAGTTTTTATATTCGCAGTAATTTATTA
>JBAIZZ010000051.1:247169-340305 GCA_037355905.1 Heliconius aoede
ATCGCATGTCAATTGTTAAAGGACGCTTGATGTGGTCGTGAAAAATTAGGGCCACTTTTGGAATTGGAGCCGAAATAGAAAGACGTCCTAAAGAATAACATATTGTAATAGAATTTAAGTTAATATTGTACAGCCGCAACGGTATCTGACTCTGGAAGAAATATAAGTTCTGTAAAAGCATCTAAGTATTATGATTTTCATTACAATAGTACACCATAAACTCTACAGAAATATATATTTTGAACGTAACTTGAGCGCGTCGTAAATTTCCCTATCTCAATCGACAGTTTTCATAATATACGTAGTTTGCCGGTAGTCCAATGATCATTTTTACAGTAATATTACCTATGTTATAGAATACCATAAATTATACTTTATTTTCTTTCTATAATGTCATAAGAAATGTATATTTCCACATTCAGAGGAGTGTGGTAAATAATAATTATTATAATGTATTTTTTTAATGTTCGAAATTTCTTTGTATTATGTACAAACTTCCAGAATTTGTGCAAACTCAAACGTGCAACTGTAAACGCAAGGGGTGTTGATTTTAGTTTCCACTCGGGAGAATAAGCTGAGGAACAATGGTGGAACTTAACTTATAAATGCCTATTTTGGAAATGGAATATCTTAACACAAAGATCCCAGGTTCCCTTGCAATACTACTTAACTTGCAATATGTGAGATACACAGCATCAAGCAAAAAAGAATTAAGGATTTGTAGAAAGTAGCAAATTTCTTTAATAATATCATTATGGATTTATCTTATATTTATGATGTATGATTGAAATATGTATGATATATGAAGGATAACATTTTATATGGCGATGTTGATGAAACAGTAAGGTCTAAGTAATATATTAATTACTAAACTATGTGAGTGTAGAAGAAAATGTAATATTTAATATTTTCATTTCTTCGCTCTGGTGTCGAGGCAAAGCGCGGCGTTGAGTTCCGCCACTCAACACGCAATGCTTTCAGAATTTGGCGGAAATTGGGGAGCGAAGTATCTTATATACTAGGTTTCGTGCGAAAAATAAACGATTTGTAAAACTTTAACCAATTCTGCACAAATATTATTTGATACAAATAAAATTAAAAACCTAGGACCAAGTCAGTTTATTTATTTTTTTATTATTTTAATATTTCTAGATACATATATTTAAATCCTAAATGACATTAAAATTTCGCATTTCGAATGAATAAATTAGACTACGTGTATATTTAACATCACAAGTTTTATATTAAAAAAGTTTTCAAGTCACTGCCCTGGAAAATTCGTCAAATGTCAAATGAAATTTTTTTAAAAATGAAAATATATATTTTTATTTAAAAAAAACCAGTATGAACAAGTTTCGTTACATCTATCAGATGTAGCTTATGCATGAAGTATATCTGTATCCGTATAGTGGGTTCAAATTTACAGTTTAACAATTTATATCTACCATTGACCGTTGAGAGGCCGTCGTGGCGCAGTGGCACAAGGGTGTGACTGTAACGCGACGGTTGTGGGTTCGATCCCCACTCGAGGAAGTGAAATATTTATAAAGTTTATATTTCCATTTCCTAGCTCTGGTATCCAGGCAAAGCGTGGCGTTGAGTTTTGCCACTCAACATGCAATGCCTCCAGAATTGGCAGAAAGTGGGAAACGGAGTGCCTTAACATGAGATCTCCTCTGTCTACCCTAGTGTGTGCGGGATACAGCGTGAAGCTGATTTATTTATCTACAGTTGACACCAGTTTTGTAACATAAATAGAATAACAAAAACAGGTAAACAGACCATTCGCAGGTTATTTTTGGAAATATATGAAGATGAAACCAATAATACGGTATAATATATTATAAATATTATTGTTATGGTAACATAAGGTTTTCACTCAAATCATAATCTAAAGAAGAGAGCCAGGAAGCAATTTCAGCTTTGGCTTGTTTAGTTGAGTTATATATCATCTCACAGATATTGGTAACTTTATTGTAAACTAATTCTATGTAGGGACTATTTATTATATTTTTTGTTTTTGTACATATTTCTACATGAAATGTAGCAACTATTGTGGATCCAAATAAATAAATATCTTACTAAAGTTCCTACCAAAACAAGACTTCTAAAAAAACAGCAATGCTGGTTTTTTGTCTTTATAGGCGGTTATTGAAGGCTTTACCTGAGAAGCTTCATCTTCTGTTGACTTACATCGTTGACTACAATTTTGAGCGAAATAAAAAAACACAAGCACTTTGAACAAACAAAGTCTGATTCAATTATAAGAGATATTTTATATTTGAATCAGAAAAATACTTTTTTAGAAAACAGCAAGTATGGATAAGTTGTAACCAAGGTATATAAAAATAAAAAAACCTATGAAAGTTTCTACATAGCAAGCTATGAGAATGTACCGTACGTCGTCATGTACTTAGTGGTTTTCTAAAAAGTATTTTTGTATACTAAGTATGTAATACACACTCAGCACTTAATGTCTATTACACACTTAGGTGCACTTTAAAAATGTTAAAAATATTCGAAGCAATTTATTTTTGGGAAGGGAAAATTTGTAAAAATCTCCCTCATAGAAATGCTTACAGACAAACAACATTGATAAATAATGATAAATAAGTTGTAATACAACACACAAGCGTATAAAAATTTCCTCATAGCTTATTGTGAATGAATGACACTTAGTTAAGCTTTTTATACCTTATCTAAAAAAGTTTAAAAGTTATAATTTTTTCCATGAAATGTATATGTCAATATAACTCTTGTAATGTAAAAGAAAAACGAAATCTATCACAAAAAATAAGCTCTTCCTAGTTAGTTCTTAACAAAAGCTCCCTGGAATTGTAGAGAAACGTTGTTTAAGCTAAAACTGTTCAACGTGAGAGCTGTCGTACAGCTGGTAAAGTGGTCGGAGAACGTCTGTAGTTTTATTTGAAACACTGCTGGCGTACTCTTGTGTTTGGTCAAATCGGATTTGTAGTGGCCATGTAGTTTTAACGATTGACTTATTATTCGATAGTGAATACTGAATGCTAAATGCCTCGCTAGCCTCCATATGGTGCAATCGCTCTATGTCTGATTGATAACAAGGTGGTGGTGAGTTCAATTCCCATTGTTTATATTTAAAAATATTTTTAATATTCCGATCTATTATTACAAGCTACTTAAAGGAAGAATGAAAAAAAAGAAATTTTTTTGTTAGTTTGTAGTCACTCTGCTGATTATATCATTTAAAATAAGTTATAAATCAAAGTGCGCTATTGAGTTTCATGTTATAGAGAAAGAAAGTGTGTTTTCAGATACAAGATGATATTCTACAAGTTATACTTTAAGAAACACTGCTTAACTTTATATTTTAAATTTAATATCTCTTTTTCTTCACTTTATATAATTTTATTTTCTTCTCCTTACAAAATATAATAAAACCAAATCAAAGTCTCTCCACAATAAAGAGTTTGAGGGCTAAATTGTCATGACACCTTTGCACCCACGCTTTGTGAAATTTGAATTTAATTAAAATATGAACATTTTGATGACAAACTCACAACTCATTCTTTTCTTTTGAATTGAAAACGTATGATTACAGTAAAATGAAGATGTACAGTATTTATATTGTCAGTATAGGTAACGCGTAGCATTTGTAAGTGTAGTGAACTTTCGCTCTATAACTTACTTTGGAATTAAGAGGAAATTGCTTTAACAAGTGCAGGCATACATAGCTTAAGTTCTCCAGATATTATATCTAAGTAAAATGTCGAGCAAGACGTGGCGTTGGGTTACACCATTTAACCGATTCTCTATTTATATAACTACTAACCGATTCACTATATATATTACAAATACGTATATTATAGTTTATACTATAGCAATCTATTCTTAGAGGCACTGTTGACCATCTAAACAATTCAGCTAGCATTTCGTTCGTTATAAACGCACGAGCACAAAGGCCTGTTTGCCGGCCGGACGTCTGTCGCACATAACCCTTAAATGCATGATTTTATTTTTAGACCGAGAAAAAATATATTTTGGAGCCATGAATATGCTGATTTAGGGAAAAATAATAAAAAAAATAGTTTTTTATATTTTCATAGCTATTTTTATTAAAAACCATTTGTTGCAGAACTACAACACTATGCACTCACTAGACAATAACTACATATGAAAATTTTTAAAACAATTTTTGGTTGTGGTAAGACAAAGAGCTACTCCACACTTCTCACACCTGTTTTGCGTGTAACCCTTGCATCCAGGCATTTTGCATCTGCTGCGAACACAATTACCAGGCCAGTGACCAACATTATCAGTCCTTATGTCCTTAGGAAGAATATGTTGAGCTGGTCCTCTCCTTTTTTTTGCTTGTATTTCCATTTCAACACTGTTGCTGGTACTTGGCCTTCCTCTTTTGTTGCAGAGTTCAAATGAGTTATTTACTTTGGCTAATACCTCAGCTAGATCCAGTCTATAGTTACATAGGTTTAGAACTGATGAATTGGCTTCAGTTGTTTTTAAATTTTTATACACAAGCCAAGAATTTATTACCGTCATGTCCAATAAGTGGTAAAAGATACGAAGATACCACTTTCGGCTTCTCATTGCAATTCGGTACCTCCCAATAAAGCTATCCATTAGGTCCACTCCGCCCATATGGCCATTATATTCCTTTATTATATGTGGGCATGAAATTTTAATTCTAGTCTTATTTGCCTTGTCAAATCTTTCTACTTGGCCCACAGGTTCAGCTCCAACATATGAAGATAGAAAAGTTACAACTTTATTGTCCTTCCAAGTAACTGCTGTCAAATCAATACCGTCAAATTCAGTCATCTGCTCATCACACATCTGTTCATCAATTGAGAGTTTTTGTTCCATAGGAACTAAAGCAAATTTCTCATTTAGATGGCTAATTATAGGCCTTATCTTATGGAGCCTATCATGTTGTGGGTGTTCCTTGGGTAAATGTTTCTCGTTATTGTTGAAATGTAGAAATCTACGAATAGTCTCAAATCAGTTGACAGTCATTATGTCCTTGATTGGTTGAAAACCTACAGTATTTGACCAGTATAGCCGTACATTGGGATATTTTATAACAGACATGTATATCAGTATCGCCATAAACTTTCTTAGCTCAGTTTCAGATAAATTTAATGGTTTAGTCACATTTTTTTGAACGGAATACAAATTAGACTCTTCCACAATCCTTTGAACTATTTCTGATGTAATAAAATGTGAAAAAATACTATAGGGAGTACCAGTAGTAGCCTCATCCTTCAGTTCAGGTGGGTATGTAGTGTCTCCATGAAAAGCTGTCTGGTCAGAATTCAAAACAATTTTTTTTACCTTCCATACGAGTCCTCTCATAGTTGCTCGGCGACTAGCTTGACTTGTTGAGGGGAATGGAACCTGTGGCACTTGATCATTTGCTGTAGCTTCATTTATCAATGGCGGGTCTCCTGCCATGAATGGATCATTATCGGGGTCATCATTTTCCTCTTCTAATGGACTCTCAAGATCGTGAAGCAAATCGTCTCCATTTTCATAAAAATTCTCATTACCTTCTGTATCCGAGTCCTCAAGATCATCTTCCGAAATCTCTCCATCATTTATTAGAGCTAAATACTCTTCTATTTGCTTTTGATTCAAGTATGGCATCTGAAAACCAATAAAAGTGATAGTTAGTAACTAAACAGGGACATTTTCTAGTAAATGCATATTGTTGCAGATTTACAACAACAAAATAAACAAAATTTCCGAACACACCAAAAGTTTTTTTTATAACTTATAAATTGTACTGAAAAGAAGATGAATTATTACGTAAAATAACTAATTTTGTTTGAACGTACCTTCGAAAACCAAATAATTACACTGCAAAGCAAATACACAATTTTCATCCGCTCCAAAATTACGTTCGGCTTTGATTTGTCAATTTTAATTTAAATTTGACAGTCGTGAAGAAAAAAAGTGTGTTGCCACTCGATTAAATATATCACCATGATAGTAATAATCCTGCAACAGCATGCATTGAACTCAAACTAATAATTTTATGGTCGTTTGAATGGTATGTTGCAGTTTTACTACTTTATGCATTTAAGGGATAAGCCCTTCAACTACCACAGCTGGTACACGACAACGCCGCAACCGTTAACGATACGTTCAAAATTAGAGAGCTCATTTAGCTACCTTGAATATTATACAAATTGGTAGGAAAAAAAACTTTGGAAAAGCAGAGTAGGCAGAGAGAACCATATGTTATGTAATTCAGTTATTGGTAACTGAATTGGATTCCGAGGTATTGAGTGGCGTTATTCAACGATACGCTTCTTTTGGTTACGAATGCGAGGAAAATAAAAATGATTAATTACCACGTAAGAATTCGAACCTTCACGTTACTGCACTATGGTGGCCTCTACAATATCATACTTAAGAGAATAATTATATATATATATATATAACAAGATATCGTACTGTAGTTGAGAAGTGTTACGTTTCCTTTTACTTAGTAGATTCATCTGAGTAGTTGCGAGAACAATGATAGTAATATAATAATACGGGAACAATAGATGCTCTGCTATCAAGCCGTAGATGGTGTAGATGGTATGCAAATATTTCAATTTAAGTTAGCAATGGTACTTGGTACTACTATGATATTTTTTTTAGTTTCACGCTGTATCCCGCACATATCAGGGTAGGTAAAGAGAACCGGAGACACCATAGACAAACCATAGACCATAGATAAACCATTGGTCACCAGTTCACTAACTAGTGACCAATAGTTTTAAGTTGTATTAATATAATAAATATATCTAGTGACGTGTCTAACAAACAGACCTTTTTTCATTGCACTAACGACAATAAAAAATTAATTTCATTTACATTTCCTTAGTATACTGTGTCTACAATATTTAACTATTTTAAATTCCGCCACCCTCACAGACTAATCTCGTAATGCCGAACGATCCACGGTTGATTCCGTTTAAATTCCCGCGAAAGACCTCTCGGCCGCACGTGCGCCGCAGTTGCAACGCTTTCAACAAAACGAAAACCTATTTTGCGTAATATTCGTGAGCAAACATTGTATTGGCCCTGAATTTGAAATTTTATAACATTTTTAAAGCGATTACAACCGACGACGATATTAGTCTCCAAGTGTTCTTAGTCGTTTTGCTGGGAATATTTTGTTAAAATACAGTAATTGTGTAATATGAATTGTTTAATGTATAAATATTATCATATAAATTTAATTTCAAAATCTAAGATGGTTATGGGTTCGATTCCCACTGAAGGAAATTAAATATTTAATATTTTAATTTCTTCGATCTGGCCCCGATTCTCTTATTTATTTGCTCCTCGTAATTAATTTGTTTTTTGTGTTTCTATCGATTGCCTTATATATTATAATAACAATTAATTATTCACAATTTAAAAATTATTGTTTGTATTTGTAAGCAAAAATTAAATAGAAATCCAAAAATATACGCAATTAAAACGAAGTAATTGGCACAACTTGGTATTTACTTTAAGAACATCTTAAGCTTTTGACATCGTTTCAATTTTCACTCGAAATCCGTTATATTTAATCCTAGTCGACTTCGAAAGATGGATTTACAAACAAAGATTAAATTTTGAAAATCGATTATACTTAATATTTAACTGGCAATGTCTCTTAATAACAGGAAGTATAATACTTTAAAGAAAACATTTTACAATCTTAACACAGCGGGATTCGAACCTGCGCTTTGTATTTTTCTTTCATAAATTTGGAATAACACTTTGAAAATGTAAAAAACCAGGAAATATTAAGATAATATATACATTTCTATTTGTTATTCTAATAAATACAGCTGGATCCATAGTGGATCAGTTACATAACATCTTACTGTAAATACGACAGGCGTTTGATTCTCACTTATTTAATTCCAAGTCAAAATATTGTTAAGTTACGCCACGTTACCCGCTATCTCTCTAAAATTAAGCGCATAGAGGGGAACACTAGGTTCCCTTATATGGGAAGCAGAAGTACTTTAAAATATTCTACTAATCTTTGTGAGTTTCTGCGAAAGTTTAATGCATATAAAGCATTTCTGTTCCATTTGCACACATTCACATTTCCTAAAAAAAATATTAAATATAGAGACTTGAATGAGATGAAGGATACTTTAATGAAGTAAATTTTATCTCAATGTGGTTGATTAATGTTTTTTTTAACAAAATGTTTACATAAATCGTAGCTTATGGGTTATTTTGATGTAGACGCTATTACATTTTTGATATTAGTAGTATGGGTTGCGCCACTCAACACACAATGTCTCGAAATTGGGTACCTTTATACCAACTCTGCTATGTACGGGATATAGAGAAAAGTAAAAAAAAGTACAACTGAAAATCACATAATTTTATCACATTTATGTTTTTATCACATTATTGAAATTTAAAATATATCATATACGATATATTTTATGTATACAATATTATAATGTGTTCATCATGTAAATGTTATCACGTAGTGAAATTAAAATAATATAAGCGTTGTTTGCTATCGTGCTAACAGCGTGAATCTCTGTCTATCTGCGACAAGTGCTTTTAAATTAATTAAACGTAACGTTGTTATTATAAAGATTATTAAATAAAATAAATGTTTATGTTGATATAAGAATTTTTTTGGAAAGCTTATAATAAAAAAGCGAGTTTGTCTGAGCCTTTGAACACAGTCTTTGGTTGTAACAAGAATCTAAATCACAAAAATCTTAAAAAATAATTTTATAAGATATTCTAAATTACCACAGAAATCATAGAATTTTCAGGTTTATATATCTCACAGCTAATAAATAATATGAAACAAAGAGAACATACGGCAACATAAAGTGAAATAAAACATTAAAAAATACCCACACGTGACATTTCGCTGATAGAAGTTTGGAGTAAACTTTTTTACATTTCCTTTAACGATGCGACGGGGAATCGTAAAATCTGCAATTTCCATTTGACTTTCTAAACTTCATTTGTACATTAGAAATGTCAAACTTGTTGTGCCTACTAGTATTTCGTATATATTTGTGATAATTTCTTTCTGTTTTTTTTTATGGGAGACGACAAGGCAAGCGAGCGTTCGAATCAACTGATGATAAGTGATCACCGCAACCCACGACCCCGTGTAACACCAGAGGAACTACAGGTGCGTTGCCGGCCTTTAAGGTGGAGATGTTGGGCCCCGGGGCCCAACGCAGTGGCAAGGGCCACTACTTCACGCCGATTTTAAATGCCAGGGGTGGTATTAATTGGGTCGAGTCTGCCCATGCGTGATGCTGGTGCGTGGTGATCCTATTCTAAGCCGGGATCACACGGAAAGATATCTATACTAATATTAAAGAAAACTGAAGAGTTTGTTTGGTCGGATGCCCTAAACTCGGGAACCACGGGTACTAATATTTTATCATTTTTTAATTAATAAGGTACTTTGACCTATAATTATGAAATTTGGGAGCAAATATCTGCAGGTAGTACTCATTCATGAAAAAAACTGAAAACTATACATTTGAGGGTAAAAATCAAAAAATAAAAGCCTTAAATGGAGACCAAAATTTAGGTATTAAAATCGATATTTCAAGTGAGGTGTCAGATGAAAGGGCTCTGACAAAGCTAAGCATGAAGTTCAGAAAGGCTCAAATTTTCGTATGGAATCCTCGGTTGGCGAGCCCGACTCGCGCTTGACATTTAGTTTTTTTTTTTTTTTTGATTAGAAACAATCGGTACCGTTATGTATGCAGTCAAATCAAAGTTAGTTGTTTTTAGTCCTGTCACGGGTAAAGTTGTACATATTGGCTCTGCAAACTGTTCGATTGAATCAGATATATTGTATTTGCGTCGCGTGAAGTTAAATTAACTGCCGGTACAATTGGACAAAGATATACGAAGCTTTTTATTAACATTTCAGTTTTAATAAATGTTGATTGAAAATAATCATTTGTAGGAACATCTGTTTGTTGCACATCAATTTTAACTTTTTGAATATAGAGCCGTTGAATATACAGCAGATATTGGAGGCCATCGTGGTGCAGTGGCACAAGGGTGTGACTGCAACGTGATGGTTGTGGGTTCGATCCCCACTAGAGGAAGTGAATTATATATTACGTTTATATTTCCATTTCGTCGCTCTGGTGTCGAAGCAAAGCGCGGCGTTGATTTCTGCCACTCAACACGCAATGTGGGGAATGGATTTGCTTAACACTAGGTCCCCTCTGCCTACCCTGCTGTGTGCGGGATACAGCGTGAAGTGAAGTGATTTGATTTAATTTAATTTAATCTGTTTGTTGGTTTATTGTAGAAAGGTGAAGTTTAATATTACAAAGAATTGTTATTTTAATTTCTTTAAATTAAAATTTTTGTTAGTAATTTACGAGTTTAGTTTTAAATAAAACTTATAATATATATAAAATATTAGTCACTCACAATTTTGTTTAAGTGGACTTTTCACTTTGTATCCCGCACATAACAGGGTAGGTAAAGGGAACCTGGGAACCTAGTGTAAAAATACTCCATTCTCTATAAAACCACTTCCATTCCCCACTTTCTGACGTATTCTTAAGATTCTTCTTAAGTAGCAGAATTCAATGCCACGTTTTGCCTCGTCAGAGCGTGGTAATGCAATCAAAATTAAATATATAATTTCACGGCGTGGGAATCAAACCCACACTGGCCACCACCTCCACAACTGGCCTTAAATATAAAATAATAATGTATTTTCTACATCGCCTTTTTTTCGCCGAAATATAAAGGCTTCTACTTTATCAAAAAATATTGCTTCAATTAAGATCAGAATTTACGACTTTCATATATATGTGCATTCAAACATGTCAAATACACTACTGGAAGCCAAATTTTAGTCGATTCATAAAAACAACAAATAAAGAACTAATGTCTAAATAAACACCAAACATTTTTTTTAACTTCGCGCTTTTACTATCTATTCTATTCTTTATCTATAGAAAAGAGGATATAGCAAATAAAATTCTTTAACAACTTTAAATTTTCTCTTACCCATATTTAGGTAGATTGCTAAACTATGAAAATACATAAAAATGTCAATGAATACATACTATATTCAAAAAGTTAAAATTCTAAAGTATTTACGCTTCATCATTAGGAATCCTTGTCTTGGTAAGTTATGTACATACTTTATACCTCCACGACTGTACTCGAAATATTTCATTTAAAGTATATGCAGATTTCCCCAGATTTATCAGCTCTGTCTTGTCATAATGCAGTGCAGCGTTGAGTTCCGCAGTTTATATTCTAAATAAATAGAAATTATTGAATATATTACTAACCTAGCTCCTATGATCATACAAAAGAGTAGTAAACATTACCATACATAATAGAAGTTAAACGATTTCATAACAGTTGTCTAAAACAATTAACGTGAAACAAAAATATTAGTAAATTATTACAATACAAATCAATGTAATATTATTATTTAATTATAAACCTTATTTATTTAATATTCAGCTAAAATAATCTACAATCTATGGTGGATTGGTGTACAATTAAGGTGATATTCAAAACTGAACGGGTGAAATAGGCAGTGTCGAATTAAAATTGCATTTCGGAGGCCCAAAAATCAACCTTTCAGCCGGGAAGACACGTAATGAAAGCTCTTCGTTTTTACGCAATTATACGTCTTTGTGTTGTCCCGGACGCCGAATTGATTTATTGCTTTAATTGAACTTGGGAATTTGGTAAATAAACATTGATCAACACAACAACAAGAGAACAACAGAGAGACTTCGAAAATAATATCCCTAAAAAGATCTTCTCTTCATAATCTCAATAAGAGAGTTCCCTCTTCTTCGTCTTTCGTTCCCACTTCCTTTTTCGTAGTGACCAGTCTCTCCGCTTCATTAGTGTCACTTTTCTCCGTTTTGGTAGAGTCACATCTCTCCCTTTTCGTAGTGACCAGACTTTCCGCTTCCCTACATTGATCAACACAACAACAACAGAACAACAGAGAGACTTCGAAAATAATGTGTCAAATAATATTGATGCAGAACTTGTTAATATTTTGCATTTTTTATTACTTGACGCTGTATCCCGCACACAGTATATTAGGTAGACAAATCCTACTGTTAAGATACTCTGTTACCTATTTTCCGCTGGCATTGCGTGCCGGAGCTCAACTCCGCGTTTGCCTCGACACCGGAGTGAGGAAATGGAAATATTAATTACATTTTCTACTTAATTACTTTTTCTCGAGTGGGAATCAAACCCATAACCGGTCGGGCACAAACGTGTGACTGACTGCACACGCTTGTGCCCCTCCGCCACGACTGGCCTCGATTTATTTTTATACAGTAGTAATTAGAATTGAAGCCGTATTTGGTGGCACTAAGAATTACAAAATCATTTACATTCTTCATGTATCATACACATTTCAAGGAAATATACGATAAATCCGCGTGCGCGGCTCAGAAGAATAACCGTTTGTGCTTTTTTACGTTTGTCGTAAAACGGATGTCGTAATATTTGATATCGTCGTTAAACTTGACAATATGAATATTCAATAAAAAATATTTTTGTGGTGAAATTTACATAACAATAAAATGTTGTTGTTACATAACAAAAAAATAAACGGTATTTAATATTAAGTAGAAACAATTTAAAGAAACTTTATAATCTATACCAATATAATGTTTTGATGTAGTTAAAGAAATTTCCTACTTTATATTTTATTTGCTGCACATTGCAGATTCGATATGCAGGTACGTATTTTATGAAAACATTGTAATTTTATCCAAATTTACAAACTTTCAGTGCAGTACAGTGTCCATGGGTTTCATATATGTAAAAAAATATACACACAGCTTTGTTTGTATGGAGTATAAAACGGTACCAGTGACGTGAAGCACAAGCGTGCGACTGTAAACACGGTAGATTATGGGTTCGATTCCTACTCGAGGAAAAGACATATATTTAAAAAAAGTTATTTTCCTGCTCCCTGCTCCAAAAGTTCCTATACTGTGTAGTTCAGGCAGTGCGTCGTCTGCCAATCACTCTATAACAGAAAAGTTTTTTTTACGTATATGAATATAACATAAAATAGAGAAACTCACTAACAATAAATAAATAAATAAAAATATACATATCACATGGTGTTACAAATGCTTATTTCTATAAAAACTATTAATTTAAACTTCTAAACAAAATTTCGACATAATATTAATTTAAGCGTTGAATATTCAGAAATAAAAAAAACTCTATATAAAGAGCTTTGTCGAGTTGAATGATGCATTGTTCGTATTAAGCTGTACTGAACGAGTACGTTTTATAGAACACTGGATAAAGCAATCGGTGAAATTAAATAAGGGCCCATATACTCGTGTATGAATCTTTTGAATCGTTATCTGTAATCCTGGGATAAGTAGATATATCAACTTGTATGAGTATGTATGAGCTTTCTAAATGTAAATGTATGAAAAATTTTAGTATCACCATTTTTTTAAATTAGGTCTCTTAATTGGAACGGAGTGTCTGAACACTAGGTTCCCAGGTTCCTTCTGCCGAAATGATAAATGTATTAAATAACTTCATAGGTACCGTGAATTTTCTGAATTTATAAGGATCATCAGGACCTTCACTTAATATCTATAATCACCTATTCATGAAATTTCTATCAGCAAAAAGGTAATTAAATACTAAGCCGACCTAGATCAGACAATTTTACAAAAATCTTCCATAAAAACACTTAGTGTATTGTGGTAAATAAAAACTGCGGGCTTCAGCTTATTCGTTGTATCCTGCATTTGTCAGCAAAAGTCTACAGAAAAAGAAATGTAATTATAGAGGAAAAATGTACAATAGTATGTCTGGTCTTCCAGTCAGTAGTAAGTATGCTTCGTATTCACAGACATTAATATAAATGTCTCGAAATTATATATGTGTGGGTTCGATTCCCACTTGAGGAAGGGAAGTATTTCTTTACGTTTATATTTCCATTTTTCTTTGCTCTGGTGTCGAGGCAAAGCGCGGCGTTCAGCTCTGCCACTCAACACGCAATGCCTCCAGGATTCGGCAGAAAAGGGGGAACAGAGTGTTTTAACATCGAGGTTCCCTCTGCCTATCCTGCTGTGTGCGGGATACAACGTGAAGCTGACAAAAAAAGATCCATTTCATTGACACAAACATTCACTTGAATGCTTTTTGAGTTCATCTTTGATTCATTTGTTAATACGTTCATTTTTTTTTCGCTCTGGTACCAAGACAATATCCCAGCGTTGAGTTCCGGCACTCGACATTGTTTGATAGACAATGTTTTACTTTAATAAAAAAATCACACTTCATATTTGTATTTTGTTTTTATGTCACAAGTTGCGCCTAGAGCTTAAAGTAATTTAAACAAAAATATTGTATTATTGTTACTACAAAAAATTATGATAAAAATACGAAGCCCTGTTGGCGCAGTGGGACAGTGTCAGACTGACACGATGTGAGTTCGATTTTCACCCGGGAGAATGAAATATTCCCCGTTACTTATCACCCGTAACTTGCGTGGTGAAGCAAAGTTTCCGAATTCAAGAATCTGACAGAAAGCGGAGAACGGACGTACAAATTTCAAAATTCTAAAAATGTGTAATAACTCAAGATGCGTGGACAGTCACAAGCGTGTGATTCCTACTGTTTCCTACTTTTCAGCGGAGTGTCTTAACATTACGTTGCCTCTGCCTACCTTGCTGTAAGTGAGATACAATGTGAAGCTGAAAAAAGAACAAAAATTTGTATTTTTATTACAGTAATTTTATTAATTTAAATACTCATTTTACTTTATAAATTAACTATTTTATTTTTGGTAGCAATTTCAATTCAACCGAATCGTTCAGTCTACGAATTCTTTCATGATTATAATTCTTTCTCTTCTGATATTTCTAATAAAAAATATGTTAAATATAAAAAGAAAATTTTAATATTAGTCGGTATATTTTCTTTATCTAACATTGTTTGAAGTAAAGGTTAAAGACATAGTCTTAGGTAAATGCTACTTTAACCGTAAGGTTTCCTAAACTCTATTCAATTACGAATTTTTAGGGACACATTTTTGAGAAAAAGAGATCTTTTGAATATAATTTTTCTGAATTCCAGGGATTTTCTGAGAACCAGTGTAAACAAGACAGGCTGTGGGTGCAACTCTCGCTCGAGAAAAAGTAATATTTAACATTTTGAAATGATTTGAAAATATTGAAAATAACTCGCATTGCTTCCAGAATTTGATCGTGGAATCTGAATCGTGGACCCGTGGATCGGAAAGAGGGGAACGCAAATGTCTTAATAGATCCCTAGGCTTACCCTGCTAAATACAGGATACAGCGTGAATTTTACTTAATATATCAAAATTTATAACATTTTCTTATGAGATATTCCATCACGTCTTCAAGGAACAAAATAATATATCAAGACAAAGGGAAATCTTTCTAATAGGCACGTAAGTCTTTTACCTTAGAGAGACAACAGATACGTGACTGGGTCAGCTTTGCCACCAAATAGAAGCTTTTATTTGTTTGCGTCTGGCTACTGGCCTTTTAGAAAAACTTGTAGTTTCATTAGTCTCGAAGTAATTTCTCACTACAATTAAGTTGGTGATGTGTAGGATTCAATTAACCTACTTTGTATGTAGGTAAGTACTAGCTTTTACCTGTGGCTTCGCTCTAGTGGTCAAATGGAAATAACTAAAATTTAACACATTCTAAGTGTCCAAGTTTGCTACGACCAGTCTAAAGTCTACATTATCTGTCAAAAATAAATAATCAAATAATTATTATTAAGACAAAGATAAGGCTGTCATAGCACAGTGGCTAAAGCGTGTGACCGTAAACGTGGCAGGTTGTGGGTTCGCTTTCTACTCGAGGAATTGAAATATTTTATTTTGTTTAATGAAAGGCAAAGCGAGGCAAATTTGAGTTCCGCCACTTAACTTGCAATACCTCGAAAATCCCGAGAAAAGTGAGGAATGGAGTGTTTTAACACTATGTTTCCTCTGCTTACCCTGCTACAGACGGGAACACATGAAACGTCAACAAACGGAAACAAGCGTGATACTGGAAAAAAAGCTCTTAATAAATCAAAACTTTGCATTTTATATTGCATTCAACTAAGATTTAATACGTCCAGAGAAATTTAAAACGAGTATACAAAATTTAAACATTTTGTATTTACCTACTTCGTGTGTCAGCGAAACTGAAAATTTATAGCTTCCTCTTAGCATTAAGAAAATGATCGTGAGAGGAGAAATAAAATTCTTTGTGATAAACCGGTGATAACATAAAAGCCGGTCGCACTTTGTATCCAGTTTCGTTCAGACCGTTTTCACTTACAATTTACCCTACTAGCTCAGGACAGAAATCGTAACCTACCCTGTTATGGATAGTTTATAGCATGCAGCTGAAAAAAATGTAAAATGTTTATATCTATAATTAAATGTTTAAACATATACGTACATAACAATATTTAAGTATACTATGTTAACATTTATATGAATAAGTTATTAAATAATAAATTAATTTACATTATATGAGTACCTAATATTATTGAAATATTTAAAACCCACCCTGGTGGGTTAGAAGATGTAAATAACTCTCTAAATGTAATCGAACCCACAACCGTCATACTTAAACATAATAACAATCTACAACAAAAATGCAGAAAAAGTGTAATATTACAACTTTATATTCAACATAACCCATCGAATAACGTAACTTTATATGACGAAAGTCCAAAAGGAAATTCTGAAGATGGACATAACTATTTCATTATTCATGCTACTTTCTTGTTATAACTACTTACCCGACTTCGGAGACTTGAGTTCAGCAACTTCTCAACAGCCCCTTCCCTTTCTAAGTTTGTATTATAATATATATTATTAAGTAAATATTACTTACTTTGTTATTTTCGGATAAAAATGTATATAAGTGATTTTTCCAAGATAATTTAGAAATGATGTCAGGACTTTTTTATGAATTGTAAGAGTCCTGGGCCTTTGTCTTCTCTACGTGGGAGATAAGCCTTATAACTGAAGAAAATGTGATGTGATGTGTACAATACTACAACAGCCCGTATTAAAATTAACAATAAAGCAATACTGTATCCCAAAAGTAAACGTACGACGCCACCCACACATTTATGTAGACACACGACTTTGACACAGGAAACGCTGTCATAATAGTAAATCCGATAAATGTCACAGCGTCCGGAGCGTAGCGGTCACGAGCGTTGTGGGCGAGTTCGGCTTCTGGAGCCTCTCAGGGAAATACTCTCGCATTTTAGGTAGCGGCGATTTAGAAATACATGTGTTATTTTATGTAGATAGTGAATGCTTAAGGCTGTGGTGGTGTACGTGAATGTATGTGATTGGAATGTGTTTAAGGAATGCAATGTGGAAAGTGGAATTACAATATGTGCGGGATCCAGTATAAATAAAAAAATTTGAAATAGGAGATATATGGAAAAACTATTTTTTTTAGTAAATATATATATATATATATATATATATATATATATATATATATATAATATTTTGATAAATGTCTGTTTTTCCACGCAAAGCAAGAAGTACTTCATATAAAATTAATTAGAGCGGCTTAAATAATCACTTAGAGAAAACCTAAATTAAATTTAATAATATATACATAAAAAAGTCAAAGTCCTTACATTTGTAATTAGCTAAAATTAATTCTAAATGGTCGCAATGTTGCCAATTAAAAAACAAAGGCAAACCTCGCCCATTGTCCGAAGGGGCTCGTTGTGATAAAATGTGGGAAAATGTGGCGCTACGGGGCTACAATTGTTCCCGAACGATTTATCTAATCTGTGTGATTTAAGATACATAATATTGCACCTACAAACAATACAAGATAATATTACCTCAATAGCCCATTTTATAATATTCTTTTTGTTTTCGATTTTTTACGTTAATCCACGTGGAGCGAAGAAAGATATACCGTTTCCCTAATAATTTCACATCTCATTGTTCTCATTCTTTTGCCCAAATTGACATATTGAATGTTGAGTGACAAAAGTTAACGCCACAGTTCGAAAATAGTAAATTCCCCAGAAAAGTTTCTTCTTTTAAGTTTCAATGAATTTTATATCAATCTCTAGATTTATGTTATACAAGCAGTTGTTAATTAAAGTTCAACCAACCAAATTTCCAATTCATGAAAAATACTCGCTTTTTGAAACAAGTTATATACAAATTCTAGTTAAGAACTAACAGGGATTATTCAGAATTAGAAAAAAAAATCTGCCGAAGTCTGTCGTGACAGCCGTAAACGTTGCATAACGCGACACGCGTAGCAATGAAAATACAGACTGTACTGTTCTATAGATAGATATGTTTGTTTTAACAGTAACTTCCTTAATCGTTAAAAATATATTTGAGTTCTGCCACTAAACTCGCAATGACTCGACAATTGGGAAAAAGAAATGTCTTAATGAGAACGGAGAGAATTAACTCTACCTACCCTGCTATGTGCGGGATATGATATTGACATGAAAAAAATATTTCATTATATGTACATATCTTAATAGATAACGTATTAGGAAACAGATAGCAGGTAAGGTAAGGAAACCAAAGTTTAACTAGATCTTTGATGTCAAAAAAAATTAGATAAAACTTCAACGACAATTTCAGTAAGAAAATCTAATGCAAACGAAAATGGGATACAAAACCCATGATACAATATGTAGTGTTTAAATAAATTCAACATTTAGATGTACAACGGTACAAATATTATAAACTAAAATAAAAAAACAAATGTATTTGTTTGTATGTGGGAAAGGAAAAGAATTTCTTTAGACTGGATTCCCTCATTCTACCCTACTTTATGCGTAAACAAATCGTCTAACTACATTTTGGTTGACTGTCACAATACACTTTGTAAAATGAAAACTACAATCAATGTAAAACACAATGAAGCAAGCGTTACAATGTAATATTTTGCTTGTATACCGCGAATCGCGTAGTACATTGATACACTACAGTAGAAACTATCTTTAGATAACATGTAGTGTACACCAGGCTCACTAGATCTACCTGGCTGCGTGCCTGTGATAAAAGAAGTGGAAGCAAAAGGTCAAAAGGAGAATGACTTAAAAGTTAAAACCAGGTTCAATCAGAGAGATACAGCGTGAAAAACTGCTGTTACCCAAAAATGCAATAATATTCACATGTTCACTTGAACATTTGCAGTGGAAAATAAGTATTATATATTAAAATCTTAAATTACGTTACCATATAGGTTTAATATAACCATGATAGTTAGGCAGTTGAGAATTTACTTCTGTTGCGTTGCGACACTAAATAAAAGGCGATCAAGGGATCAGGAATTCAGGAATCTGGAGGAAGGCATCAGGAAAAATCTGTTGACAGAAGAGCAAACGAACGGCAAAGTGATCCCATAATGGAACGATACCTTTTGAGTTACTGAACTATCCAAAAATCAAAAATACATTGTTTTCTTGATAAAATTATTGGGATCCAAAATACTTAAAGTCTCCCTATATACCTCCAGTTCAGCCAGTTACCTATAAAATATAATTTTAAAAGAAACATGTCAAAATACTTATTTAAATATTTCATTTTGTTACTGACCAAAGCTTGGTAAATTATACGCTTTAAGAATATGCCTATTTTTCATTTTTACAGCTTAGATAAAGTTATAATATAATTCAGGCCGCGTCCGCTATTCCGAACGCTTATTCAAAGTTGCTAAGATTTCTTAAAGGTTATCGGGATGAAAAGTTCCCCAAACTTGTTGAACCACAGTGACAATGAGGGACGAGAGTCACTCACACTAATATCAAAACAAACTTAATTTAGAATCTTATCGTTTCCTCAATACATTCAATTTTCAGAACTCAAAAACTTTTTCAATTTTTTTTTTAATAAATATCGTTTTTATTCGCTGACTGTTACTCAGTATATTTTATAAGTGTTTTACTTATTAATCTACTCGACGTCGAGCTATTTCATAAATAATCTATCTTCATTGTATTATTTAAAAGACAGTATAAGAGATATTCCAAGGCAACAAATATCTTATGTAAAACTTAAAATATTTATTTACATTTATACTTTCATGTCTGCCCTCTGGTGTCCAGTTTAACTGCGGCGTTAAGTTCCGCCACTAGGCAATGGTGTGTCTTAACACTAGGTTCCCTACCCTAACATGTGCGGTGCCAGCGTGAACCAAATTTTTAACATCTGGTAGAAATCAAATTGTACTTTCATTCGCTTCTATTATTAGGTACTGTAAGCAATTTTCAAGAACGTGAATTTTCAAAATCGTTATATTTACTTTCAAACAGCCCGTTCGTAGCAGCCTCGCTCTCACCGTTTAATTTAATAATGTCGCTTGATATTTGACGCGAAAGAAAATAAATAAATTATTCGCATTTCCTTTTTCAAGGACGCTTTCAAACACCGAGTTGTGTGAAATGACAAGCTTAACTATATTTATATTTTGTTTTGTCTATAGTATCGACACGGTCGGATCGGTACTTTACTTCGTGATGTTGGAGGTATGAAACATAAGTGGACATGACAGTCGATAAAAGAAAGAGAAAGAGCCAGTCTTGACGTAGATGTACAAGTGTGGGACTGCAAGTGCCTAGAGTTCCTCGTATGACGGTACTCCGTTTTGTTAGAATTTTTAATATTTAAATTTAGAATAGACTGTGGAATTTTATTATATACACGTATACCCAAACCCATAAAAGACTTATTAATTTTTTAACTAATAATAATTTTTAACCAAGTGGTAATAGAATCCACAACCGTCGCGTTTATAGTCACATACTAGTACCACTGCGCCACGGCGGCCATCTGTATCTTTATTACATTTACATTATAGAAATTTTCATTTAAGCTTTCAATACAGAATACAAAGCACCATTTTGTAGGTGGTAAAACTAAACTGATTATAACTAAAGCCAACGTGGTCCTCTCCTATAATACCATCTTAAACTAACCGACGCAAACAACTTAGATATTGGACTTGAAACTTAATCCTTTTCGTCGAGGATCTTCAGAAAATCTTATAATATATATCCTACTTCCCTCGCTCTGTCAATTATCTATTTTATATAAGATTTGTATAAAGTAAACCTATAAATGGAAAATATTATTGTATCAACATAAAATATATGCTTAAATCCAACGGAAATGAACAAACTATTTAACCTATTTAACTCTAGATAACTAAACATTCGTCCGTTTGTCTACGCAACTCTGGACGTAAGCCGAGTGTACATACTTCCGCGTACCCCCCGACCCTGGCGCTTCTATTACCTTCCCAACACGAGGAAAAAGTGCAAAGAATGACATGCTTGTGACATGCACCAATTAGAACGTGACTTACAATCGTGCCGTCGTCCATTATATAGAACTATATAACTATATAACGCTCGGTCACATTCACTTTTTAAAATGTATACTGATTTATGTTACTTATGCGTGATAATGTATTGGCGCTCCGTTCTCTCTGACTACCCCACTGGGGATAATGCGTGAAGCTAAGTGAAGTTAAGTTATGTAATTATATCAAAATATAAATTTTTGACAAAATGTTTTGTTTTTAATATATTTATATTCAAGTTTATTGGTCTTACTGGTCAAAAGTGTGTTTCCTTGTAATGCTATTCTATTCTATTTCATTCCACGAGAGGAAATCCTCAACAGTCGTGTCTACAATGACACGCCCGCGTCACGATAGTTTCTATATATACTTATTGTAATAATAATTACACAATAGAATATAAACACAATCTAATTTAAATAGATAAACATTTTAATTAAGTTTTGGTTCAATTCCCAAATTATACAATATATTTGCATGAAAATTAACAGATTCGTTAGTTCGTATTGAGGTGTATCTACCTACAATTGTCAACTTTTTACTACTACTTTGTATAATTTTAATAATTTTATTATGAATTGGAAAGGTAAACGAAATAATTTATACATTTTAAATTAAATGTTTTAACTATTTTTTTCCCAAAGGAGAAATTTAATGTTAAGTAACTTTGGTCTAATTTTAATGACAATGTTTGTTGAATGATAGAACTCAATGTTGCGCTTTGTCATGTTACTAAAGTTCAAATCAAATCAGCTTCACGAACTGTATCTTGCACTATGCAGACTTAGGCAGACGGAAATACGAAAGCGGTTAAAACAGCGTTTCTCAATTTTCACCGAAATCTGGAGACAAAACGTGTTGAGTGGCATAACTCAACGTCGTGCTTTGCATAGCGAAGCAAAAGGGAAAATAATAATAATAAATTAATATTTACTTTCCTCGAGTTTGGATTGTACTCACAACCAGTCGCACTTCGTGCCCATGCACCACGACTGGCCTCTACCAAAGTTAGGAAATGAAAATAATTCTTTCCCCCCAGATAGAGCCGTATCCATTACCGTCCTGTTTATAGTTAGCGCTGCACCACGACTGTCTCTATTACTAACATTAATTGAACGCCATCGCCAATAAAACTTCATTAGTCATTCACGGCCACTTTTTGCAAGCAAAATTCCATACAAGATAACGGAATGATGATAAATGATAGTATAATAGAAGTCTAACAATATATTTATCAGCTTTTACAATATATTTCACGCTTCACTCACAGCTCACGCTTTGCCTCGACACTAGAGGGAAGAATTGAAAATATTAAATAATTAATTTATTCGAATGGGGATCGAACCCACAACCTGTCACAACATTGCATTGTATTCCCCTGTTCCAATACAGGTTGATCCATCACGAGACCGAGATCGCGTCTAATTACAACAAACATTTGTCGTTAATGGATGATTCAGTAATTCCTCAGTCCGCATTGCGATCGATGGGACGTCGCTATGTCCATTTGCGGCTGTGCTATGACAGCTAGGCTTCCTATTAGTTAACCTATTATATTACAGAATTTGTATTAAGTTATGGAGTAAAATTATATTAACTTGACTATTAGTTATTTATAATACATTTATAGATAGCTCGAGTCATGGTTCTTGGCAAGCTGTTACCGTTCTGGTAGTTCCAAAAAAGGGATTATATAAAATAATACTAGACATTTTTTGACATATTGTATGAAGTGAAGAATATGTGGTAGACAGAGCATAGCGACAAATTACTTTTTCTTCAATTTTAGGAAATTCAAACAATTTTAAACAATCATTTGTATGAAATTTATATTTATTACCATCACACTTCAGAGAGCAGAGCACCGCAATAGCAAAATATTCTGCTATTTTAAGTACATTTTTCACTTTATTAGACTACATTACAGATATAAAAATCTGTTTAACTCTGTATTCCGCGCACAGCAGGACAGGCAGAGTGAACATAGTGTTAAGACACTCCGTTACACATTTTCGAATTCTGGAATCAGTAGTGGCAGAACTTAACGTCAGAGCCAATAAATGACGATATAAATTTAAATAAATATTCCACTTCCACGAGTGGTAATCGAACCCACAACCAGTCGCATTGGCCCTTGCGCCACGACTGGCCTCTCACGTAACATAAGACAAATGCCTCGTCCTAATTACAAAACACATTTGTTTGTATCGGATAATTCGGTAATTCCTCAGTCCGCAATGCGTTCGACGTGAATTGTGACATCGCTATTGCGCTCATCGCAGTACTAGATCTATTGTCAATGATAAATTAATATATCTATCTATGTCGTGTGTAGGTATTCGTGAAGGAAGTGTGTTATGTATTGGCGGCGTTGAGTTCCGTGACTGGAAAAATGTTTTTAAAATTCTGGGGAAAGTAGGAAACGGAGTGTTCTGACACTACGTACGAAAAAACTCCGTGAAGCTGGCTTTTAGATAATTTCTCATTTTAAAAAATAATTGTGAGCCACATTATCTGCGTCGGACTAAATATAAAAACATACCTAATTAACAAGAAATGGGTAAAAAGTAGATGACTAGGCAATATTTTCCTAAAAATTTTACCTAACGTTTGTTTTTTATTCGGAGAAACTAATCCCCCATGAAAGTGGATGTGGACAGTTCTAGTCAATCTCGATAACTTCTTGACATGGACTTGTATTTCTTGAATTTCTTGAAATGATATCCAGTTCTAATATAGTTCTACATATTATGATCTATACAGTTATACGTCTATAAGTATTTCTAAAATAAGATATTACATTATTTATATAATAAATCTAGAACATATATACTTACTTAAGGCAATGCTTTGCAAAATACATTAATATCTTCTAAAAATTAAAATATATATATATCTACCCAATTCTAATATATACAGACCGTCATATTATTTTCTATTTAGTTATATACATATTAGAATTTTTAACATACAAACGACCTACACAGTTACGACATCTATTCAATATATCTAGAACATACCTAAATATTTAAAGTGAGACAAAATGTTTGGAAAATACAAACAAAAATCCAGACCAACACATTAAGCTAACAGCAGCGATAACGAGCCAGCAACTCATTAGGAAGTAAATATCAAATTAAATGATACTCACAAAGTTAGAATAGCTAACGTGGTTTTTGGAGTTGGTCTCAGAGAGACTACCTACACGCGTTCAACTTTTAAATTATTGAATTAATATGTTTACCTGTTTTAATTATCATATATTTCTATCTCATCCCGCATCTAGCAGGGTAGTGTATTAAAGAACACGACAAGTCCTTGAATAAAATCACATAACGATTATTGTATACATTTTTCATAAAGTCATTAAAGTATAACCAAATATAAATAAATTACATAGTAAATACTAAGTGAAATAATGTAATTTTAATTTTAATTCAAATGAAACAAAAAGGTCGATAGTAAAGTTGGTAGACGATCAGTAAAGAGACCCGACACGTACCTGCTAACCTCCAAATGCCTGCTTGCTTAGGATGAACCAGTATAAATAGCTCAATGTCACCTCAAGTAAGGTGAAATCTATATTTTTTTATAAGTAAGATTTATGTCAGTTCTATTTTAATAGGCACACATTTTCATTACAATACGCGTGTTTTTTTTATCGTATACATTTTCCTTAAGAAAGGAAGAGTATCTTCACAATATATTCCCAGGTTCCTTCTGCCAACACAGCTATGTGATACAGCGTGAAGCTAAAAAAAGTACACATATATTATTCAGGCTATATCTATATACTTTGTTTTTTATAACTCAATTCTGTATTCCACAGAGACAGGGAGAGTCTTGTGTCAATAGTTACCGATCGTTATCCGCTTTTTGCCCTTATTCGAGATATCTCGTATTGAGTGGCAGCCACGCCACGCCTTATGTATATTTTACCGACTTTATTAGGATAAGCTGGAAAAGCAAGTTACAAGTCACTCTGTTTCTTATTTAACCTGTTGAACGTGGCATCCTTAACTGACTATATCCCACATATATTTTATAAAAATTCAATGAAATAAAATAAAAGGCAGGGACGCGACATAAGTCTGTAGATAAATTTGAAAAAATGTATTGATCTAATATAATTTTTTACTTGAAATTTTGATATTTGAACATTATAAATATAAATTTTCCAGTAACTATAACAATGCTGCCAACTGGTTAATAAAATATAATCAATGATAGATATAATCGTAAACTGTATGTAATAATAGAAGATAACTTTCATTACTCATTTCCACTCTGGTGGATGTGAGAAAGTTCAATCGATCTCTCTTTCTCTCTGTCTCTTAAATACATACGTGTATGTTTGCTAATAACATTAGAATAGCAGAAACTATTTAAGGGTAAGATAAATTAAATTTAATCTGTTTGTTGTAATAACTAATTGTCTATACCGAAATACATGTTTACGAGACAATCGTCATGATACCACAAATTATATAGAAGCCTTCCTCTAACGCAAATGTTGCCAACACGGAGTATAACTGACGAGATAACTAACGTATAGATATCATGTGTTTACCTCAGATTAGAGAATTGACTTTAAGTGTCACCACTCATCGACAGAAAGCTTATAGAAATCAACGGAAAGTGGAGAAAGCTTAATGGGAACGGAATATATTTTAACACTAGGTTCCCAGGTTCACAGATTCTGCCTGACATTGCCTTGCATTGCCATTTTATACGGCGTAAAGCTAAAAATATATATCTACTTAATACATATAAACAGGATCTATTTATTTATTTTGTTGTATTGACAGTAATATTTGCTGGCATAAATCTAATTCAAAAATTGTGAATTGCACCATGACATCTTAAATTAAACATACTTTAAATAAAAAATATAGATATAAGAATTTGTTTTAAGTTGTAATTATCTGCGTTCATTGGTCATAAAAAAGCTTTGAAGCCGGAACTGAATTAAAACCATTCGAAAAATAGCAACCTACCAGCATCGGCAACAAATATAATTATTATACATATAGGATATATTCCAGAAAGTGTCCTAGAAAAGCAGTACTCGTAACGGATAGTTCGCTACTGCAATCATTTTATCATATTTTACAAAAAAAGCCCGCACTATTACTTATACCAGTTCCACAACCCCCTACTCTATGTCGTAAACCTCATGAAGCCAATGTACGTCAGAACTAAATTGATGATCTTAGGATACGAAAGCGATGTTTCGGAAATTATATTTCCCGAGCGAAATCGTTCCCAGCGATCAAAGCGAACAGATTTCAAAAAGCTTTTAAATATTTAATGCCGGTATTAGCTTCGTTACAATGTTATTTGTTTTTGTTTACAATTGCCTTTGGAATATTTAAACAATACGGTTGTGTTCCCCACTCCATTTGTGAGGGGAAATTGAAATATTGAAATATCCCATATATATATATATATATATATATATATATATATATATATATATATGGACACACCCTGATTGTGGCCAGAGGATCGGTACTTTCTTTCGTAAGCTCATATATGGATAACAAGGGTTAAGTGAAGTATGACTGCAAACGCAACAATTAGTGGATTCGATTCTCACTCGAGGAAATGAAATATTAAATATATTCAATTTCTTCCCTTTGGTGACGAGGAATTTGATTGTTTTTGTTTGACTAGATATTATCAGTTTTAATTAAATAAGAAATATAAATAGTTGTAAGGCTATTCGTCTCAAGCTAGCTCCTATGAGTAAATACCTATCATATCACTGTATAATCTGTCTTATCTAAAGGAATAGCAAAACTTCCAACTATATAAAACCGGAAATCGCTCAATTCTTCCTAAATATATTTATTTTAAAACAATATTGGGTAAAAACACATATTATATTAGTGTTTTTTCGAATAGTAATTTTAAACAAAACTGATATTTGTGTAAAGGAATCTCTCATTATGAGAATTGACTATTTTTAATCGATTTCCTTAGATATTTAGCCATACACAGATTATTTTATATTGCAACTTCAGTTAGAAAATTCATCTACCACAGGTACTTTTTAAACTTTTACCAAGTTCTTTCCTCGCCGCTTAACTGTACAACGAGGCGTTGTTAGTGCAAGTTCCCAAAAAACTATAGGATATAAAACTAACATAGAGTTTTACCAACAACAACAACGAAAACATTGAAATTTCCACATCTTAACTTAAATTTAAAATATTATATAGAAACAAATAAACTTAGAAAATCGTGTGAAAAACTATTTGTTTTAAAGTGTTAGAACAAGTGTTTTATTTTGTTAGGGTTTGTTGTTTATATGAAATATAACATTTTTCATAAATTCTCTTGTACTTGTACCATTTTCTTCCGACAACAAGTATAATAAATATACTCTACATATAAATTACAGTACTTGTGTAGTGTACGATACAGGAGTTAAAATGTTGGGAATACTATTTCGTTATAGCGAAGAACAATGGTTTGAACAAGTAGAGAATATATTCAATTTCACCTCTCATCCAGCACACTAAAAAACAACGAGAGAAGGTACAGATTGTACGTATGTGAGAGTTTTATGTAAAAATATACATGACGCGACGTTATGTTAATTAAATTTTAACGAAGCGAATTTCTTAATATATTACCAAGCCTATTCTTGAACCCAAAATGATAGATAATGCCACAATATAATAAAGAAACTAAAATATATTCTTTTCTGGTTATAAGAGTTATTTATTCATATTACAAAAATGTAGAGAGGCCAGTCGTGGCGCAGGGACACAAATGTGCGACTGTAAACGCGACAGATTATGAATTCGATTCCCACTCGAAGTAATGAAATAATTCATACTTTGATTTTTTTACTCTGGTGTCGGAGCAAACCGCGGCGTTGAGTTCCGCCACTCAACACGCACTCAGAAGTAGAATTCAGTAGAATATGGGGAACTGAACTGTCTTCATGGCACAAAGTATCTTAAATGCAGGATAAAAAAGAGTAGAACTAACAAACACAAAACACTAAATTAAATGTATACATAACTTGTCCCACTTCTGATAAAAATCTACTAACCTATGTAACACAAATACAGAGAAATAAAATAGGTGAATAGGAATTGTGGAAGCAATTTTTCTAGTAAAATACCATTATTCTTAGCACGTCTCGTACGCAATTAGCTCGAGCGTTTCTTGTTGCCACAATGGCTGCGGTTTGCTTAGAACCGTAATGCAGAAGGCGTGTCTAATATCTATCGAGTGTTTTCTTAAAAGCTTAATCCTTTCACTGTTATTATATTGTACAGCGATCTGGGCATCTCGCTTTTCATCGTCTTTTAGGGTTCCGTACCTCAAAAGGCAACAACGAAACCTTCATCTATATATTATCTATTCATTCGAAAAAATTATCTAGAGATCACAATTATACATGCGTCGATTTTCTTGCATTTTCTATTTTCCTATGAATCTACAGTTATAAAGTAAGGTACGAAGTGAAAACTTAAAATATAAATAAAGAAAAATATCCTGAAAAGTAAAAATGTATAGGTAAGTATTTCATAGAAAAAAAAACAATTTAATTACAAATTACATTAGCAACCTTTTATAAGCTGCACTAACTTTTGTAAGTATTGAGACTAGTATTTTTATAAAGTTTCGATATGCGCTACGCTTCGCATACCACCTAAATCCATCTGCGTAAAAGCTCCAAGCCCTTATTTTCTGAAAACCACTGATAGAAAAAAAAACATATTTTTTAGACATCGAGTATTGAGTGAGACTAAGTCCCGCAATCTGTCTTGTCACAGCGGGAAAATTGGAATAATTGGCTCTCCTAAGACGATCGATCTTGAACTCGAATCCGCAGCCATTGCATTTACAGTCAAATGTTGTCCTATATGGGGCACCATGATGACCTCACAGTACTTATAATATATGAAAAATATTTTAAAATAACCAATAAGTTAAGCAAACATAATTACAGACATGTTAAATCAATTTCAAAATACATTAAAACTTCTAGACATTAAACAAAATATACCATATTTTTATTATTTTTAATTATAACAATAAATTTTCTACAATTTTAAAAGCTATTTCCATACCAACGTAAATTTAACGAAGCATGATAAAATCAGTACAAGTACATGTACAAAATTAGGAGAAACACCACAGACCTTATCTGTAATCGTTTCGTGACATATGATAATTAAAATTGTAAATGAAATATAGTATGAACATACTTAAATATAAGTTATAGAGTAATAATAATAAAAAAGCGTGTATGCTTAAAAAATATATTTAGATTTTATTAAGAGTGATTTACTTTCATATACCTATTTTAGCATGAAATAACATATTTTATTAAGTAGAATATTAAAAAATATGTTTATACTGTTATGTATTACGAATATAAAGCAGCCAGTACTTCTTGATATCTAATAACCGAGGGGCTACGGATTTAGTTACGTAATACATATATACCCACATATTAAATATTTATTAGATCTCTGTCCATCTGTTAAAATAATTTATCTCGAGATCGCGTGGAGGTATTAAACTGAAATCAATACAAAATTTCTATCAAATATGTCGTCTTAAGTTTTTCAAAGAGCAGCCGACTGTAACAGAAAGAGTTAATTTTCTAAGTCAACGCAATCACAGAGAAAAATACCATATGGGTGTTGATGATTGCGGTGAGGATTGCGTTGACTTTGGTTTTTTTTAGCCTACTGTAAGGTCTCAATTTATAATAATTATTAACATAAAGTTTCTTAAAGCACTCTGAGCGTTTGCGACATTTTATTTGTTTTAGCTTCACGCTTTATCCCGTCTGTAACAGACAGGCAGTCAAGACATTTCGTATTCGCCTTTTCCGCCAGAATTATTTCAGATACATCTTGTGTTGGGTGGCGTAACTGAACACCGCGCATTGTTTTATAAAGCGGGAAATAAAAATAACAAAGTTTTCTGTCTATTTTATATGTCTACTATCTATAATGCACAAAGACAGAGGACACACGTAAACATAGCGTTAAGACACTTTCGTTCCCCACTTTTCACCGAATTCTTAAGACCTTGCATTCTACTTTATTATGATATTAATTATTATATGAACTATAGTCATCATTAAAAAAAATACTAAAATAATATTTTATACATTAAATTATTAAAAATTCAAGGTTCAATGGAAAAGACAATAGTTTACTTTCAAAGGAATGCCTGCTCCGATCGTGGAAATCGTATTGCTTCTTCGATCTGATTCCTTTTGTAGAATTTCTTTACAAGCTTCAAAGGGGTATTTTATTTGAACCGCAAACGTATTTTATTGAGGCGAATTCCACTTTTAAGCATTCACATTGATTTCAAGTACAAGTAAATGAAAAAATTACGTACTTCACAGGTAAATAAGTAATAAATCATTTTATTTTTTGTACGGTTAAACCATCTGTTATACTAAATAGTATAAGAATATACATTATTATTACAATACACGATATGAATGATTATTTTGATATTATCATAAAATTCTGGTAAAAGCTGAAAATGACGTGAATTTTGTCTCCAAAACGCTAACAATCATAATTACTTCACAATGAGATGGCGCATTTCGCGGACTAATCTAAAATTTACTACCAACTCGGCTTGGCCCAGTTTCTGCAGCAAAAATCTAGTCATTATTTCAGGTCTTATTTCTACAAAACTGTGGATATAATTAATTGGGATTTCCATTGTTATGGGTGAGTTTTTAGGTGCTCGTAAAATCTAAACTGCTCTGTTGGTGGAAGATTTCAGCAATTTGGGACTACAGGCGATACTGTGTAGAGACGAGTGACATAAAACCCGAGCATCCAGGCATGAAATTAAACAGCTTGCACTAAGTTGTTAATCGTCTGGACCACTGCCAGCTCCCAATTTGAAGGAATTGCTGACAATCCGGCAGAATTCTGGCAGTATCCACTAATTTAGTGCACGAAAGAATGGTTGATAAAAAACTGGTTCTTTAAAAGTTAAAATGCTGCGGCTGGAATTAGGTCAAAGGTAAACTTTATATAAAATAGAATATACGTCATTAGTGCACAGCTAAATGTATTACAAATTCAAAAACGCGGTTCCACAACCCGAAGTAGGACTGCTCATATAATTGCATATATCAAACAAATTACACCGTTCCATGTTAGCTTTTCATTTCACCGGACGTTGCGTGAACTTTACAATATAAACTTCCTTATAATTAATACTAATAGAATTTGTACTGCATTTCAAAATTTCTGAACATTCGCTTTGGGATTAGATTTTCGTGATCAGCTTCTCGCTGTATCCCGCATACAGCAGGTAGGTGGACAGAATCTAGTGTTAAGACACATCGATCTTTTTGCCTTGGTGCCAGAGCAAAAAAATTAAAACATTAATTAACAATAGCCATCCCAATAGGAGGTAGTATGAATGGCCTAGCATTAGAAGAATTGGCTGATTAAAATTTTGTGAATCGAGTGCGCTCAATTTGTGCTTACAAATTAACTTCGCGAAAAAACTATTCAAAAACATAGAAATTCAATTAGCTGGCGGACTCAATCACTGGGCGAGTGGGAAAGTCAATAGAAATGCTGACCAGTGTGAAGGCTTTTAACAATGGTCCAAGAGTAACTAGAGTATTAGACGAACAAATCCTAAATGAATAATCCTAGGAAAGACTTAATAACCAATTCTAAAGGTTTGATGATGGCGATTAGTTTAGAATCTAATTATAAGGTTCATTTAGATGTAACAAATCACTGACTGCTGAAATTTCATTATTTTCTCTCTGTTATTTTTCTTTATCATACATCACTTATTCGACAGAAGAAACATAATATTAAAGCACTCCGTTTCCTATTTTCTGCTGAATTCTGGAGGCATAGCGTGTCAAGTGGTGGTACTTAACGCTGATCGTTTCCTTCACACCAGAGCGGACAAATGAAAATATTAAAAATTTCATTTCCTCGAGTAGGAGTGGAACCCACAAATTGCATTAACAGTCACACATCTGTGTCACGACAGTTCTTTATACCAATAAGTGCAATTTTTCATGAGATTTTCATAGATTGCATATTAAACAACAGCTCGTTTTTTGCACCACAGTCCTAATGCACTAGAAATTGCCTCATCCAACTGCGTAGGTATGACTAACTGAACAAATACATGCAAGCTCAATCTGAAATCCACGGATGCGGTCCGAGAGTTCGAAATACCTTACATGAATTGAAGTTTACTCTTGAATAGAATATGCAACACGTCTACACCTGCATTATAACAGGTGCTGGGTATTGAAATAATCGAATGGTTTATTTATACAATATTATATATATTTTATTTTAGTTTTTTTTTAATGCTTTATTTCGCAAATAGCAGGATAGGTAGAGGGAAACTAGTGTCAAGACACTCCATTTCTCACTTTCCTTTCTGGCATTGCGTGTTGAATGGCAGAACTCAACACCGCGCTTTGTTTCATTTTTTCGAACTAAAGTAGAACCCTGTGAACCTTCTTATTATTATTGATTAGAATTTTTATACATAAATAAAAGTAAAGTAAATAAGATATTATGACAACAGCTTTACGAATAAATATCTAAAAGTATTTAATAGAGTGCCTTGTTCTCGGCCTCTTGCCAATTAAGTTTAATTCGCACCGGGACCCAGTGCTGTTTGGAATTCGATTACAAGGGTTGTCAAAGCGCCGGAAACCGGATGAGGTCTAAATTGACTTTGATATATATAAATGACAAAAAAATCTTTAGATAATATGTACACCTACTTAAATAATCATCTGTACATATTAATATAATTACCATGTATTTTCAAGTACATAATAGTTATTTATACTATACCAAAACATTTTGAAAAATATTTACAGACAAAACTGCGGGGAGACCCGAGTGGTGATAAGTAATAGGGATTTATGGAAACGGGCCAACTCATGCTATTATACATAATACGTTTGAACGCATTAGTTTTATTCGGATCAGCGATACAAAAGATAAATCACATTTTTCGGTTTCAAAATTGAGTAGATAATTGATAAAAATATATGTATTTATATAATTTTCTCCCAAGAATAGAATTGTCAGTTTAATTCAAATTTTTGGTTTTTGATATAGAACGTGATTTTTTATACAACGTTGTTATACAACGGTACACAACGCTGCACTTCGTCTAACGGGAATAAACGAAATAGACATTTACTTTCCCAGAGACACTTCTCAGCTGCTCTATGTTGCTTTCTTTTTAATTACTGTATTTCATTTTCACGAGCAACAGAAATAAAATGTAATTAAATTAAATTTAATATTAAAATGTGAATATTATATAGTAAAGAGTTCACGATGTCTGAATAGACCGACCGCATTCATTAAAAAACCGAATAAATAGCAGGAGCGTCACCTTTTAATAATAAATACATTATAAGTTATGTCAATGCTAAAGAAAATGAAAATTAAAAAAAAAAAATAATTTGGTAATTTTTTTAAACAAATTGGAGCACTTTATAATATCAATATATGTACAAATATTCTCATTCTTCAAAGTAAATCGAACCCACAACCGCTGCGTTTACAGGTCGCGCACTTATACCGCTGTGCAATGACGGATACGCCTTCACAGATAAATTGTGCGAAAATTAATTGAAAACGTATACCTCGTTACACACAAATTTATTCCAACTAACAATCGATCACGAGAATATGACAGCAAGAAATTAACAAAATTTCATTAAAAATATAATCAATTATAACAAAGTGTCATTTATAGGTGTCTAGAGTTATTTCGTTATCACTCTTTGGTGTTTGCAAAGGTTCAAATTTATTATCCAAGAAACAAGCTTATACTTAATACCTATTAGTAGTTTACGGCTTTCATAAGCTCATCCAATCCCTTAAGAATAGTCTATTTTAATTTGAAGTAACAAAAACTTGAGACGAGACGCAGGGGTACGTGTGTGTGCCTGTAAATGCCGACTGATTGTCGGTTCGATTCCCACTCGAAGAAATGAAAAAGTTATACTTATATAATTTCATTTATACGCTCTGTTAGGATTCTCAATGTAAATTGACACCCTGTTAAGCAAAGTATACCATTTTTAGAGTTTTGTAAACCTTAAAAGGAAAAAAACGGGACCCTTAAGGATCACTTTTTTCGCAATCTAAAATTAATATCAGATATTCAGGTTTACAGTTCTTTGACAGCACAGAAATTAAGTTTCTAATACGACGCTGTAAAACGATATGAGCATTAATGTATCGCTTTTACTTTTGTATGAAATTCACCGCGTAATCAAAACCTATAATGTACTTCCCGTAGACCTACAGTTCTGAAATTTATGACAAAGTAAGTTATAAGTAAATATATAAAGAAATGTATATTTCAAGCGCGCGTCGCCGCACGGGCCCGCTAATATATTATATACATATAAATAAAAATTTTATCCACGATAACACTCTTTGTCTTGCTTTTTATTTGTCTAGACAAATCTCCGGAAAAGTTTGCTGCACCGAATTTAATGGAACTTATTACAAGGGAACTTATACAAACAGCTTATGAAATAATCAAACATTTTTCAATTAAATGTTGTATTTAATTTTCGCGTGGAACATTATAGAAAATCTAGTTTATTAAACAATTATCAAGACTATTATAAATTTTTCTCTATAAAAGAAACTATGTTAGAAAATTAACGTTAATTGTTCTAATATTATTTTATTTGTCCAAGAAAATTCTATGAAAGTGAAGTTAGAATCCGTTGAAATTCAATTACAAGTTAGCGAAGTCACTTCTACGTTTTGTCTCCGTCGACGGAGTGGGCGAAGTTATTGGCGCTACATTCCAATTATCCCCTAAGGCGCTTGTTTACTTACCTGTTCCTGTAGAGGGAGCTTATTTACTAGTTTCTATTTAATTATATGACTGGATTCTAGATTGCATGATGTAATGAACTTTGATTGCTTTTAAATAGCAAAGACATGCTTATCTCAGCTTCATGCTGTTCACACAGCAGTGGCAGAGGGGACCCAGTGTTCAGACACTCCGTATCTCACTTTCTGCCGAATTCTGAAAGCATTAAGTGAAAGAACTCAACGCCACGCTTCCTGCTTATCTGTTGCCTTTTATTTATATTATTTGCTCGTTATGTCTCGTCTTATCTATTTAATTTGATTCTTTAGTATTAATATAGTTATCTTTAGAATAGTATAAATAGTTGTTTAAACTATGTATTATGTACTTCAGTATAGAAATTCACATACGTACTTATTTATATAAGAAATCATATAAAAATTTGTACGTAGCGGCATTTGAACCCGCACCTCATGTGAAACCGTCCCAGTGCTCTGGCCAACTAAGCTATACGTTCTCATCGAGCCACGTCGAACGATATTCTTATACGCTTTTTACTTATTTCTGTTGTTAGCATTTCTGTAGGGAGATTTTTACAAATATCCGCTACCCAAAGATAATTAATTAGAATTATCGTTTGGCAAGAGAGAATGCTATTTTTTAAATATTTGTAATATTTTTAAAGTGTTATTCCACACTTCCTAAGTTTGGAAAAAATACTTATTAAGAAAAGGTATAAATATTTTTATACGATAGGTATAAATATTTATGTAATAAAACTTTAAAACTAAATCGAATTCGTAAATAAAATACTCATATTTCGCGATATATAGTAATCGTATATGAACTTCTATATGGACAGCATTTTCAATAAAAACTAATTTTCATTATTATCTCATTTTTTTCAGTTAGGTATTTCACTTAAAAGAAGTTTACTGTAACTTAATTTATCTCCCTCTACCTACGATGAGTTATTGACATCAAGCACAACAGGCAGACAGGTATAAGCCGCAATGCGGACGGATTTAGAAACCCCCAAATAAAAGCTTCACCCATGCACGATACTGTAAATTACTTCGAACATGTCAGCCTGTTTAATCTATGCATAAATCTCTCGGAGTACTTGTTTAACGAATATTAACTTTTTTATCGTCAATAAGAAATAGGCAATTGAATTATAATAAGTCAAATTATTTAATGTAAAGTTTGTAATTATTGAAATGCTTACATACCTAGTTATTATTTTAATAATATTTGATTTCATTTAATAGGGACTATTTTGTCAGCGTTTCTTCAAATGAACTATATAACCTTCGATGATCAAACAAAATACAAATAAAACATATTTTAAATTAATACAACTAATATATTTAGGATAGATATTAAGGCTGCCGTGGCACAGCGTCACAAGGGTATAACTGTAACGCGACGGTCGTGGGTTCGATCCCCTATCGAGAAAATGAAATTTTATTTACATTTATATTTCTATTTCTTTACTCTGGTGTCAAGGCAAACCTGGCGTTGAGTTCTGCTACTCAACACGCAATCCCTCCAAAATTCGGCAAAAAGTGTGGAACGGTGTGTCTTAACACTAGGTTCTCTCTGCCTTTGCTGTGTGCGAGTTATAGCTTGAAGCTGATTTTATTTATTTTTAAAAATATAAATGCCTTCCAATATACATGAGCCAGCAAATAAACTAGACCAATTCAATTAAATCCAATTAGTTTTATACAATTCTACAAACCCATTGATTTAACATATTATCAAAGACTTCGATTTATGCTTTGGTTCATTCTTTTCTATGTTGATAAATATAAATAAAATAACTTTAAAACTTCGATATAGTTTTTTTTTTCAATGTTAAATTTGTGTTAATTCTACAAGAAATTAAATTTCTAGACGTCATACATATGTTACTGTCACAATGACATTGTCAATGTCAACATTGTCAACAACATTCTGATTACATTCACGTTGTGCAATTTATCCTTGTTATTCTCTTATAAGCAACAAAGTCCTATCTATTTTTTTAGTTATAGATATATTTATTATTAAAGAAAGTAAGATTGAGCAATATTATACAAAATTAAAAATGAGGCTCGTAGATTCATTAAAACTGTGGGAGCTTCAAAACAATCCCACAAAAATACGAAATATTTGCATTGTGGCCCACGTGGATCATGGGAAGACCACTTTAGCAGATTCCTTAATATCTAGCAATGGTATTATATCTCAAAGGATGTCTGGTAAACTGCGTTATATGGATAGCAGGCCAGATGAACAGGAAAGGGGTATCACTATGAAAAGTAGCAGTATAGCTCTGTACCATGCTTTAAATAAAGAAGAATATCTTGTAAATCTAATTGACTCTCCAGGACATATTGATTTCTCAAGTGAAGTGTCGACTGCTGTGAGATTATGTGATGGTGCTATTGTTGTTGTAAGTATAAGCATGTTTTGAAATTATCTATTATATTAAAGTTTTATTTACTTGTCAAAATCATTTTTAAAAATTAAGAAACTATTTTAATTTGCTTCCTTCATTTTTATGGGTATGAAAAAATGCTAATTTAGGAATTAAATTTAACTATTTTAATTTATTTTTAACATTTTTGTAAATAAAAAATACTATCAATTTTAGCTAATATTTTTATACAGACAGACAGAGATATAGCATCTGACTGTAAAAGTAATAATTGTGTAATAATTGATTCAAACTCTACATAGGGAATTATTCAAAAAATTGTTGGAAAATGAGAATTATGTATTATCCTAGTGACTTTCTGTCAATCTCTCTTGCAAAAAGTAAAGTTGCTTCATTTTATCATAACTTAAATTACACAATATTATGCTTATTTCAGGTTGATGTAGTAGAAGGTGTTTGTCCACAAACTAGACTAGCACTAAAACAGGCATATTCCGAAAACATTAGAGCAGTACTTGTATTAAACAAAATTGACAGATTGATAGTAGAATTGAAGATGACTGCATTAGACGCATATGTTCATATTACACAAGTATTAGAACAAGTTAATGCTGTAATGGGTGAACTATTTGCGTCAGAAGTTTTAGAAAATGAAGAAAATTTGATAGATAAGCAGGTGAGATAGCAAAATATGTTGTTAAATTGGTATGAAATTCTCATTATAATGTGAAAATTGTTTTGATTTACTTAATTTAAAATATGTTATTTATATTGTTATAGATAATAAATGAAAGTAATATATGATTATTATTTCTTTTAAGAGAAACTCCTAACATAAAAGATGGGGGATTCTTATGCCCTTGCTCTAGAAACAAGAGAATTTTGCAATACTTCAATGTTTCAAAAATTGGAACAAGAGTGAGGAACACTGTGCCTTAACACTAGGCCCTCTGCCTATATATATTTAAATGATACAGCGAGAAGTCAAAAAATAATTAATTGGATATATTAAAATGATTTTCTTTATGTTTACAGCAAAAACTGCCAAAACCAAAAGAAGATAATAATTTTTATGATTGGACTTCAGCCCTCGAAGATGCCGATGATTCCAACTTATATTTTTCTCCGGAACAAGGAAATGTAGTATTTGCGAGTGCAATAGATGGTTGGGGCTTCACTATACATACATTTGCCAAATTGTTTTCTGATAAACTTGGTAAGAATTACTTCTGAAAAAAAAATATTTGCGTTATAACAATCTTTCCTATATTATCAGAAAAATATATCAGCAATTATTTATAACTAGTGATTGAAATTGATAGAGACATCATCTTCATCAAAAGAACAAATAAAGTAGAATAAAAAATATATACAAGTTTTTAATTTGCAGGTGTCAAAGAAGAATTATTAAGAAAAGTACTTTGGGGTGATTTTTATTTAAATCCCAAAACAAAACGTTTCATGAAAGGTGCTCAAGAGAAAGCAAAAAAACCCCTATTTGTCCAAGTTATATTTGATAATTTATGGAATATATATGAAACTGTAGTTATAAGGAATGATAAAGAAAAAGTACCAGTGATTTGCGAAAAGCTTGGTATTAAATTAACGGCAAGAGACTTACGGCATACTGATACAAGAATTCAATTGCAATCTTTAATGATGCAATGGCTGCCTCTGTCTCATACGGTTTTAGATATGGTATGTGAAAAACTTCCTTCCCCAAAGGAAATTTTACCCGAAAAAGTGGAAAAACTAATGTGTTCGCGCATAAGAGATTTTGATTCGTATCACGAAGATACGAAAAAACTAAAAAACGATTTCCTAGCTTGTGATAGTGATGACAGACCTGTGATTATATTTATATCGAAAATGTTTAGTGTTGATAAAAGTGTGTTACCAGAAAATAAGCCAAAAGTTCTAACCCCAGAAGAAATGGCGTTGAGGCGTGAAAAAGCGAAACAAATGCGTGAATTAAAATTAAATAACACCAATTTAGAAGCCATTCCTATGAGCAAAGCCAATCAAGTAAATGATGATAATGAAGAAAAATGTACAATAGATGAGAAAGAGAAAGAAGAAGAGAATCCCACTGCATTTATAGCATTTGCCAGAATATTTAGCGGTAAAGTGAAGAAAGGTGATAAGTTATATGTACTAGGCCCTAAGCATGATCCATCACAAATTTTGTTAAAGAAAGACTTCCAAATAGATCCTAATAAGAAATTGAAGGATTTGCAAAGTGATGAACATATTACTTGTACAGAGTAAGTTGTATACTAATTTTTGTAATTAAACAGATTCAGACAGAGACAGACAGACAGAATTTATAATGAAATAGATATATTAAGAAACATATAAATTAGAATTTGCACTGAAAGTGAAGATTTACAATATATTTTAAATATTAGATAAAATTATAAATCAGGCCGTCTTGGATCAAGGGCGTGACTGTAACGCAACAGTTGTGGGGTCGGTCCCTAATCTAGTAAATAAAATATTTAAGTAAATTTATATTTTCATTTCTTCGCTCTGGTGTCGAGGTAAAGCGCGGCGTTGAGTTCCGCCACTCAAAGCCAAAAAAGCCAAAACACGCAAAGCTTCCTGAATATGACGGAACGGAATGTCTTAACACTAGGTTTCCTCTTCCTACCCTGTTGTGTGTAGGGTACAATGTGAAGCTATTTTTTTTATTATAAATTACAAATATTTTATTCATTTCAGGATAAAATCTCTATACATTTTAATGGGTAGAGAACTAGAAGAAATTAATGAAGTTGTTGCTGGTAACATTATAGGTATTTTTTGTGATTCTTTTTAATAATTTTATTTAGGCTTCATGGTGTGATGATAATTCTTTTTTTGATTTATGCCACTGACACAACGAAAAGTGTTTAAAAATAATATAAAAAAATAAATCATCTGTGACAAATATAGATAATTTTATCAATTTTTTTATTATTTTTAGGCATAGGTGGTTTAGAAGATCACATTCTAAAGACAGCTACATTAAGTAGTACTATAGTGTGTCCTTCATTCAGTGAAATTCAATTTGCAGCGGTACCTATATTGAGAGTTGCTATAGAACCTACGTACCCTTCTCAGTTGCCGCAGTTGGTTAAGGGTAAGCAAAATTTATACACATGTAAATTACTTCATTAGAACTTTAACTCTGTAATATTTTTTTACCTTGATGAAAATTCTCAATAACATTATATGCTTAAATTTAAAAATTCATAATGTTGATAAATTGGGTATATTCTAAGTTAATAATAAGCATTTAAAAAGTTTCTGTTTCCATAATTTATCAACATTACAAATATATTTAATCAAGCTTGCACAATCATATCTCCGTATTACATAAGAAATAAATGTAATATCCCTATTTTTACTATAATATTCTTTTAATATTTTGTTAGGCCTACGACTTCTTAACCAATCGGACTCGTGCGTCCAAGTGTTGCTACAAGAGACGGGCGAGCACGTATTAGTTACGGCCGGCGAAGTTCACTTACAAAGATGTTTAGAAGATCTTAAGTAAGTATATACTAATTTATATGTAAAAATGTAATTTATATAACTATTTTTAATTGTTTTTGTATCGTAGATATATTTGGAAACTTATAATAAATCTAGTTCTACACCTTCGAAATTTTATGTTACTTGATATAGTAGTTATGTTTAATAGCTTGGTTAAAAATATACGATATTAGGCTCTGCAGTCTAGCAAATAATGTTTCTAAATCATAGAGGATTAAATAGCATATTATACATAATATGTCCATTATTATAAATGTTTATATTCACTCGGTCACTACATATGTAACTCCATTTTTATATAATGCTCATTTATATATTCGATTTAAATTAATTTCTAATAAAAATTTTAGAAACATGTACGCAAAAATACCGATATCAGTATCGGAGCCGATAGTACCATTCAGAGAAACAATAGTCGAGCCACCCAAAATAGATATGGCTAACGAGGAAATTGACTCTCAAAACATTGACAAAGGTGATACAGAAATAGACCCATTAATAACGATATACACGAATAATAAACAGAGTGTAATAAAAATAAGAGCCAAGCCACTCCCTAGCGAAATAACTGCATTATTAGATCGGTCAACTGATTTACTCAAAGCTTTATCACAACATATAAAAACGTTACAAGGAATGTCCACAAATGATAAATTAGAAACTAAATTAGACGAAATGTCAATCAATAACAAAAAATATCAATTATCTGACAGAATGTTGAAACTGATAGATAATTTTAAACAAGAATTAGAAAATATATGCTCAAAATTAGATAGCGAATGGAAGGACGTGGTCGAACAAATATGGGCCGTAGGTCCCAGGAATTGTGGGCCAAATTTACTGTTGAACCAAACCCAGGATTATAGAACCAAGTTTTTATATCACGAACTGGCATTGAAAGAAGATCCTCGATACGAATACGAGAGTAGTTTTGTTAATGGTTTCCAATTGGCGTCGTTGGTCGGACCTTTGTGTGATGAACCTATGATGGGTGTCGCTTTTTGTGTTGAAGAATGGTCTTTAAATAAGAGTGAAGATGACACGCATGCTTTTGGACCTTTTTCAGGTATAGTTGTACATTGTATTTTTGTGTAATTATTGATTGACTAAAATAAAAAGCGTAGATTTTGGTATCTTATACTATGGTCTTATATCTAAACAAGTGTGTTTTAAGCTAAAGTTTTACTATAATAATAATTTTGTGTGACATTATTAGATGTATAGCATAATGAACCGAGGTACATTTTTACTTTCAGAACATAACTGTCTAAAATAAATTCATCCTTCTTTTATTTTTTTAAATTTTAATTCTTTAATATAGTATATGCCTAAGTTACTGTTATACAAAGTGTTTTGTCAGCACCATTTTAAATGAAACCATAGGTTTAACTATTCTATAAAAAGCCTAATACATTTAACAATTTTTTTTTTTCCCAAAAATGAAAACTTTTTTTTCAAACAAAATAAATAATAAAATTATCGTTGTAAAATAAAACGCCGCGCACGCCTTATTCCGAAATCGAGTCGTAGGTATTGGCGATAAAGTTCAAAGTTGTTTAACCTTTCGTAGTATGCGTATGCTTAGTACTATGCGTAACTGTGTCACACGAAATACACGTATGGATAAACATCATGAAATGAAAAAAAAAATCCTACGTCTAAACTTTCGAGGTATCTTGATTAATTTCTTTCAGTATGGGTTTGAAATATTTTACTCTATATACTGGTCCCGTAAAAGGAGCGCTGACACTTCCACTCTGTATATATGCATTTGCTTTTTTGTTAAAGATTTCAAAAGTTTATGATTTTACATCTCTTTAAAAAGAATATTAAAAGAACAAGGATGCTCTTTTAAAAAATCAACCTCCCGCTGCCACGACACTAGAGCGAACAATTGGAAATATAAATTTAAATAAATATTCCATTTGCTCAAGTCCACACTTTGTGCTCGGCTCTCGTTGATTTTGTTCTATAATATTTTCTTTTTTAATACCAACAGGTCAAATAATGTCAGCAGTGAAGGAAGGATGTAAAAAAGCATTCCAAGCGCGCCCACAAAGACTAATGGCGGCGATGTACTCATGCGACGTTGTGGTCGACCAAAGAGTATTAGGTAAGTATTTTTTCAGGTTCACGCTGTATCCTGCATGTAGCAGGATAGGCAGAGGGAGCCTAGTGGTAAGACACTCCGCTCCCCACTTTCCTCCGAATTGTGAAAACATTGTGTGTTGAGTGGCGGAACTGAACGCCGCGCGTTGCCTCGACATCACCATTTCATCTCGAGTGGGAATCGAACCCACAACTTATCGCGTTTACAGTCGCATAATTTAATATATTTAACTTTTTACACATTAATCCTGATAATATTTATATACATTATGTTTTGAAGTAATAATATTTAAAATCTAGAATATTTCATTCGATATATCAATATGTATTCAATTAGTTGTCTATAATTACGGCACATAAACATAATTTAAAATTTTTGATAGGGCAACATAATAATAAGAACACACAAAATTTCGAATAATTTTATTTTATTCATTTTGTAATTACAAATATTGTAATTAATACTACTATTTACAAAGCGATTTGTCTATTATATGGTTTGATATAAATATTTGTTATTCACTAAACTTATATAGCTATAAATGCATTGTAATACACAAAAAAAAATCACATAATTTAGTATAGGTACATTTAAATGTTACTTAAATTATATTCACCGAATAATAGCGTGTTGCTTTCCACGTACTGGCGTAACCTCTACATTCCTTACCACCTATGGCTTTCCCTCTGGCAATATTATATATAATTACTTTAAAAATACCAATAATACTATATAATAGATTATTAATACTAAGAAATAAACATTGTCGATAAAAGGTACGAAATATTACCGCCTACTAAATGCATGTTGAGTATTCTACATATTATTATATCGTTTTCACATAGAAAATAATAAAACATACAATAAAAAATTCAGACTTAATCACGTAACTGGTTAAAGGAAGCTAAAAGCGTTTAGAAAATTAAATATATCGTTTTAAAGTGTCCGTTGGATTCAACGAGGCGATGCAGCCATCTTGAAACCAACCTACTTTTCTGTAACAATAACATTTAATTTCCAATTAATTGATCCAATGCAATGCTCGTGCCAATTCTTTTACTTTATACCATGGGAAAGGGGGGTATTCTGATGTCATTCTTCTAACGCGAGATGCTCTAGATCGTCGATTGTAGAAGTTTGTGTCCATATAGCTGTGGGTTTGGTATCGGTTGTACACCGGCTTCTCGTACGAGTGGGGTTGAGAATAGTCCACTTTGTACGTGCTCGTTGTGCTTTGTACGCCTCCAGTATATCGGTTTGAGTTGTATGCTGGAATTGTAAATTTTTGTTAAATATTCTAAATGTATAAAAAATGTTATGAATCCAGATTTATAAACGTAAATTTCTGTATTTTTTTTATTTTTTTAAAAGTGAACTCGACTTTAAAATGCAAACACATTTGCTTAATTCTCTTAAGTGTACAAGCGAATAAATAACATCTCACTAAAATACTTGTAAAATTTTTGCACATTCAACTCCATTTATTTTCCAAAACAAAATTAAATGTTCCGTATTCTCGAACCAGATATATTTTCTTGCGACATTCCTTAAGATAAGTTAGCCTTTGACTTACAGCCAAGTAATGTACTAAATCTTTGCTTTGTTCTCGCTAATACCTTTATAAATCAGTGCTAGGGCCATAAAACACAGTATATAGCGATATGGGATATGGTTATTTCTAAAAGATAGATAAATATATAGATAGATAGCAAAGTGACTAACCGGTGTGATAGGCGGTCGGTCTGACGCACATCATGCCGAACACTCTTATACCAGGCACGGACGCGTACGTAGGCTGGTCGTGGGACATCGGCCCCTCTGTGAAATAAAATAAACTTGGCTATTTTGTGTGGAGTATGAAGCGTATACCTTATAGGATGGACTTTTTAAATGTTTTATTGAAATCTTATTATTTTCGTTCTTATCATTCTGTTTTGAAAAACTGACGTTGATTATAATACTATATTCTTTAGTACAATATTCTTTCATATTATATTACAATACAACAGATCCATGAAACTATTGACAAAAATAATAATTGCACAAAATTTACTATCGGATTTATTTCAAATATACTTAATTAAGTAAACTTACCAAGTATATGAGATTCGGGACATCGACAAATAACTAAATAATGTGATTTTCCAGTTCTTATATTTTGCAACGCCAGAAGAGACCAGTCTCTAGGCGCGCGGCATTCTCGCATTTCTGATACGGCTTCGCACGTCTTCACTAGCGTGACCGCCTTTTTTGCGTACTGCAATATTGCATTATAATATTTTAACTAATATTTTAACTGTAAAAGTAATAATTTAACATCTAATTTAATGCTGTTATAAATTATTAATATAATATATGAAAACGATGATGATCTGTTGCCGTGTTTAATTTTGTGTGATGTGTGGCGTTGAGTTCCGCTACTCAACACGCAAAGCTTCAAAAAAACAACAACCGAAAGTGGACAACAGAGTGTCATAACACTATGTATATTTTCCTCTGTCTACCCTGCTATATCCTAGCTGAAGCTGAAAAAAAAATATGTGAGAAACTCCAAATGCAACCACGATTAGACACGATCGGCAATCAATCATGATTCCCTGTATCAGATAAACCGATTTACACTAAACCACCGCTAGCCACTCATTAAATACTTAGCTGTGGCACAGAAGGCCGATAAATATAATGGTTGTCACCTTCTTTTTGGAATCTGTGGTCAGCCTCGTGGTATGCAAGTCGTCGGCGTTGAGACTGGCCGAGCACGGGTCCCTGTACCTCGCTGGGCACGCGCATAATGGCTGAGTGTAGTTCAAACGCACGTATACTGCGTTGCACACCTGGAAAATTATATTTTTTGATACTAAACATTTGTTGGTAACTTTATATTGGTAAAAATTGAGACCAGTCGTGGTATGAGTATAATATTTATATATCACCCCGGTGTTGAGGCACATCGCGGCGTTTAGTTCCGCCACTCAACACGCAATGTCTCCAGGATTCGACGGAAAGTGGGACGTGAAATGTTTTAACACTATGCTCTCTCTGCCTACACTGCTACGTGGATATGATAGGTTGTATCCCGTGAAGCTAAAAAATACGATATTTATAAACCTTCCTTCAATAATCTAATCCTATCATAAAATTTTATGAAAAAAAAAAGAAATATACTTGAATAGTAATTATACTATTCAAGTATATTATAATCTTTTTTTTTTACATTGCACTATATAACATTCGTTCAATCGTTTAATTCTCACCCATCGAAAATATAAAGGATATATTTCTGATTGTCAATAAGCAAGACACTTAAAGCTTACAGCTTAAAGCTTTTATGGAAATGTATTGCTCCATCTCGAGAACTACTTATTCGTTTCAAATATAATTTGCTACGACTGTATGTTACAATAGTTGTAGAAATTTCATTACCTGTTGAATAGCGCACTCCGGTAGTAAATAAATGTGCTGGTTGTGTGGATAGTAATGGTACTTTGTCGGCTTCGCCAGCACCGAAGTAGAGCCCGCCGGCAATGGCACCGTCTGAAAGCAAAGACGCACATGATTAATCTTTTCTTCTCTTCTTTTTGTAAAGTAAATTATTCTAAAAGCAATCGAGTTGCTATCTATCAATAGATGTTTTGTGGACAAAAAAAAGAGACGTCAGAAGCATATTCACATGCATGTAAATGCATAATGATGAGAAATATTATAATTTTGTTGTCGTTTTTTCCACATAATGGGCGTGGTACCGATAATTCTTATTTGTTTTACCGCAAACTTATTTACTACTAGCGAACCGCTCGTGGCTTCGCTCGCCCCGCTTGAACTATAGCCAATTTATTAATATTTTATATCAATTTTCTTGGAACTAAATAATTTAGATTGATATAACTTTTTTATTTTACGAACTGATTGAAATAAAACAAAGACCTTAAAGGAAGCTAGTCAAAATATAAAAATGAAAACTGCATTAATGTCGGTTCAGCCATTTCTGAGATTATCTAGTGCAAACACACAGATAAACAGTGAGAAATTTAAAAAATATATTGTTTTTCCTATAACATTTTAAAGTTCCACAATAAAAGATTTTCTCTATTATCTTACATGTACAGACGGCTATTAGTTACAATAGTATTATATGTATATAGATTAATTATGTCCTTGTGAGAATGAGATTGTTGATCGTTGATAATTCGTTGAGATGCAACATTGCGGGAGTTTAGATTACCGTTACTCCTGTAAATAAGACTAGATTTGTTTGTCTTACTTTGTTGGCTATTGCCGCCCACTCACGTACAGCTCGGCTTGTTTTGTTTGATAAATATCAACTTAAACGATCTAAGTTGAGCCTAGTTCGATCCTCATCAAAGTCACAGAATTGTGACTAAAGAAAATATTTAATCACATTTATGTATCATATGAAAATATACGCGGACGTGGGATTTTGGCGTTGTGTTCCTGTAAATAGCTTCAATCAATAAAGTTAGTATTTTGTAATATGTTACATAAACCGGTGGATCAAATTGTTAACGATATAAATTATAATTAAATCTATCAAACACATCTAATTGATTGGTCGCGCATGACAAGAGCCGCTAATAAAATGACGCGAAATGCCTAAATTCAATATTACCGGAATGTACGTGATAAACGTTTTATTACACAACGTTCGCCATAATTTCCTGCTGCTAGCGGTTTCTGTGTTAGTGTTTTTTTTTTGTGTGAACTGTCAAATAGTTTCCTGCCTTATTATTTTTTTAGTTAAAGCACTGACTTTTATTGTCAATTCTTACTTTGAATTTGGTTTTGTTTTTTTTTTTTTACATTTTATACTATTAGCATTATTTCGCTGATGCCGCGGGTCAGCAGTTCTTACTGGTATGCAAAATATTTGATTAGAGAATATTATCTCATCTTCTCAACCAGGAGAGAGTTTCGAGACTGATTATTCTAGTTCATATGTTTTTTTTTTTCACCGGACGTCACGTCCAAGTTGAACGATCGAAGTCGTCCCTGTGGCTTTCCATAGAACAATTTGTTCGTAACATCTTTTACTCGTTTTTTTAATCTGTATCATGTCAATTACATGTTTTTTGTTCTTACATTATACAGTGTAAATAGTTTTAACAGTATTGAGTCCCTTTTTTATCAGCTTCTCACGCTGTATCCCGCAGTTTTGTTAGCTTCACGTTGTATCCCGTACACAGCAGGGTAGGCAGATAAAACCTAATGCTAAGACACTTCGTTCCCCACTTCGTTTGTTCACTTCATTCATTTCAGATTTCTCAATATAATTTAGTGTAAATAGTTTAAACTGTGGTGAGACCCGTTACATAAAGCAAAGCAAGGTCAGAAACGGTATAAGTTAGATCATCTGATATGTTTACCTAAAAAGTTAATCTCCAGTTCGCGATCTTGACATGATCTGAACTTCGTGCAACCTGCAATAAGTGATCTAGATAGCGAGGTTCAATGATCTACGGACAAATAATAAAATACCGATTGTTAATTTTCTATATTGTGCTCGTAGGTATCATAGATTCTTCCATTTCGTTTCTGTTTAGTATAATATGAATATAGAATGTTCTTGTTGTTAAATAGACTTGGGTTTATTTTCTACAGATTCAATTTAGATATGATAAAAATATTTTTCATAAGTCCATATTACTATTTAAAGCGAAAGTGAGGAAATGAAATATTTAATATTTGTTTCACTCTAGTGTCGCCATATAACACGCAATGATTGCAATATTCAGCGCAAAATGGGGAACGGAGTGTCTTAACTCTCTCTGCCTACTCTGTTGTGTTTGGGATATACGTTAATTTTTGAAATTTATTATAACAAACTACACAGATAAATAATTTTACAATAAAACAAAATGTCACAAGATTTGAATACGTCTATCGTACGTAGCCCTGCAGCTATCATGCCTCATGTGCATAGTGCACACACTGAGCTGTGGTCGCGTGTTGATTGATGAGTAAACACGATAATATCAATCTGGCCATTCTAAATGAGATGTATTAAATTAACATATTAATATTATTTGGATTGTTAATTGGAGATATTTAATTAGATATATTGTTTTATACTGTTTTGGTTGCTGGAATATTTCATAAATGTGATTATTATATGTAGGAATACAGGTTTTATTTTATATTACCTTCACGCTATATTCAGCACATAGGAAGGTAGGCAAAAGGAGTATGTTAATCTAGTGCTAAGATTCTCCGTTCCCATTACGACACTCCGTTCCCCACTTTCTGCCGAATTCTGGAAACATTGCGTGTTGAGTGGGGTCTTAATACAAAGGGGTTATCCCTTTGTATTAAGATAATTTAGGCAAGATGCGACTTTTTAAAACGCTTTTATAATGTCGACTTTTATATCAATTTACCTTTGTAGCTAAGTATATAATAAAATCTTTGAAATTGAATTTGTTTATCTACAATCACGGCCCGTCGAGATTGTTGTATCCAAAAACATTGGATGGAAGTCATGACGGGCCAAATAAAATAAAATAAAATAAAGTAGAATATAATAGTTTTAATTGTATTGTTGTTTAACACTATATGGATGGTAATCTGAAATAAATTATTTTTATTTTATTTTTATTTATAATAATTGCATCATGTAACTTGGTTATTATAAGCTGGTCTGATGATGGATTCAGGATCTGAATAATAAAACTCTTCAAGTTACCAATAAAGCAATCGAGTTCAGACCAATATAATTAATAAGAGAGCCGAGAGCGTTTAACATTTGTCGCTTGCGCTATAAAGACTTTATTTCATTCTTTTTTGTCTATTAGGTTTATAATATTTTTTTTTGTATAAGAAAACGGAAAATATAATATATATTATGATAAGTTTGCAATTGGTTATTTGTTTAATGTAACTTCACTTTTAGCAAAATTTTGAAGACATTAAAAATATATATTTATATCTTTAATTCGGAGAGTTTTCTCTGTAATTCTACTATTGCCTCAGTTATTGTAACCCTCATAAATCATCTCATACTTCGATCTCTTTTTCCCGTTATGATTGTTGTGCTCACTATGAAAACGTGCACTTCTCTGGCGGCCATAAACTTGTTGATTGGTGCTATAACTAAAGTATCTTTGCTTTATGGTTATTTTTGCAGTCTAGTCAAGTTTACTTTTATAATCCAAGTGCGATTCTTGTACTGTTGGGGAACAAAGTGTCTCAACTTTATATTCTCTTTGCCTACCTGCTGCGGGAGGACTGCAGTGTGAAGCTGATTTTATGATTATTTAATGCTTGTATACTATACTAAATTAAGTTTCTATTGAAGTGCTATATTTTAATAATGGCTGTAATTTCCTTCGAGAAATTCATTAAAAATGCATCAAACTAACTATTAAAACACCAAGGGCGTTGAATTCCGCCACTGAACACGCACAGTCTCCGAAGTTCGACAAAAAGTCGAGACATGAAAATGGAACGTAGTGTCGTAACACAAATTTCTCCTAATTTCCTTTGCCTACTTTACTATGTACGGAAGAGTGTACAGTAAAAAAAATCCACGTAAACAAAACAGTACGCGAACACTAGTTCATTTACGCACATATATAAAAAAAGCTTACACGATTAAAGCTACAACAATTAAGCTCAACTACAACGATTTAATATATAATAAACGTTTACATTATAGCTTGTAGATAAATCAGTTAGAATCGGAAGTGATTACGCGGCTACAAGCCCTCAGCCTACCTTGAGGTAGATCGCGGGCAACGAACGGTGCGTGAACTTGCTGCAATTGTTCGTACAGCAGATACCTTTAGTGAGTTACGGCTTTCATTTTGGTATGGAATGTAATGTACTTATTATTAGTTCATTATATTAGTATGTATAGCGCTCTTAGCAGGCAGAGGGAATCTGAGCAGCAAGTTGTCTGGTATCAAATCAAAGCGTGAGCGGAACGGAGTGATTTAACACTAAGCTACCTCTGCCTACCCTGCTACATGCGAGATAGAGCGTGAAGCCAAAAAAAAACCATAAGAAAGAAAGATAAAGAAAATATTAATTCTATTAAAATAATATTCGTAAAAAGTATGAAAGAATTAAATGCAGTCCTTTTCCATCCTCGTTACCATAACGTAAAGAAAATAATTTACATTTCACGAAGATACCACATAGAAAACACATAAAAGCTTTCTTGGCGTTTATTAACTTATTTGAAACTTTTGTTGGCGCTTTTACAGCGCACTTCCCAATTAGTGTTCCCTTGGGGCGAAGCATTTGTAATTACCGTCAGTTTGTAAGGTAATCTATCGGGAATGTCTATTGCTGTTTGAGTTTTATGGCCGTTTCTTACATGTTCGTAGGTAAGTTTATGGCTAAAGATCAAGTTTTTGTACAATAGCTTCACATCAGTAGGAATATAGCCTTAAGATACTTTTGCCTAATTTTCCCATCATTTCCTCGAGCTGGAATCCACCCACAATCTATCGGGTCGCACGCTCCTGACGCTGCGCCACGACTGGCCTCACTTACTTATATTTATTCTCTTTTAAAAACAATGAAAATATACATACTTTCATAAATGAAGTTTAAAATTTGTGCATAAAAATTCACATTTGTAAAATTATTTATCAAATATGAATTTCTTATCTTTAAAAAAAATAGTGAGAAGAAATAGTTACTTTAGACCATAGTTGAGTCTTTAACCTTTCAACCTACTTCAGTCACACAGATTGCATAGAAACGGCATTATTATATATATTTTAGACACGGCAAACCACCATATCATCATAAATCTATGAAATTATTAGTTCCACGATCACAGCGTTATTTGAATATCTTATTTATATTTCCTTATCGGGCTTACAGTTAGCAAATATATCCAACAGGTTTTCTCAGTATAGCGGTGTGGTAATTCAATACTTCAGGTCTCCGTTCCGGACTGCTTCCAAGTGCGTAAATGTTTTATGCTCTATATATGCGTGCATTTGATCAAAAATGTAGAATTTTGTTTTCTTTCACGCTTCTTCACGCTTTATCCCGTATATAACAGGTTGTGGAAAAAGAACCTTTGAATTTCAACTCGATATCTCCAAGAGTTTCTGAGCAACAGAGTGATCATATAAGGGTTCCTTTTACCTTTAAAAGTAGGAAACCCTAAAAACCGTGAGAATACTCGAAAACAAAAACAAAAAACATAAACAATATTATCTTCAGTTTCTCATCAACGTCACGTTATTCTACACTAAGTAGGCATAAAAGTTATAGCAGTTAGTGCGGCCATTACATTCGTTTTATTTTTCGTCTGTTTTTGTGTCTATTGCTAATTTTTACTTAGCATGGCCCACTTTGCAAATTAATAGCGTTTTGTTTGTTTCCGCCGAACTTGGAGGCATTGCGTGTTGAGTGACGGAACTCAACGCCGTGCTTTGCCTCGTTACCATAGCGAGGAAGCATTTGCAATATTTCCTATTTACGTCACCAACAAAGATATTTAATACAGCAAGTACTATGTTCGTACCGTGTCTAAAGTAGCTTAGTTAAGTTATCACTTCTATGACCTAACCACTTCGTTAAAGGAAAACATAGACCATCGTATGCATGAATATGTACAAATCCAGAAGCTATTGTTACTATTCATGAGTGCACTACAACCTACACAGGAAGCTTGTAGCGGTGAAAGAACAGGTTTAAACAACGCTGAAGTCTTGGTAAAATTAAAGACCTCAACAATTCAAATATTTGAAACGTAAAAAGGAATTTATTTTTTTAATATATACATTTTATATAGATATCTTCGCATCTTCCAATACACCACTTTCTTTCTGACTGTAAATGCGATCGTTGTGAGTTCGATTCCCACTTGAGGAATGAATTGAATTATTTTCATTTCGTCGCTCTGGTTACGTGACAAAGCGCGGTGTTGCTTTCGGCCAGTCGACACGCTATATCTCGAAAATTGGGAGGAGAAGAACGGAGTGTCTTAACACTACTCTCTGCATACCCTGCTATATTTTGAAATATTACATGCCTATTCGTTAGTGACGTAAAAGTCCCATACATGTACTTTAGGTATTGATCTTATCCTGTACGATATTTGATGCCACATGCATATGCACAGCATATGAACGATATATAAATATTTTAATAATATAATATAGCGGTATATAGTTTACTAAATACTGACATATTAAAAAAATCGAGTTAAAATTTCTTCTATCTGTACTTCTTAACGATAATTAAAGTGAAAATGAAAACTGGCTACAATTTACTCTGTATATTTAATAATTTTCATAGAAATAATTTTGCATGATAATTATATTAGGTGCATGACCTAGTTAAACTCGATTTTAGATAATATTTGAATGCGATTCTCTTAAAACTAATTAAAGTACAGTGCTTTAATGGAATCGCACGTAAGTATCTGCATTCTACATGTGAGAGTATTAGAATATGTGACTCGAATATAACGTAGAAACATTACAAATTCGCATCGACATACACATGATTGCGATTACCGAGCGTATAGTTAATTATTTTATTTATCTTTTCAAAGTAAAATGGATTTTAAAACTTTTCTCCTGATATTTGAAACTAAAGTAACGTGTTTCACTTTGTCTAGATCAGGAAAAAAATATTCTTAAATGTATTTTTTCAATATAAATATAAAGCACTTTGAGTAAAATTTAGACCCACAATCGCTCGTTACTTATTTATTCGCACGTATAATAAATACTAATATGTAATGAAATTAGTGTTATTCTTTGAAATATTAGAAATTAAATAATATATCATTATATTGGATTTTGTTAAAAGTATTCTTAAATGGAAAACAAAAGTACATACTAGACGCTTATCTAGTCACGACTCCGGTACCTTCCTAGTAAGGGTCTCTTAATGGCAACTATTCACATGAGAAGAAACATTCTAAAGAGCTATAGCGGTGATGTGTGCCACGAGTACATTGCTGCTATGTTGATATCAATATTATAATGATTTCATAAGTCTGTATTATACCGAAACTTAGCGCTGGGTATTAGGGTAATACGAACAGGAAGTTATAATTTTTTTTAAGCTTCATGCAAGCTTTCAACTAATCTAAGTGGCTATTCCTTTTTTTTTGTTTCATGCTTTACCCGCCCGTAGCAAGATAGGCTGAAGGAACCTGTTCTCAGGTTAAGACACTCCATTGACACTTCCGTCTTCCATTTTCCGCTGAATAAGGCATTGCGTGATAAATGTATCATATTTAAAAAATATTAAATATTTCATTTCCTCGAGTGGAATCGAACCCACAGTTTGTCGCGTCTACAGTCACTTGCTTGTAACCCCGACTTGTCTCATTGACTATTCCAATACACAATTAACAGTTTACTTTTAAATAAAATGGAAAACAACTTCTGTTTTAATTGCCAGCACTTACAATATCTTTAAGAAATATGTAAATAAATCTATATTTAAAGCTGTGATTTATTATTTTTTGAATTTATAGAATTGTAAAAGATGACAGTCCTCGCTCTATCATTAAGTTCAATTACATTTGCAATTATATAACTCGAGAAGCAAAATGATAATAATTCTATAGGGACAGGAATATGTATCTAACTGTAGTTGACGCGAAGTATTTCATAATAGCGGTTCGCACTTCTAGTGGTAGACTCATTGTGTCATTTTATATTAGAAAATACTTAACATCTGGCTAAGCTCAGGATTAATGACTTTAAATATGTGTTATTTATCACGCGGTGCGGGCATCTACAGTGATAATGGTAAAACTGCAATGTCTTATCGACACTTATCAGAACTTTAGGTTCCCTCAGTCCTTTCTTCATGCGGGACACATTGAGAAGAAAAGAAATGTATATTTTCTTTATCAATCGCTCTACTCATTATAAAATTGAGACTGGAGGGCTATTAAATGGCATTCCAATTTCTTAAAGCCCACCATGTTATATTCAAAACGTCGCTCCATTGTGGTCCGATCGTGACGTTTCGCATTCGCGGGTCGGCTGCTATCTGCGCCCACTCATTCGACGCGACGGCTCGGAGCGCAAGCATACACTTGACATTTACGAGCACGCTTCACGGAGTACTTGTTAAACTTCATTTTATTTTACCAGTTAATACGCTAAGACTTTGTTGTTTAAGCGCTCTCGTGTAAATCTCTAAGGCCCGTATTTATAGACTCTCAACTTTGAGATCGGTCTTGAGATGCCGTTTTCATATATAAATTATATATCTATGAATGAAAATTGTCATTTCAAAATCGATCTTAAAAGTTGAGAGTGATTCATAAATACTGGTCTAAATGTTTTTCAATAAGTAATTACTGCTGCCTTCGGACGGTCCGATTTATTTATCTGAGTCGTGATTTGGAAATTCAATAGCTACACGAAGTAATTTGAGACGATCTGCGTGTTCCCCTACACCTAGTTCAGGTCTGGTGGCGGGTTGCCGTGTAACTGTCAATCGGGAATTGGTTGCGCTACCTCGATAGCGTGTTTACGGTCAACCGATAAGGTATGAAAAACAAATGAAAGAAAAACATTTCGAAGCAGAAAGTATAAAACGCTCACGTGAATGCAAACATATAATAACACCTATACTCATCATAATGTAAAATCGTTTGTATCACAAAAACATACAAATTGTATGGAAATACACACAAAATATACTTTCGTTTGAAAACAATTGCGCCGTTTCAATGGTGTTTGCAGTTCAATGCGTGGGAGATCAGATAAGAAAATTTATTTTACCCTGCGGTCTACAGATTCGGAATTTAATTCGGAAATAAAATACCAAAGGCAGTCTCGCTTAAATAATTTATGATATTGTTATTGAAATTAAATATCTGGACTTATAATAGAATTCTTAACTGTTCGCTGTCTCTATATGAATTATATTATGTTAATATATATAATTTCAGAATCGCGTAAACAGATTTAAGTGTAGTTTTTAATTGCTAAGCTGTAAAAGAAAAAATATTGCTACAAAAATTTATTGAATTGGATGAAACATTAAATATGGAAAGTTATTTAAAGTTCTAGCGGACGAAGCCGCAAGCGAGTCGCTAGTAAAATATTCAATTGAACATCAAAAGATCAATTCCGATATATTTTGTCACTTCCATTATTATAATGAATAATAATTTTACGTAAAAAATATATAAAAAAATATCTAAAAAGCTTTTATGCAGTAAATAAACAAGAATAGAACAAGAAGAGGAGAAAGTTCGTAAATAGAGATAATATCTACAGTTTCAGCATAATATATTCAACATGCTGGAGCCGAGTTATGTAGTGCGTACAGCAATACTTTCCGATATCGAAGTCGGTATCGGTGATGCTTCATCTAAGTATGCGAAGGCACGTGCGGTGTACAGGGAACCGATGGTCCGATAAGGTGGAACCGATCGTATGTCACGCTCCCCCGAGCCTGGTCGAGTAGGCGCAGCTTCACATTTTACTTACCATCTCTACTGTAATAAATACTCTTAATGATACGTAATTGGCTCGTGGCGTCGATTCCAGGTCCCAACATTACTAGCTTCGTTTTAAAATGTTCTCGGAACATTTAATCTACTTTCCACTGGATATTTTCTATGTTATACTGTTGTAAGATTGTATTTCGGTGAAAAGCGGATTTATAAGGTTTTTAGGGTAAAAAAGGCAGATTCGCCAAAAGCGGAACAAAGAAATTATTTGTAAATTATAATTTAGCCATTTATTTCAATTAAAAAAAAAAGGTTCCGTGGTAATACGTACGGCAGTTAAGTCTTCAGAGTAGTATTACATAATATATACGTAACTTATGAATATACTTATTTGTGTTTCTACGAAATTTTTAGAATCTATTAAATACCGAAGGAAACAAAAAAGATTTCTCACAGTGTGTGGAATAATCCATGAATAGTCCTGCCCCAATGGGAACATTAAATTTTTGGACTAAAATTGGGACGTTCCACGTAAATTATGGATAGTGGCAACACTGGCATAGGAGTATAGTAGAATTAATACATATAGAGTAGGTATATGGAACGACCGTTGCCCGACTCATTATTACACATAATGTGAAATAGCAAATTGCAATTTGTCGTACTTTACGTAATGAAGCTTCGCCGACGGTTTTTGTCTCCAAGTCATTGAAGCCAAGATATCTGCTAGTTGTTCTAAGAAAGACCTATAAAGGTTATCCCGTTTTAATAAGTAATCTCCGTCGTCATGTTCTGTGACACTTATTCGATAATTTCGTTTTTATACGATGAATTTTCTCAAGAACTAATTTAGTATCAACTGTAAATAGTATTAGAGCTTTAGAGCTTAAAGGCTCGTATTAAAAAATGATGATTACATGTTATACGGGCATTCTACTTTCCTGATCTACAAAAACCATTTCCTTGGCGTGCCTGAGCTCTATAAATACATTTGAACGTTATAAATGTTTCAGATTATATATGTGCTTGTATTTATTTGTACGTATTCTCGCTGACCATGTAAATTGTTCATATGAACGGGTATTTGCAAGATATTTAGTATTGTTTCGCATTGGAATCTGAATGCTCTCTCGACAGAATTTCTCTCATTGAAACCACTATAAATGTCCATATATTTTACTCCTTGTATTCGATGTTAGAAAGTAGCTGTATTTTAATTTGAAATATCCATATTGTTAATATATACTGTGGAATTCTGTGGAAAGTGGAGAACAGAAAATTTTATGTTAACCGAGCGTCCCAATACTAGATTCTTACATTTTTATAAAATGTATTCAAAAATATTAATCTTGATGAACAAAACCTCTATTTATACATGATGTAACATGTCACTAACAAGTTATTGAGAGCGATAATTGCAGTAATCTTCCACAATATGGAGCGCTACAACCAGTATCGTACGTATCTGGATATGAGAAACTGGTCACATAACATAACATGCGTAATAGCCAATCATGCGTGTCCAGTTGGGCGTCAACCCGTAAATCATGGATCGGATACTAAGTCACGTATACGGTATAGCTGCCGTGCGAGAGGCTGTAGTCCTAATATGAGTGTCATTTGATGTATGCAATATATATCCCACAGCCTGTCCATTCGTGGCGCAGGGGCACAAAGTGTGACTGTGAAACCGACTGGTTGTGGGTTCGATTCCCACTCAAGTCCATTCCTGGCGCAGAGGCACAAAGTGTGACTGTGAAACCGACTGGTTGTGGGTTCGATCCCCACTCGAGAAAATGAAATATATATCTAAATTCATATTTCCATTTCTTCGTTCTGGTGTCGAGGGAAAGCGCGGTGTTGAGTTATGCCACTCAACACACAAAGAATTTTATCTCCTCAAGTGGGAATGTAACCCAGAACTTGTCGCGTTTTCAGTCATACCCTTGTGTCTCTGCACCACCACTGGTCTCTATAAGAAAAAAGTAAGTTAATTATATTTCTTGCTAAAAACGTGAGATTGACATCTAATGAAGAAATCTGAATAAATAGAAGCAATCTTAATCAATACAAACGTATACAATGGCTGGAATATAATAGCATCTTGCTGTCGTACTTTATCACCGCATGTCTTTCTGCTATCTCTAGTGGAGTGGCATTAATTGTACAAGCAAAATACGTTTGCCCTCTCTATTGAACCACGTTTCCTTCCTATATTCTTCTATGCAAACACGAGACATTTTCCCACAGGAAGTGGTAAATGCAAATTATGGCAATTTCTAGGAGTGACTGAACGACTTGCGGATGACGTTTTGTATATCTACACTAAATAATTTATTCGAGTTGTAATTATAATCGAGATATAGTTTGTAATATAAATTATCAATATTATTGTACGACAGATAAATTTTAGAAATAAAATAATTCATGTTCGAGATAAAAGTGTATAACGTAAGCATAATTTACTTGAATATATCTTTGGCCTGCAAAGTAAGAAAATAACTCATGGATTACCCATAAAATTGGTGTTTTCACTTTAAACATCTTTATGGTCCTCTCCCCGGCGGCGTCACGTTTTACTATAAATTAACATTCTGTTCGCAATATTTGCAAAATAATGAAAGCTCGTGACTATCTAGTCGATTGAATTGATAGTGGAGTAATAGACGCTTCTATTTGAGCCATATCTTAGATGAAACAATTGCTTAAACTATTTTATATTTATACTGTAAATTGCCAAGATCCTGTCGATCGATAAGAAGCTGTAAACTTGCATTGTAGAAATCTCCTTTTTGTTGTTTTCTATTTACTTTTTATACCAAAATTATCATGGATAAAACTTAATATTATCAGTCAGTACTGATCTATGAAAATTATAATAAGACGCTACCATACAATTCACGGACGGTCTCGCTACGGCTAAGGTCTTGGAAATTGCTCGGTTCGCGATGATTGCCGAGCTAATGCCCTGTTGAAACGCAGGGGCTGGCTTCCGCGTCCACTGGGAAATTTTTATCTATAAGTATTTATAATAGTTTATTGACGGCTAGTGGATTTTTGTTTTTCAGATATTTGATTACATATTTATTATATTATATTAACTTTGGCAACTTAATGGTATCGAAATAATTAACAGTTTTTTTTTGTCTATTTTTGTTATCCCGAATATTTAAACATAAATAAATAAAAAATATCATAGATTCAACTTTAAAATCTATGCTTGTATTGAAATATATCGCGAACTTAACGTATACATACTTACATACATACTAAAATAAAGACTGGACAGGCCTGCTGGTATTTAAATAGAATGGAAGGCAAAGAATCAATAGCTGTCATCAACAATCTTTGTGAAATCATCTTCGTGATTACCGCCTGAATGGTACCAATTTTCTTCTACAATAAGTCGTCCAGTTCTGTTTACAACATGCACATAATAGACGGCATTAGACCATGTTTCGCTAATACACTGTTCAGAAATAGAAACGAGTCATTATTTTTTTTAGTTTCACGCTGTATTCGCATACAATAGAGTAGGCAGAGGGAACCTGGGAACCTAGTGTTAACAACCTTCGTTCCCATTAAGGGATTTCCATTCCCCATTTTACATCGAATTCCGGAGGAATTGGATATGAGTGGAGAAACTCGTCGCGAAATATTCGACACCTGAGCGAAGAATGGGAATCGAACCCACAACTCGTCGTGTTTACAGCCACACGCTTATGCCCCTGCACCACGAACTCTATAATTATCTGTATTTATTTTATTTTATATTTATTTTTATATATTTATTTATATAATTGTAATAAAATAAAAGCGAATGGACTTTCAAGTATCAAGAAACATAGTTGTGTGTACGTTGAATGCGTTCCGATACACTTTCAATTTATTGTGTGCGCAAACAATGTAACTTTTCTCGGGTTCGCGTATTATACATATAAAGCTTCTTTAGATACCATCGTCACTGCAGCTTAATTAAATTACAAACAGACAAATCTGATAAAAATCTGAGCCTTATTTATTATTAGAAACCTCATGTACCCTGTCCAAGAGGTAATAACTTTAAATGGGTCTAATTAAAGGAATTAAAAGATATTATCAATTTATCAACGAAGCGTGCTTAAGTTAAATTCTAAAAGTGACATGTTCTAGATTAAAAATATGCTTAAAATAAGTTAAAGATATAAATATATGAATAAAAACCTGTATTCATGTGAAATGCGCGAGTGATTATAGTTTCTTTTTGCATAACTGCAGAAATGCTCAGCTATGGCATATAGGCAATTCATATCTGTCGTGGTCAATTAGTGTAATTAATAAATTTTATGAACACAGTAAAAGACAAAAACTATATCGAGATTCTATTATAAACGATGCTCACACAATGTATTGATTACAAAAACTCGAACTAAGAATAGCAGTGTTGATGTGTAAACGTCGTCAGACATTGGCGAAGTATTTGCTTATTTTTTTCAAGGTTTTTTCTTTAATTTTTTTAATTGTATAATTCCTTTCTGGAAAGAAATCGTTGCGCAGGGGCACATGCGTGTGACTTCGTTCGTTTCATTTATTTCCTCTAGGAAAACCGCGACATTGAGTTCTGTCACTCAACACACAACGCCTCAAGAATTCGCCAGGAAATGTAGAACGGATGTCTTTACACTAGCAATAAAAGCAACTCAAAATTTAAATTAAAAACACCTCGGCTTAATTACTTTATGGCTACATTATGAATCGTTAAATTTTCCGTAAAACCATTTGTGCGTTTACTTTCTATCGAATTAATTGTGTACTATCGATATATGGAATTAAGTAACATTATTCTAACAATTTAAGATGACGTACTGAATTATACTATTACATATAAGGGCGTTTGCTTTCCAAATTCCCGCATAATAGAGACACGTACCACCTACGTGTCAACTTATTACCAAAAAAAACGTTCTCGGCTTAGTGACTGCACTCGACCCGGTTGTTAAACAATTTTCGTGACGCCAAAGAATTTGTGCCAGATTTTCGACAATCAACATCTATTTTAACGCCATTTATTCTTGTTTATACAAGAATTTTTGCTATCTTTGTAATATTTAGCCGTCTTTTTGTCAATATTGCACAGCGTGGATTTTGGTTGGCTTAGTTTTTCATATCTATTTGATTTAATAACTGTGTTTGATTGAAATATATAGTTTTTTTTTAATCTTGTATCTTAAGAAAATGAAATATTTAGTATTTTAATTTCTTTCTTACTTTCTTTCTCGTGTCTAAGCAAAGTGCGGCGTTAAATTCCGCAACTCAACAATGTCTCCAGAATTCGGTGAAAAATACGATACGACGTATCTTAACACTGGGTTCCTTCTGCTTACCCTGCTTACTATGCGGTATACAGCGTGAAGCTAAAATAATTACATAATATTTACTTTATGACTACAATTGACCATTAAGTCTATAAAATTAAATTTCCATGCTTTATACAACAGTGCTATAAATATATCCACAAATAACATATGTAAAACGAAGATCAAACAAAAAGCATAAAAAATACGGCAAAACACTAAAATAGAAAGCTCACAGAGAAAGGGCAATATAAAATCGTTAAGATTTTAACATTGTTACAATAAGTAACGAAACGTGGGCCGCTTATAGCGATTTATACGATTTCACCTATAATTCTGTATCTTTATTGAACTTAAAACAATTGCTGCGAATTATAAAAAGTAAATCATTTAATACCTCCAAAAATCGGCAGAAAGTGGGGAACGGAATGTGTTAACACTAGGTTCCCTCTACCTACCCTGCTATGTGCGGGATACAGCGTGAAGCTGATTTTTTTTTAAACATTAAAGTTTTAGATTAACTTTCAAAATTCAATCTGTACTCGACGAGTACTGGCAGCTATCGTAGTGCAGTGGAGCAAAGCGTGACTTGAGAGCTTGTGGGTTCGATCACCACTCACGGGATACATAATAGATAACTTATTTTCATTTCTTTGCTAGTGGGCAAAGGACAGCGTTGCTTCTACCACTCAGCACACAATATCTTACAAAATAGGACAATAAAGAAAAAGTGAGAAACAGAATGTATTTAATCTACGTAACCTCTGCTACCTCACACGTCCTCTACTTTCTCTACACCTTATGCATAACAATACATTAATTCACAAGTAATACATCATAAATTAGATTTAGATATCATTTTTGAAGCACATCACCGTCTCTAAACCCATCATTATCATTCCTCTTGTCATGCCCACTTAATATCATATCCCGTCAGTGTAATCACCATCTATCGAGGTCGTAAACAGAAAGCCATTTTGATTTCACAGTGCACACAATAATCAGAAACATCAATTATTTCAACGCCTTTACGCACTACCGGACGGTAATAGCGGGTTGCTTGCTCAGCCAGAAAGTGTTCCGATCTGGAGGCTTTCCTACGGCATCTTTGGTTTGTGAAATTATAAATGTTCTTTGTATTGGGGTTTTATATCTTAGATATTTCTTGTCTTTATATATGTAGATGATTAAATCAAAAAAAATTAATCAGCTTCACGGTGTATCCCGCACACAGCATGGTAGGCCGTTCCCCACTTTCTGGCGAATTTTGGAGACCTTGCGTGTTGAGTGACAGAACTGAATGCCGCGCTTTACTTTCGATACCAGAGCGAAGAAATATAAACGTAAGTAAATATTTCACTTCCGCGAGTTCGGATCGAACCTACAACCGTCGCCTTTCAATCAAACCCTTGTGCCGCTGCGCCACGACGTCCTCAAATATAAATACTGATTATAATAATTAAAATTTATATTTCGATATTAACGTTAAAGACCTTATTACATTTAGCATACGCTATATCCCACACGTTACAGATTATGCAGAGGGAACGTGTTAAACTAAGGCTAATTGCTAACCATCTTCAACCCACTTTCTGTAGAAATCGAATCTACAACCTTTCGCGATTACAATCACACGCTCTTACTCTCGACTCATCTGAACCTTATTACATAAGAATATATTTTTCTTCAAGAGAAACGTCTAATTGAAAGATATTATCTTTCAATACTAAACTAAAAATAACATTCTATAAATATCTCTGTAATTTTCTTACGCATTTTTACTGCTTTCGCTTAAAATGCCTACAAAACCTATAATGACACTAATATGGCTCTCGCATAATATATCTTCGTAATCTAAATATCTGCGTATCTCCGTAACACCTGCTGGATATATTATTTTTAAACTTCATAAAATAATAAATATTTCTTTTCCTCGAGGAGTAATCGAATCCACAACCGGTCGCGACTGTCCTGGCTGATATTAAACCTCCTTTACATAAAAATATTTTATATCCTTCTTCAAGTGAAACGTCTAATTGAAAGAGATTATCTTTCAATAGTAAACTAAAATTAACGTTCTATAAATATCTCTGTAATTTTCTTACGATTTTTTACTGCTTTCGCTTATGTCGCTCAAAGTACCTATTAATGCTTCCGAAGTTACGCATTTTTACAGAACCTGTAATGACGTACATATCGCGTGCGCGTAATATACTTGCGTTACAACTGGTGGATATTATTTTTAAACTACAATAACGAATATAATTATTAAATATAGACAACTAATAAAAGTTATAAATAAGATAAATAATGCCGTAAAATAGCAGAACATCGTTAAGATAAAGTTTTATATAGATATGTAACATTAGATTTGTTATTGAATGCGTACAATAGAAGTTTACATTTTTATTCATTAAATTAAATATGGTTGATGACGTTTTTCGTCATATTAATTTAATATATTTCCTTATTTTGTAATTACATGCATGATGCTTACGTTGAGTTTAGGTTATATATGAACAAACAAGTAAGTAAAAGTTAAAGTCACTCGTGTCGTAGCAGTAGTCGTGTGACAAGCTTGTGACTGTAAACACGAAAGGTTTTCGGTTCGATTCCCACTCGAGGAAATGAAATATTTAATGATTTCATTTCGTCGCTAAACAAAAACAAAAACTAGACAAAGCGCCTCATTGAGTTCCGCCACTCAGAACCAGCTACATCCGGGATACAACGTGATGCTAAAAAATCTATGAATCCTAAATATAATTCTTATTTTTACACAATACTTACGCTGCAATAATAATATTAATATTAAGCCATAGTATACCCGCCTACCCATAAATGTATGAAATCAATACTCTTCGACCCTACGAGTACCAGTTTCGTAATAGCGTAAGGTAGTCTTGTACGTGCATCCACTAAGGTGGAATATTCCTCTAGGCGGCATGATAAAAATAGACAATTTTTACATTGCCTGCGTAATTTCTTCTTCTAGTGTTTTCATTTTTCACTACTCATGATAATTGGAGGAAGTTCTTAACCTCTATTGATATGTCTAATAGAATTGATTACATAGTAAACTCTGTATATAAGTTGCGGGGGATTGTGGGAATGCGATGAAAATAAAGCTCAGTGAACCCTTGCAAGCGTTTTCTCCGCGCGCAGTATTAGATATATCATTGTTTCTGCAGAACAATCGTCTTTACTTTGATTAGAATAAGTGTGAATATAGCTTATCGGTAATAATTATGGCGTCTCGTAGCTAAATCTGGTATAACAGCTTTTTTGTTTTCAAATTGCCATGACGTTCATTTTGCTATTTTCATTCTGCTAATAACATAATACCCAAGGGCATAGAGCTTCTGTTGACAATTGTATTGCAGCAACAAAAAAATCTTACGTCATAGGGTTTTTTTGTAGCTTTACGCTATATCCAACATATAGCAGAGTAGGCAGAGGAAACCTAGTATTAAGACACTCCGTTTTCAACTTTTCCCATATTTACCATTTCTCCCGAGTGGGAGTCAAACCCACCACCATCGCATTACAATCACAAGCTTATGCCCCTGCACCACGACCGTCTCTGCTATACAGATAAAAATATATTTTATAAGTAACTATACATATTTTTAAATATATAGATACAAATTCCATATACATACTGACTATGTAAAATATACATGAATCGCATGCTTATACGCATTTAGTTTTGTTAGAAGACTGATTGAAGAACTGTGATCAAAAGAAGATCAAAGTAGTAAACTTAACGCGAATTATAGATTTCGCGCCGCAACATAGTACGCTAATACTTGTAACTTTAATTCACTCTCGATATTCTTTTTTGTTTTAATAAGCTACCAATTTGACTTAATCATATCTCCTTTTTTTTTTATTTGTAGTATGGAACTTCCTTTCCTTTCCTTGTAGCGCAGTCGCTGGGGTTTATGTTTTATTTTATGTGTTTGACCAAAATTCATGGTTGTGGGTTGAAATTTCCTTTTGGGGAATATTTTTATTTGTTTATCGGAGATCATCGATTGATAGACACAATCTACGTCTTGATAATCAGGCAAAAAGCTGGCAACTGATTCTTATGCTATAAAAACCGGCGTAAATTTATTATTATGTATTGTAAGAATTTAAATTCAGTCCTCACATTTTTTATAACTATATCTCTATTTCTATTGTGTATAAAACGACATTTAATATTTTCCTATAGATCTTAATACTTCTACCCAAGTTTTACAGCCTTAATATTATACCAAAATTAACCAAAGAAAAGTAATTCCACTAATACTATTATTACTTAAGTTCCGGCGACAACAAAGCCACTAAGATAAATAAACTTATAAAAGCTCGGTGCTTTGATTAGATTCCTTCGGCAGACTGCGAACTGCGGTGGTTGAGTGAAAATAAAATAATAGTTCTTATAATTCACTCTTTGTCAATTAATATTTTTCTTCAAAATTAACATTATTTTTAAAGATGTATTATTATAAAAATAATTTTATATATGCGAGCTGCGCCACTCACAACGCAATGTCATGAAAATACCACGGAGAATTAACAAAGTGTCTTAACACTAGTGTCCTGGCTATCCTGTTACATACGGGATAAAGCGTGAAGCATTATTTTTTTAATTTTATATGAACATCTTCTTCGTCTTATAGAAAACTAGACGTTAGCACATCTTATTTCCACACTAGAGGTCACGAGCTCGCGGGTGACTCGCGACTCACAGTTTGTGTGTCAGTTCATTGTGGGTCAATGGAACACTGCACCACGCTGCGCTTTCTTGCAGCTAGCTCTCAGATGAAATTACCTTCATACTTGAGAGGATATGTAATTTTCTGTTTACCTATAGGTATAATTTTAAGTGTAATTATATAAGGTAATGGAAAAATTTTGGTTTGACGTCTGTAAATTTCTATTAGAGCTATTAAAATGATTTGTGTTTTATTACACGAACTCTTATAGTTATAGTTTATATTAAACTCTTATACGCCCGAAGTCAATAATTAATCCTATTCCATAAATTGCAACCATAGATTGAAATATCAATCTATTTTTTGAGTAAAACTTGCCAATAACATCGAAGAATCAATCTGTCTTTGGGAGGACAAACAGGAGATTAAGATTGAACTTTGTATGGAAAATAATGCTTGTGTCTGCGAATAAACGATCTGTCAATTTTATTTTATATTTTGTTTAGATAGTAATATAGTGTTATGGAATTACTATCAACAATTAGAAATATATGCAGTAAGAGTATAAAACTATATCAAGAGAGTGTAAAAACCTTCTATCAAATTGGTCGCCTCCCTGAGGTTATTGCCCAAATCTTATTATTATATTAATATGATAGTATTATATACTTATACTCCTACCCTATGTTAATTTTGTATTGTTATTTCCTCTGCCTTAAGGTTGCGTGGCGGAGATTGCTATTTAGAAATAGGTCTTATTGCTATTTGCCTACTTGCCTATTGTACATTTATATATATATTGTACTTGTTTGAATTTCATTATTATATTGTTGGATAATGTGTAGCGTTTAGTTCCGCCTCGTAGAAGTAATCACGTATCAATTTGTTTTGCCTACTTTGCATGATGAGCAAATAGCAGCTTTTGCTTCACATTTTTTCGGAGTGGCAGGGAAACAGTGAACCTAGCATTAAGACAACGCTTTTTTTCCAAGAAAGCTAACGACACAAATGACAAAAATTGATTTCTCCGAATATAGTCCCACTAAAAACATGCTTTTATTTAAGAACAGAAAAAAAAACGTCAGAGAAAATAAAATATATTGTTATGTACATATAAAATATTAGCCATGACTAGGTGTAATGTAAAACAATAGTGATTCGCGTCCGAAACGGTTAATCTCGAGCAATAATGATCCGAGAAGTGTGCTGTGAGAACACAGATCTGTGTCTTGATTCGTATAAAAAATTTTCTTCATCGGAACCATTGAAAACGTAGATCCTAGATAAAAGTTGTTAGTACTTTCTCACGTGCCGTGTTATTATATGATTATACATATTATATTATAATTAAGATTATTTTCTTTACTTTGTGATGTTTTTTTTTTATGTGTCGCTACCGTGGCAGAATAGAGACGTTTCTATATAGCCGTCGTGGCGGCTACAAGGTTTGTTTGTAAATGGATTTGTAAATTTCCTTTTTTTTTGTCAGTTTTTTAATAGAGTAAGACAGTCCTAATTTTTTAATACAGTAGATAGTGGTCTACAAATCTATATACAATGTATTTATAGAAGCCAGAAATACAGAGTGAATCATTAATAAATCAATATCTATATACGATTTTTTGTAGTTTCACGCTGTATCCCGCGCATAGCAGAGTAAGTAGACGAAATTTAACGCCCCGCTTTGCCTCGTATATATAAGAGCGACAAAAAGAATATTAAATTTTTCCTCGCTTGGGAATCGAACTCGCATCCTGTCGCACGCTCGTGCCCCTGTGCCACGGACTGGCCTCAAATTATATTACTACTCACGTTTACGTCCAATCAAATTAACCACGTAATTTATGTTCAAAACAATTTATGTAACGTATTATTGTGCACATAATTAATTAGTTTTAATTAAAATATTTACGGGCGTCATTGACGGGAAAAATTCTCAGTGTAGAAAATATTGTTTTCTTTTCTACGCTTAGTGTGTTAATGACTTTCACTCAACAATTGTTAATCTACTTTAATTTGTGATACTATTTTTGTTTAATACCTGTTTAGCGAGATTTATTTTTTAATTTTAAAAGTTTGACAGATTAAAAAAAAGGTCCGAAATTTTTAACGTAGCGAAATTCAAACCCGCGTCTCGGAAAACCATCCAAGCGCTCCAACCACTAAACCATACGTTCTTACTGTCCAAGCGCTTTGGTGAAATTTTTTACATAAAATCGTGATAAGTAAATATATCACATTGCACGGATATTGTTTTTTTTTGTATTATTATAATCGCCGCTATATAAGGTGTTTGATTGTCATTTATAACATTAATATATACGTACAGACAAATTTCAAATTCGTTTTCCTACATTTTCAATATTGCGTGTTTAAGTTAAGCGTGAAGCGACGTTTTGTCGGCTGCTCTTGCCGACACGCTCTACATGCGTCGAGTATCCGCCGACTAACCCTTGGTTTCGGTTCTCAGGTTGTTTTTGCCGGAGAAAGTATTGATTTTCCTTCAACATTAACATTCATTCACGTCTTGGTGCATACAGACGCGTTTAATAGTGCCGTTAAGCCGTTTGTGTGAATATAAAATGTGATTGTTATTATTGAATTCACTTTTAGTTGATGTCGACACAAAATTCTAGATATTATTATTAATAATAAAATATTAACCGTTGTTAATATATTATATAAATTTTATTTTTGTTTAGCGTTTAGAATACAACAGGGTTGGTGGAGGGAGCCTAATGCTAAGACCTCTTGCCATTTACTACCGAGTTCTGGAGGCCTTGTGTGTTGATTGAAACTCAACGCCGTGCCTTGTCTCGAGACCAGAGCGAAGAAAATGAAAATATTAAATAATTCATTTCTTCGATTGGAAATCGAAGCCACAACCTAGCGCGTTTACAGTCACATTTTGTGCCCCTGCGCCACGACTGGCCTAAATAAATAAATTATTTTCTTTACTATTTAAATGAAATAGTTGACTATGAGTGATACTCACACTATGACGAGAGTTTTCGTAGCAATAATTATGTTAAACTTAAATTCAATATGATACAGAAACCTCTATGCTTTTAAACTTTATCTGTTTAAACATCAAAGTTCAAGAAATCATATATTGCAATTACATGAACGATGCAATACGTTCCATTGTTGAGAAATAAATTCAACCGTTCTCTCTGAATCCTGTTATTTCCGATATTTTCTCGTACAGTACAATACAACCAGCAATTGTAATTATACTTAGGTATTATCATTGATATTACATTTTACATTTTTTTTTAATCAAGATTACACCGGTGATAGGGAAACTATATATATTATTATATATTTATTGCGATGTATCTGTCAATATCTTACGAAGTTACATCGCTCATTTTGGTCTAGAAATGACATAATAGCATTTAAAAAAAAATAGTAAGATATGTCCACGTTGCGTAAAGACTTATCAAACTTGAACTGCTTCTCCTGCAATATTTGAGGCAGTTCAAATACATAATTGTAGCACCAAATTATAAAACGCTTTTTAAATCACTAAGTAACTGTCAATTCTTTTTGCATGTTCACGCATACTCTTTTGCTAAATTGGTAAACAGATCCTAACGATATCTCAATCTTTTCTCCACTTACCGGTTATATGAAAAGCGTTATTTGATAGATGGCTTTGCCTGACACCAATCTCTGTCTCACTAAGCGAAGCGTATATATTACAAATATAAGCATTTCCTTGAACGATGTTAGACCTACAATCAATCAATACACGAACTGCATCAGATGACGTTTTAAAATACCTAATATGATTAATTTGAAATTCATTATACAATAATACAACTAAAACTGAACTCTATGGGTGATAGAGTTCAGTTTTTGACCTTTGAAATTATGTCAAAAAAGCGGTATTCGAAACGGTAATACACAGATCTCTATGTAATTGAATTTTTTATCAATTGAAATACTTATAGCACGACTACAACATAAAATTCTAGCAAAATATTAAGTTATGTACCGTTTTTCTATTATTTGAAAAAGTTTTGTCACGCACTGCAGTGAGGATAGTCGTGGCTCAGGGGCATAAGCGTGCGACTATTATTAACGAGGCTGATAGTGGGTTCGATTAAAATAATCAATATTATAATTTATTCGCTCAGATAACGGTGGAGAGTGGGTGACGGAAGTGACTTAATGGGAACAGATTATCTTAACAAAATTATATTTACCAAAAATTTTCTGCAATTAGCAAATGCTAGTCCTTATTTGAGCTAGTCAAGTCTATTGATGCTTGAGTTTTTCTATATTTTTTTCATATTCGGGACATATATATTTTTTTGCAATTTATATACTCCTAAGAGATTACAAATGGCTCCAATAAAAACTCGATGCAGAAGTCTCAAGTAGAAATGAAATAGAGATGTAAAACTCATTTTATCGTCACAATTCGAACAGTAAACCGCCTAAGGACCACTCAAAGGTCTCAGGTTTATAACAGCATGTAAGTTTCTGACGTGGATACATGCTAGCCTCACCTGCCGCGTTTTTATAACCTCTGGAATAGACTTGGTGTAAGATTCACACGGATACTAGTTCATAGTTATGCATATGTAAATAAGTCTAGATAGGGTATACTGTCGTGAGTTAAGATGGTATTATGATAAAAAAATGTGAAAATTGCTTTGAATAATGGTAGGGTAGGTGGCAATTAAACGCCATGATTGTGGATTCGTATCTCATCCGAGGGAATAAAGAATTTAACGTTGCGTCTCCTTTTCAGCAATCTAAAAATGGATAGCTGAATTATGTTTTTGTACGACAGCCCTACATCATATTTTTATTAATGATCAAATTTTATTTAATTTTTAATTTAACTTTTTTATCTTGTAATGTATTATATTGAATTTTATCTCTGTATCCCGAATATAGCAGAGTAGACAGAGGGAATCTAGTGTTAAGACACTTCGTTCCCCACTTTTCGCCGAATTTTACAAGACATACCGTGTTGAGTGGCGGAGTTCAACGCCGGGAAAAGCGGAAATTATTTAATCCTATCTACAATGCTATTTATAAATACGCTTTGAGGAAATTATATATCTAAATTATTACAAGAATATCCTCGGTAGGTGCGAGATTTAATGGATTAAAGCCGTGCCTCGTCTACATACAATGTTTGTGTAGTATTTAGCGAATGCTATTGTGGCTTAGTAAAAATAGTTTTGGCGACTAAATTAGGTATCTCACATATTGTTTTATTTTAATAAGGCACAAGCCCACAATTACTTTAACTGCGATAGGTTGTGGGTTTGATTTCCTCGAGGAAATGTTTAATATTTTTATTTTCTACGCTCTTATGCTGCGGTTCCACCATGGAAGTATATTAACATTAGGTTCCCAGGTTCTCTCTATCAACCCTGATACATGCGGGATACAGGTTAAAGTTAAAAAATAATAATAAAAAATACCTTTGTATGTTTCTGTTTTACGTGGATATTGCGACCCTTAAAATAGGCAAAAACGTACTGTTATATTCAATATTTGCTGATGTTACTTCCTATAATAAGAAAATGATAAACGATAAAACAAGCCTCAAATAATGAAAGAAATGATAGCATCCAGATGGTTATTCAATTAAGGAACAATGCGAAAAGTAATTTCTGATGGACGTAATTTCTGAAAAGTAAAGTCTGAAAAGTAAAGTCTGAAAAGTAAAGTAATTTCTGAAAAGTAAAGTCTGATGGACGTAATGCATAAGATTTACATAATTTGATTCGTACTTACTCGCAAGGTGATTACGTTTCATATCTTTTATTCTAAATGGAGCTTTCGCGTTGAGCTTTTAAACCGTAATCAAGAATGCAAAATGGTATGCAAGATGTAGTTATAAATATTAGTATTAATAAATAATAAATATTATTTAGAGGCCGTTATTGCGTAGTGGTATAAGGATGTGTCTGTAAACGCGATGATTTTGGGTCCAATTCCCATTAGAGGGGATTAAGTATTATTTCTTAACATTTTCATTTCTAGACTGCACGGTACTGAACTCGCCATTCAGCACGCGACGCCTCAAAAATTTGGCGGTAAGTGGGGCACGGAGTGTATAAACACTAGGTACTCTCTGCCTCACCTGCTGTGTACGGGTTACAGGGTAAAAATAAAAAAAAATGTGTTATTTTATATACTTAAATGTGCTACAAATTTAAACAAAAGTTAGTTCTAATGCAAACAGTCTCCTTGCTACGTCTTGTAATAGTCTAGCCGTCATTACTAAAATGATTATCTACCGCAACACACCAGTAAGTGCGTACCCGTAAGTCTATTATGTCCATACAATTTAAATACTAATTTCAATGTGGCTAATGTCAATTGCTTACAATAACAATTTTCTCTACACTTTCCGCCGTATAAGGAGAAAATGAAAAGTCGCCGTCGCACCGATTGGTTTGAACAGTCTCACGGTGCGGCGTGAACGAGTAACGGACCAGCTTCGGCATCTGTAACCTCCTGACTTACTTGCTGTGTTACCTACACCCTTCTTTTAAATTAACCCCTGTAATATTTTTTTTATTTTGCTGTACTGTAACTATTAATTTATATAAAAAAATCTTATACGATGATCTCACCTAAAAATATATATGTTTACAGCAATAATTTGACAGTAAAAAGTAACAATTTTTAAATTTAAAAATATTATGTGCAGTAAGTTTGATTGCAAAACCAACTGGCGAGATAATCCAAGGAGAAAGTACTACAGATAAGCGCGATCGCAATTTGCACGTTTTATATTTGTAGGGAGAATTTAGTATAACCTAAATAATACATACATAAAAATGAATGTCTGTCTGTGTGTATGTATCTTCCATATGCATTTCAAAACTACTTGACCGATCGGGATGAAACTTTCGGAATATGTTGTGTGAACATTGGCGAAGGTTTCTGGTCAGCATAGTTGGCAGGTCAGATAGGTGGCGCGCATCAGTGCTGATTTATTTCATTTTCTAATAAGTAGCATTCAGACAGACATTCATTTTCTATGTACATAAATAAGTAGTGTTCATTGGGAATACCAGTCAGCGATTAGCATTGTGTTGTATGCAGTTCCAGAATATTCTTGGAGTATTCCGAACCTTGGAGTATTTGCTGAGACTGTCCGCTAGATTTCATTCTATTTGTGTATTTCTACTGCTTGCTGAATGAATAAAAAGAATCGAAAAAAATCGAAAAAATTGAAGTAAATTTAATTTCAATGAAACTGATTCAAATATAATTTCTCATGTCGAGTTTTCTTAAAATTATATTCCTCTCAAAATCGCAACAACGCGCGACAGGTAAGCTAGTAATGCATACATTTCAGTTAGTGCTATAACATGTCATATTTATTTTTTATTTAAATTTCCTTATCATTGTGTATATAATGTCGTATTCAAAACTTTTTAGAAAATATATTAATACCATCCAGATTATTAGTATACAAATAAAATTTCATGGTGGTTTTTGCTTAATAAAGTCAATTGAATCGAACCGGCGCTCGTTTTCGTCACCTCTTTACATTCTTCCGTTTTTCAATTTTGAGATTCATCGAGTTTACGGTCTAGTAACTCCCTCCAAAGCTCGTGGCCCTTTGTAACGAAATCACTTCATTAAAGTTCAAAAAAAATCTAACATTGACATACGAATGAACCCGTCGTGGCCCAGAGGCACAAGAGTGTGAATAGCGATGGTTGTGGGTTACATCCACACTCGAGGGAATAAATTTATTAATATTTTCATTTTCTGGTACCAAGGCGTTAAGTTCTGCCGTTCAACACGCAATTCTTCAAAAAATTTGGCGGAAAGTGGAGAACGGAGTATCTTAACACCAGGTTCCCTCTGCCTACCCTGTTGTGTGCGGGCTACAGCGTGAAGCAGATTTGTTTTGATATACGATGACGATATAAATCGGTGACTTTCTTACCCCTTACTTACTGAGAACATTTTCTGATGCCGCTAATAACCGCAACGGTAACGGTGAGATTAGTTTTCTTATTTGTTCTAATTTTGATAACGTAAATAACATTTTTTCTTATTGAATTAAATTATGATGTTGATTCTCGATTGTCTATCACTGTTTCTCTCCCTGTAATGGACTCGTTACATTATCATCAAGCTGAATCTCAAGGGTCATACAAGTTGCCTGCAAATCATATGTGACCGTAAATACGTGAGAGTACCGAGAAGCTGTGTCAAAGGTGAAATGATACACGATCTTAGAGTCTTTCAAGGATCTAAGGTTAGCGTTATATTCATTCGATACACACAGAATAAACCTACAATTTTTCATACATATACATACATACCTGCATTTGTATTAATTTTATGTTTTCATATTTATAACGTTACGTTTTACGCTTAACGAGTTGATCGTTTTTATATTTATAGTTAATTATAGTGCTTGTCTTAATTTCTTTAAGTAGATCATTGAAGCAACGTGATCTATTTTCACGCTAATATAGATTGATCTATGACTAACAATATAATCAAAACGTAAAAAGGTGTTAAAATAGTAAATATTTATTTATTGTTAAACATATTTTTTATTGGACATTTTGAAAAAAAAAAACTTTAAACAGTTTGACAATTTGTTGCTATTACATTTCTTAAATTAGTATAACCAATAAACAATACCTAATTTTACAATCGTTTTGAAAATATATTAGATAAAAGTTATTTTCATACAAATAATAAGCTAGAATAAAAGGCACATTAGTATATTATTATCACGTTCGGAGATTTTTGTACATTGACAGTTCAAAGGCCACCACTAGAATAGACGTGAAAGTGACCATTGTGAGGATCCAAAATCCAACCAACAAAAGCATCTGCCTAATAACCCATGAGTCTCTCCAACTCAACTCATTTACTAAAATGAAATGGCTATTTTAATACAATCTTTATTCTTTATTGTTATTCACCTTGTGGTAGTCTTACAAAGGCGTTTAAGATCATCAGACCGGATGATGAGACTTCACCCATTACCATGTCTCAATAAAAATGGAGGTCACTGTCTATAGATTAAATTAAAACTGTGTTGTTAAAGTAAGGTAATTTAACGTTATCCGATTATCATTATAATTGGCCTTAAATCGATACTTTAAGTTGCTGATAATGCTAAATTTTTTTTCAAATTACGTAAAAGCGTTAAAAATATTCAATTCTCATTTTCAAAAAAAACTAATTTAGAAATAATTGACTATTAATCTAAATTTATCGGACTAATATTAATCTAACATAACAAAATACATGTAATATTTATATAACTGAACAAACGAGTATGTGTTCATGGCTGTCGCTGTTATAAATACTGTAAGATTTTATCGGTTTTCTTAAACGTGAAAGAAAGTGTTTAAATATTTCCAATAATATATAATAAAGCTTAATTCAATTTCATTAATTACCTGAGAAATTCACGATCCGGATACAACATATATGATCTCAGTATACATCGTGAAAACTATAGATATCCGTTATAGTGCAGGTATGCGCGCGCACACGTGACAGTTACATAGAGATGCGTGATATAAATAATAGTCAACAGCGTCTGCGTGTTTAATCGATTATTTACATGCTCAAGGCATGTGGACAGCCATTGTAAGTATATATCGTGTTCAATAAAGCTTCATCTACCGTGACATTAGCTCTCATTGGACATTATAACATTGTTGGCTTCCGTCTTAAGCACAGCATTATTATTCTCAAGGTCTCGACGGCACGAGTTAATGGCGCGCAGATTTCGCTTCGCGCGTGGAAAGCATACAGCCGCCAACAATTTGAGGGCAAACTTTGCATTCATTCCGGAGTGCAGCACAGTGGCATAAATAAAGTTCGCAATCAAATCAGGGGAAATGTCCGTCGTTTGATACTCATGTACGTGCGCGGGCTATTTAGGCTAAATTTTCTTCAGTTTGTAACTATTTTAACCGCAGCGCAAACAAGCGCCGCGGTCACGTATCCGAGATTGTGGACTCGGATCATTTATACAGCGATTTGTTACAATGTTAATTTTGCGGTGTAAAATAAAACCGAATAAATTGTGTATAATCGACAATCCACTCTCCCTGAGCGCTCACTTTAGATTTTAATTATAAATGACTTTCGAATGACACCTTCCCACGTTCGCATGCTCCGAATACTGGGTAAGAGGCATTTCTCATGAACGAATGATTATAGGCTTTTATCGAAGCTTAAACTCTTCCACTACAATTATTTATATGTACATATCCGTGTCTCTGGTAACCTGCGAGCTTATCGACCAATCGTAATAACATCAACGTATTCTACCTCCGATAATGCTGCCTCGCCATCCACTTACAGTTAGTAGTGAGAGGCGATCTTTAAAGTATATACCTACAATACACTTTTTGTTGTAGCAGATCGCGCTATTTATCACTGATGCTATCATTATAGCTTTGAAACGAAAAGTGGTCTCGTTTTGTTCATTTTGTACGTGATCCTAAATCAAACTCTTCCTTTCGAATTTAAAATAAATTATTATATATTATATACTTTTTAAATATTTTCTCTTAAATTGCAACACAGTGATAAAAACATATAAAATAAAGAGCGAACTACTCGATAAATTGCATGTTCATTATCTGTAAGGAAAATATGCAAATAATTTAAATTCATTAACAACAATCGACGTTCGTTCAGTTGAATGGGACGACGGTCGACGAAACACGACAGATTGGACAAGGAAAGGGAAAAAAGCGCATACCGCTAGTTGACACAGTGCTTTATTGAACACGATTCCGTTGAACACGGCAACGGTAGGCCAGATGATACACTTTTTAGTACAAGTACTAGTAATATCGTAATCGGTCGATTACGATATTACTTCTCAATAATCCGTTCTGACGATTCAAATATTCAATCATAAAATATAAATTTGTTTTTAATATTATAGTAAAAAACAATACTTATGTCTGATATGTTTACATGTGTTTACTGTAATAATTTGCGTTATTGATTGTTACATCATTTTTTGCTTAGCTTTCTATGTAATTAGAAACAATATGAAACGTATATTAACAAATTATGTAATATAATTTAAATTTGTTTTATTTGTATTAGCTTATTAAAAGATGGTTAACCTGATTGTTTAACTGTCTATCTTTATTTCTACAAATGAAGTTGTACATATGAACATTATTATCACTGTAGTGTGAGTTTTGCTACAATCTACATAATGACTCTTTAGTTTACTTTAAATATGTAAATAGATTTATTTAACTGTTATTTCAGTTACATGTTACGAGCACAAAATATATTTCACAAAATAACACTGACATATTTAAGGCTATACTACTACGGTCTATCGGTACTTTCTATGTGTTTGCCTGAAGACAAGTGAAATGTAGATTTAATCCATTCATTTAATTTTGAATATATTTATTTTAGTCTTGTTAATAAATTGCATTTCTATAATTAAGTATAGGAGAGTGGAGAACGGCTTAACATATCACTCTCTGTCTACTTCGTTCGTGAAAGTAAAAAATTAAATATATACCAAAATTTGAGTCAACAAAAAAAGGAAAACAAAATATTAACCGGTCTTTCAATCTTATATCTTGATTTGTACACTTGATCTCGTTTCTGATATGAAATTTGCGGTTACACGAAAAAATTGTCACTAAAATGTCATAAGTCAGTAAACGGTAAAAGTAAACATTTTTGCGCGTACAATATGTGTAGATGTGACACGATGTCCCGATTTCAAAGTAGATCCACTACACTTGCTAAAGCAATAGACCTACAACTACAATTTCTATTATTTCGAATTCACCTCCGAATAATATTTACATTTATAATATAAACATCACTCATTTCGATCTATATACGACTTGTTTAGAAGCCGTCAAAATAAACAAAAATCTATATAAATCTTACAATATACATATGTATATTATATATAAACCATCATGGGACAGTGAGAAAACATATGACACACAATGGTTCTGGGTTCGATTTCCATGCGGGGAAATATATATTTTTTCGTTTTATCAATCTGATTGATAGAAGTGCGGCGTTGAGTTCCACCTCACGCGACACGTAATATTCGAATCGAGATCAGAGTGTGTCGACACTACGCTATATGCGGGATCGAGCGTGAAAGGTACATACAATATAACGTTCCGTTCAACACTAATTAAACCTATAGCATCATTATACCATCTCTACATGACCAACCAAGGAAGAAAACTCCGTTACGTCTTATTAGATTTAATACTTACATTTAATGATAACCTGCTGCTTCTTAATATCAATCAAGTACAACTTTATTATCAGGACTTATCCTACATAATTCCGCATCGTAAAAGCTATTTCTTAGTGGCTATATCTGATATTTATAATTTACAGTTAAGATTACGATCTCAACACCGAACTAATACTGTGTTAATAAATGAAATCTGCGATTTTCAATTACATCGAATTTAATGACGTGCTTTGTAAGCTAAAATAAAGCTGATTTGTTTAAATCTTACCATACCATCGTTAGATAATATGCAGGAACGACTTGGATTACTTCCGTTTTCGCGATACAATAGAAACGTTTGAATTAAACTTAATTCACACTTAGATATCAACATGAGACTAATCTACAAGACGCCAAATAGTAAAGGAATTTTAATCACAGCACACAATAGTGGCAATTACTTTTAACACTCCGAATCACGTGTAACTTGTATATACAAACACACAACACCAATTGACTTCTGATTACGAAACTTCAATCAGTTCATTCTATTTCTTTTCAATTTTGCTTTTCAAACTTTAGAATTTAATTTGGTAGCGAAAACATTGTCAGAACATGTGTTATTTTTGGTCGCTATCGGCGTTATCTCGACGGTTATCTAATTTTTACTTTCGATTATATTTTTAATGAACAGAGAGGTCAAGTGTAACAGAACTTTCGCCTCAGGCTTTTATTATGAAAGAGAAACACTCAACGATAACACGCATAATGCGTGTTTTCCAATTTTTGTACAATTAATCTGTTTTATCTTACCTTTTGTTTTGTTTTATTTCAGGTAAGAGATGATTAATTGCTAATTAAAAAACAGTAAGTATTGCAGCCGCAGCCTATGGTAATTATGCGATTTTAACTTTTTAAATTTTATATTTTTATCACGACTAAATAAATATAGCCGATCATGGCACTGGAGTGTGTGACTGTAAACGCGATAGGTTGTGGGTTAGATTCCCACTCGAGGAAATGAAATATTTAATATAATTTTCATTTCTACGCCCTGGTGTCGAAGCAAAGCCCGGCGTTGAGTTCTGCCACTTAACAACACAATGCCTCGAAATTTCGGTGGTAAATAGGGAGCGGATTGTGTTAACACAAATTCTCCCTGCCTACCCTGCTATGTGAGGAAGACAGCGTTAAATAAAAAAAAAACTTCATAAATTAATATGATAAATAAAATAATTGATTTAATATATTATTTCTTCTCGTTAAATGTTGTAGTAGAACAATGTTTTCTTTATAATATTGTTAGTGAATACCTTTACAGAGCATTACAAAGCAAAGCATTACTACTATGGTATTATTTCTCCCATAACATAATATTTTCTATAAAAATACTTGGTATGCTACAGTCATTACAACCACGGCAAAGACGTTACGACCCACCATAAAGAATTTAGCACCGTCATCACAAATGACTGCACATTACCTATGAATAGAGATTTTAGAATGACGTTCATGTCAAAAGATGGGGGGGCATTTAAAATCGTCTCTTAACACAACAGTAAAAATAATTTGTTACTTTCACTTGAAACTTTTCTATGCGACCATGAAAAGAAATTAAGAAATTTAAGTGGGGTGTCACTAACGACCGTTTACTATTTGACATTTTTACTTCAATTACTGTTTAGTTGAATCATTTAATCAATTACTTCGTTCATACTTGGTTCAAATAAGAATGAATGAACAAATAATATTAACTTAATCCAATAAATCTTCTTAATAATGTGATGGTTTTATTAAAAACCTTAAGATATTTAGAGTAACTCTATGGTAACTTTAACAATTATGTTTGTTATATTCTTGGAATTGAAATTTCTTTTTAGTATGACCAGCTATTTAGGCTTCTGAGCACGTACGCTAACTTTCATAGTTGTATGTTTTTTTTTGGAATATTTTCCGGAAACTCAAATTCATATCTAGATCATTCGTTATGATTTCAACTGTCTAATGGTCATCTTAGTCGTTTAAGGAGTTTTTGAGATATGGATATCCACGCAAATCCAAATGGGATATCTATAATATACGTTATCAATAGTTGTTTGAAGTGAGATTATTAATTTTAATTTACTTTGACCATACCACAAGCATTTAAATGTTTTTCTTGTTTAAATATCAAAGCTATTCATGTTGACGAACATGAGACGTCGCTATGTTTAATCGACACATACTGTTTAACTTCAACCACTTGGTGCTCTAGATACGTAAGTAATGGCACTTTTCGCAATTTACCGAGAGTGAAAATCAGTTCTAACAACGCTGACCAGTAAATTAACATACTTTCTACCGCCATAAGCTACTTTATTATGTCTTTAAACCTTTACGTAGATGCCATGAAGATATTTTCAACAGGACATACTTGTAAATAGTTCGGCACTATATTTATATTGAATTAATTATTGGACCCTACAAACAATAAAAAAAGCAATATTAAATTAAAATCCACAGACGTTGTTTTAACTGAAACTCAAAATTGATATATATTAATTAGATTATGAAAGAGCAAAAAGTGACACAAAAAATATATCACGTATATTATATGGAATTTGTATTAATTAAATATATATTTAAAGTTACTAAACGAAATTAAATATACCAAAGCAGTATTTCAATAATGATTAACGTAAATAACGAAGTAACAAACCTCACACCTCACTCTAATAAGCCATCATTCATATGAGGCTGACGCTAACACATCTGATCATCTAAGATTCAAGCACACTACTTATTAGGAAGCGTTTAATCATACCGAACATATTATCAATCATTCAATATATATATATTTATATAATATTTATTTATTTAGCTTCACGCTGTATCCCGCGCACAGCAGGGTAGGCAGAGGGAACCTCGGTGTTAAGACACTCCGTTTCAGACTTATCTCTTACCTAGTATAATATATATACAATTATTAGTAGAGTTGTTATTTAGCTTTTGTATGACGAGAAAGGAACAACATTCAATATAAAGGCATAATAATAATACATTTTCTACAATTTTTTAATTTTGGCTCTAAGAAAATCACTCCTTTTCAAATACGTTCAATGCTTATTTACACTTACTGTGATCAAAAGAATTAGAAAAAGAAATAATATAAACTATACTTAAACTTTTATACTTTAAAAATTAAATAACAGTTACAACTAAAGAATTCTTTATCAATTCGTCTTCGACTACCGTTCGGTTATTTGTTTGTTGTAAACATATCGGTACAGATAATTGATTCGACGCACTTTCTACAATCAATTTGTTGGTTTCACTTTCATGGATTATTTTATATGTTTTGGTGAGTCAGCGTTATTTCATATATATATATATATATATATATATATATATATATATATTGTACTAGTAACTACCGTACATATTATATGACAGACCCATTTTATGTATATTAATCTCTATTAGTCTTCTCGTTCATCTCTTTATACTTTTTTTTTACTTTACTTTTTACTTTACTTTATACTTAACGTGATCTAATCCAGACATAAAATTTATACAAGTAATATTTAAAAGCATCGTTAGACTCACATTACGTCTAAGCCCTCGTTATCGCCAACGTTTTATACTAGGATTTATGTTTTGACATCCGCCAATAACGGGTGTGCGGTTAGCCGACATTACGCAATCATCTGAAAAAGTTCAAGAAACGTTAGCCGTGCATCAGCTAGATCTACCTGTCCTTTTGTAGAACCCAAGTCCCGTAACCGTTTATTAATACTCGTATATGGTATCACGCGTCGGTGCTTTTAAGGCATACGTTTCCTTTATTCAGTAAAGCTCTGTGATTAAGATATTTCATATTGATAACTCATTGCAATAACTCATGCAGAGGTATAGAATGGAATGAAGAACTGCCTTTTTCGCTTTCGGGAGACTGTGTCAAAAGGACAAGAAATTTAAGATATAATGTACAGTAGACATACTAAATGACAAGTGTTATAACACTGATCGTAACGTTTAATATTTAAAAAAAAACACTTTAAAGATTCTAAACTCACTTGTGAACGACATTAATTTGTGAAAATATGATATTATTATTTTAAAACAAAAAATATTAACGGCATGTCCGTGGGACATTCTGGTACAATAAAAAAATATCTGAATGAACGCGTTGGTTACAGATTCAAATTCTGCTTGATTAACGTCGTTTATAAAATGGATTTTCACATGTTCTGATTAGACATAAAACTTGCATATGTATTCCGAATCAACACGTTCCTCACATCTTGAATTTTATTATGTGCACATTGAGAGATAGCATTCGTAGTTTTAAGGAGAACTGCACTAAACAAAATGAAAGTACAACCAACACCCATCACCTACAAAAATGATATTATATAATAAATGCAATAACCGATGGCCTTGAATTGAAAAGTCAATGTCGGTCGTCGCACGCGGCGATGCACAAATTACCGCGTCACACGGAAACCTGCCGGCGGCGACTCTTCGTGTCTTTCATAATATAACGCGTGTGATTGCGAACCATTAGCCATATGCTATTAGTAACTACTAATCGTCTTACCTCACCCTAGCAGCAAGTATTAGAAGATTAAGTTACGGCACTTCTGGTTATTTTAGTGGATATTAAAATCTACTGAAACTACTAGATATGGGCTTTTTCGAAGAAACAATTTGAATCATTATGGCTGTAAATTTCTAATTTACACACTTGCCTATCTGATTATCTTCATACTAAAGAAAATAAACTTTAAAATAGACTTCAAACTTTAAAGCCACGACGGCCTCTACTAAAATTAAATTATGACTAAAATTTCTTCAATAAAATATTTTCAAAGAATATTATACTTAATATAAAAAATATTTTTCTTTTATTATTTCAGCACTCCTAAAATATTGAATGAAAGCGAATTGTACTTGCGGTATTACGAAACCCTTTAAAGTGATGAAGTCTCAAATTTGCTCTGGGTTACGTAATCAGATATACTTTCAGATATTAAAAGAAAAGTAACTATTGTTTCATGGTATTATTTAATCTCGAAATAAAAGATTAACTTATATTTATTATACTTCCTGGTCGTATCTTATATTGAATTGTAGTATTTTATTGTAACGTATTATTATTTATACTATTTGTAAAGCATTAAATGGTATACATTTAATGCCAGGAAGAGAGCTTAGATACAAATAAGGTTCCCACTTTCATTTGAACATAGTGGATTCTCATTTATTACTCAAAGTTGTACTTCATCCCACCAGGCTGGACGCTACGGTTGTGGATACGATCCTCACTCAAGGAAATGATGATATTTAAATCATAATTCCTTACCTCGTTCAAGTTCCACCATTTATCATTCAATATCTAGAAAATTGAATGGTACGTGGGGAGCAGTGTCCAAAGACTATCTTCCCTCTACCCTACCCTATTAAGCGGGAAAGTGCGTGAAACCACTACAATTTACATGTACACACATAAAATGAAAATTTAACAACAAATTGCATCCGATCAGAATCACAATTGTATCGAGTCGGATCTAACAATAGATGTATTATTTTACTTGAATACAACCATTCCAACCTAGTTCACTGTTTGTACCTAAGGTACTATACCCCCTTTCTCTTCCAATCGTTAGATAGACGCGGCTATCTATCGGCTTTCTAACCAATGCGTACTGATTAATTAGACACGATTAATATTAGATTCGGTTTTAACGATTCGTTAGATTGTCTATGTCATAATTCATTTCACTACCGCCGCGCTCATAATTGGTTTCGTTTAAGTAAACAATGTGCTCACTGTTCTGTACATCCGGTTTGTTTCTTTTTCCGGCGAGATTTATTTCACGATCAAAGTGAACGAGGCAGTCATTTATATAATTTTTTAATGGCGAAGAGTTTAAAATTGATACATTCACATTGGATGACATATTTTTTTTTATTAAAGTACGAGAACTTTGGAAAAGCGTAGGCGTTTCTCGTCATATTTAATATATATGGCTTAGTCGGTGATAAATTATTATTTACATAAAATTGGCATTTTAATTTACAGCTTCAGTAATTCATACAAATATGTTAACTTATCATCGTAATAACATATTTGATAAGTAATCATATTACATTACATACTTTCATTTGTTACCTTAATAACTTATAACGTTTAATAAGTCGTTATAATTTACGAAAGTAATTATATTACAAAACTTTCATTTGCAACTTTAATAATTTATACCGTTAAATAAATTGGGATTTTAAGTAAAATTAAATCAGCTTGACGCTGTATCCCGCACACAGCAGGGTAGGCAGAGGAAGCCTAGTGTTAAGACATTCACGTTCCCCAAGTTCCTCAAGTTCCCCACTTTCTGCCGAATTGGGGTGGCGTTGCGTGGTGAGTGGCAGAACTCAACGCCGCGCTTTGTTTCGACACCGAAGCGAATGGAAATATAATTATAGTAAATAAATATTTCACTTAATCGAGTGGGGATCGAACCCACAACCGTCGCGTCACAGTCACACTCTCGTGCCGCTGCGCCACGACGGTAACAAGTAAAATTAATATTTATATAAATATAAAAATATTTTACGATCAATTTAAAAATGTCCACCGGCATAATTTGAAACGGTGAAAGTTTTAATATTGTTCTTACACAAACCAATACATTTTTTAACCAAATTTTGCGGACATTGCATTTGTGACCGCAACAGGCTAATGAGAAGAAAGTATAAAGGTACGTCTAAGTCATTACTGTCTCTCTTTGCATCATTTTTATGCCTTTTTTTATTTAAGTATAGCTCTTTGAGCATCGATTTCTTAAAGACTTGAAAGTATGACTAAAGAAGATGATACTTACAATATATAACAAACAATACGCTACAAATTGCCTAATTGTTACTGAAATTGTTATAATAATTCAGTTCCATTGAAGATAATAACTATTTAATATGGATTTTTTTTTATTTACTAAGTAAATTTTCTTCGCATAAAATGCAACGGGGGTTTAAAATAGAGCTTATATTTTATAAGCGAATATTAATATAAATACCATTTAGAATGTAAATACCTCGAAGTATGATTACAGTACTTGCTTATCTATTTTAAAACAGAACGCCCAGCGTAAAATGAGAAACATATTTATTCTCTTTTTCTTGGTCAGCCTGTAATTTTTATAAAGTACGTTTTTACGCACGGGCTCGAACAAATGAGCTTCGCGTATAAATGTGGAGCTTTTTACCCTATAATTGCCAGTTTTTATCCACAACTCTACGTTAATGGATTCTATTGTTTGTTATTATATATAGTTAATATAAAGTTATTCTATTATAAAAACACAATGGACTGTATGAAGACGGGCACCAACTCTAATGGAGTTTTAATAATCAAAAATTCACTTTTACGCTTAGAATATCTCCGATAGTTATTTTTCGTTCCAAAATGCAAATATTTTAATTATTATAAGATATTTTTCTGAGATTGTTAAAATATATAATTGATACGATATCGGTTCCGTGTTCACATGAACCCAACCTAACGAAAGAATAAAAAACATCTTTGTTACTATTGTTACATAATTGTTATTTCTATTTATATGCGGTAAAAACTTCGTTCAGCTCCGTTTTAAAATGAATAATTTGCATCACTCTACCACCTTATGTGGGAAACGGCAACGATTAATGCAATGGCCTGTAGCTGTTCTCTATAAAAGAAATTACTTAATTTAAAGTTGTATTTACTTAGTAGAGACTAATAGGCTAATAGTAGAGGATAATCTATATCGTTTTTACACATTTTAAATAGATATTTATCATAGATATAATAAGCGTAAGAATTATATATATACTTAGAGTTATAATCAAGAAACACTGACCTCTTTGTTCGTTTGTTCATTGATCTTGACGTGATTCTGCTGCGGTTTGTCCCGCAATGGTAAGTAGCCCTCACGACTGTCCGCCGATTCCGTTACAGTGCTCTCTGTTAGCGTCGTCGACTCCGCGCCGGTGCTGGCCGTGCCGTCGGTCGAGTGCGTCTCAACGACAGTACTCAGTGTCGAGGCAATATCCTTGGCTACATCAGCAGCCGTCCCTGATACGTCGCTAACTGATACAGTTTCTGTAACATCACTATTCGTGTTAATAGTAGATTCTGTCTCCCGGACCGCAGGGGTCGACGTCGTCCGCACCGGCCGAATGGTATAACGTTTGGGCGGCTTCACCGTAGCAGTTACGAAGTTCGTAGTCGGCGCCGTCTCGGTTTTTAAAGTCTGCGTCGTTTTTGTTTCGACAGTAGTATCAGTAGCGACGTTTTTATGGGAATTCTTCTTCGTTTTTGTTGGTGTAGTCGCAGTCGGACGAATTGAGGATACAGTTGTTTTGACTTTGTTATGAGATTTTCTGGCTAGCGTCGTAGCGCGCTCTTGAAGGGTTGTCATTGTGGGGGTGTCTTGTATTGTGGTCTGAACGGTGGGCGGGGGACGTCTGTCTGCGGGAGGATCTAGGATGGACTGCTTAGGAGTCCTAGACGGAGGAAACAGGTAGTCCATAGCAGATGGGGCTTTATTAAGACTGTTAGGGAGCCAGGACCAAGGGTTGAAGTCTATGAGCCGAGGTCGCGGCGGGTCGGCAGTGGCGACTGCGAGGGTGGCGAGCGCTAGGAGAGCGAATATTGAACGAGTCATCTCGCGGCGTGCGCGTGCGGCCGCTGCGACGATCGAAGCGGGACTGCGCGCGCGTTGCGGACCAACGGACGACCAACACTACAGAGTTTGTAGGGTCGAGATGCAAATGCAGCCCGCAGGGATATATATCCGCAAGGAAAGTTGTTGAGTATGCGGTCATATAAATTCGAAAAGCTTTTAAAGTATTTCACGATACAATTTCTAATAGCGTGGTTAAGTTAATTTTTGACTGTGTGTGTGTTTCATATGTTTGAGTAACGCCGTGAAGAAAAACCTCTACAAAAACAAATATAATGATCTTAACACAGTTAAAATTAACTAAACATATTCAGTAACATAGTTAGAGTAACGTTTTTGTATACATAATAGGATATTTTTCTGTAAAAAAATATGATCATTACGAAAAGCTGCATTCACCATGTTTGCCCTGTTGTATTTACCGCTATTCAATCATAAGCATAGATAAGTAATTTAAAAAAAAAATATCCAAAACACGTCGATCGCCTGAAATTGATGAAGAATGGTGGAGCCACCGCAAACCGTGGCGATCACTTCTGCACGCTCTAATTGAAGCACCTTTATATTAACTCATCTTTTATCCCACGACATTCGGCACAAATTTTTAGTGGAACACTAAATATCTATGACGAAGTAAACAATTTCCTTATGTGTATAAAAATAGTAGATTTTCTTGTCTCCCCGTTCTATCCTGTATATGGAGCAGCGTAGGCAAAGGGAACCTAGCGTTAAAATACTTCATTTGCCGATCAATCAAACCCAAACCGTCGCATTAAAAATTCACGCTTTTGCCAATACGCCGGTCCTGATATTAATATTAGGATATTAACTTTTACACATTGCGCAGAATTCTAAAGGCATTGACGCAACTCAACGATAAACATTACATTTCCTCGATCGGGAATCGAACATAAAACCTGTCGCATATATTGTCACACGCTTGTGCCCCTTTTCCACGACGCTGTATCCCGCACACAGCACCATTTTTGAAGAAAAACATATTACGATTATGAGGAAACAAATATAATTGATGTACAGTTATTCTGTTCAACCTTTAAATACCACTTTCTTTAGTTTTCCGAGTAGTAAGGTATATAAAGTGTAATCATTCGATTAATCGAATAAAAAATTGTGGATAAAACTACTTCATTTTAGCTATTGTACCGTGACTGTATATATATGTTGTTTATTTTGCACCGTCTATTTTACGTAACATAATAAAGTAACCTGGGAATGCTATATATTTTTTGTTTACGTTTTAAAGGTTTTTTCACATAGTGAAAACAAAAATTTGAAAGATTTTGGAAGTTATCCATTGTACTAGACTATTAAGCTACACGTTATACGCAAATTAAGGTAATTAAGTACTTTATTTATTTTTAAACATTCAATATTACCACGTTCTACCATGTCATTCAAATAAATAGAATTGTCTATATATTGATAGATTGCCTAAATAGGCAATGTCAACGGTTGGAAGATGCCAGTTCCTTTTTATAATATTCTGTAAATAAATAAATTTTTCATTAATCCATCGATATGTCGGTTAAAGAGATAATATTCTTTAATTATTATTAGGTAGTAATTATTAATAAGCTAGGTACAGAAATTATAAATAATATGAGTAATATAGAGTCAATTGGGATAAGCTATATTACCGATTTCCTGTTGAACGAAAACATATTTACAATTATAGTAGTTTATGTGTTGACACATTTCCTTGAAAATATAGTTTTTATTATCGTATTATTTATATTGAGATGTTTTTAACGAATATATTTTTGGCTTGTTGTGTAGGCACCAAAGAATGTAATAGAAATTAAAAGATATTATAATTCAGTTCAAGGGAATGAGCGAAAACAATGCGTGAAATCTTTATTGCTTCATATAGCAGAGCAGACAGAAAATGTTATGAGGGTCTCATGGACCGGCAGATAGAGGCCGTTCGAAAATAGCCAAAATACCCACTAAAATCCAACGGTGCTCATATTCAATTGCCAATGGCAGTGACATACGCAGAATAAAATAAAAAAAAAAAAAAACGTCCAAAAAAAAAAAACAATAAATCTAGTGTTAAGACTCTCCGTTCCTCGATTTCGGTTGAATTGCGATAGTCACAACTATGCGGGTTGTAGGTTCGACCTCCCACTCGTGGAAGGTTACTGGTTTGATTCCCACTCAAAGAAATGAAACATTTAGTATATTTATCTCCTCTACTCCTACGTTCCGCCACTCACCATGCAATGTCTCCAGAGTGCAGCAAAAATCTAAATATACCCTGGCTACCTAAACCCGAGCGGGGTTCGAACCCACGACCATTATGAGCATTATAAATATTGTTAATAATATATAATAATTACAAATCAGAAATTTCTAATTAACAACTCGTAATTTATTCATGGGATCAACAAAACACGGTTCAAACTGTGTTATACCCGTACAAATGTAGTTACATAGTAATTTACATGGGGCGATCGACATTGTAAGCTAACTCAAAATGAATACAAAGATGTAAAATGCCTATGAAAGTTACCGTATTTATACTACAGATAATATATTATTATGAACGTCGGACCGAGATACTTATTGTAAGATCCTCTCCTGTCTGAAAATCTTATCTATCTTTTACATCTTTTATTTATAGTTAGATATTTGTATATACGTTAATTCCGTGGTAACACAGTTGGGTGGAATCTGCCTCAAACTTTAGTCGGGGTTCACATACCAATGCATGATTTGTTTTCACTTCACGGTCTTTAGAGTTTAATAAATATCAAATCATATATATATAAATTGCACTGACTTGTGTCCTACAATATTTTTTTTATTTTAACACTATAATATAGAGCTCAATAAATAAACTGCTTTCTCCTTAATGCTCGCAAATAGACCACAAGTGATATAAAACGTTACTAAAAAAATAATAATGTCAACCTTTAATTTGTATCAAAACCACTTCTCCTCTCTCATAAGTAAAGTGAAAATCAATAATTCACGACACGGCTAAGAGCTCTTTAGTGTGACGAACGTAATGTAAAAATGTATGGCAAAGACAAATCTTATTGACGTAAGTACTTCGTTCGTTCCATTATGTGAATTTTACATCGCTCATTCAATTATATTCATTCGTTCAAAAAGCTTAATATTGTTTTAAGGTTGCTTTTGGAATTTTATTTTTAATGTGAGCTTTATTTTATTTCTGTTGTTGGCTTTATTTCTTAGTCTTATATTAACGATATTGGGATATTGGGATTGTATTATTGTGACAAGAACAAAAACTGTTGTACATATTATTATATGTATTTTTATGTATAGTTTTTTGGGTTACGTTTTACGGTGATCAGCATTATTGACAGAGAGAACCCAAGAGTTAAATTACTCTGTCCTCCAATTTACGAACCTTTTTGAGACATTTCGTGTCAAATGGCGGAAGTCAACCTGTGTTACCACCAACGCTCTTTGCCAGAATAAGGTCGCGTGTATCGAAATATAATGTGAGTCGAACTTACAACCATCAGATTACAATTAGCCATTGTTATGATATAGAAGTGATTGGATCCTTTTATCAACTGAAAAAGACCAACTGACGATCTACAGAAATAGCTAAACATTTTTTTGTAAATCAAATCATGGCTAGAAACACCACTCGATTGAGTCACATTTCGAACAAAAAGAAACAAAATCAAAATTATTTAATCGGTTTAAGAGTTACGATGCCACAAACAGACATACAGGCTTCGGGGGTTCAAACATTTGTAAACAACTGACAATAACCACTATTTATAATGTCGAAAGTTGCGATGGAAGTGATAATTACTATTTTACTCGAAAATTCGTAATCGCTGTTAATATTACATACATTTAATATAAACACATAGTTAAACGAGGAGTGCGGTCGTAACATAGAGTAACAGCATCTGTCTGTAAACGCAGGCTGCAGCGGTTTCAATTCCCAGTCAGGGGCATATAGTTTAAACTGCTTTCGTTTAGTTGAGTTATAACTGAGTGTCTTGACAAAATTTATTCTCTGCCTTCCTTAGTGTATACGGGAAAAGCATAAAGTTGTTTTTTTTATATCATAATTTCTTATCTGACGTAACTCTATTACATACTAAAACTAATTACAAAAGTTAGTCAAATTTCAAGTCAAAAGTTAATTACAAAATAATGCACATAAAATAATCTACGTTCCAACTTAATCTTAGAACGCACATTATCTATCTACGTATCGAATTTTGTATGTGATATCTCATCAGGTAACACGGTTTAACGGAAAATAACAGGACCTAATGGCCCAGGCGGGTGATAATGGTGCGAACACGCTGCAACACTTTTACTCATTTCTTCACTTCTTCACAAACAGTGATATTACGTAATTATCACTAAGGTATATAGAAATATTACGTGATTATCACTAGGTACACAGAAATATTACGCAATTATCACAATATAGTAGTGATTATTTTTCAATGGACGCGGCGTGTTGCGAGTACGATTGAGGAAATCTTCGTCCAAGTCGAATTGGTTAATACGTGTCCACGCTTCGGAAGAAGAAAGGTCTCAATTATTTCTTGTTCGCGAACTGACGTCTTTTATTATTTTTTGTTGCGTAAATAGATATGAATGTAAAATTAACTTTAAATACTTTATTTTTTATTTTTGATGTTTATTTTTGTGTGTGTGTGTGTATTTTATATACAATTTTTTAATTTGATATTTTATTTGAAAAATCACTGTGCCATTCCTGCTGTAAAAGAGCGGTATCGTCATCCAAAACTGAATTCCTCCACTGGAACCAGATTGATTCTAAAAACAAATTCATCATTAAGAACAAAATTTTAATTGTCATTTCTAATATTCGCGTATTCAATGCCATAAAGAATAATGCTGCCAATAGATAGAGCATTTTTTTTTTTATCTTGTTTCTTTGTAATAAATTTATATATTAAATATTTTCTCCTTTCTTTGCAATGAGGACATACGGATAGATGTTCTCTTTATTCAAATGTGAGAGCTAATAAATTTGCATTCACTAGCAAGGTATCGGTGGAAGTGGGAGCGGGTGGAAATTGATTATTCTCTATGATAAATGGATCTGATTCGAATGTGGGCGTCAAATGTGATAGTGAAATTATCCCCTTAGAGTACTTTAGTGCTTCCACATCGTTCTTATTAAATAATATAAGTGTTGAGTAAACCTGTTCGTTTTATTTTGATCTTGGAATATATTTTGTTTAATAATTTTATTGTAAAAGTTTTCATTAATTTAACGGTTTATTTTTCTTGTAAACAAATAAAATACGTATTGAAGACATTTATTTAACTTCTTTATGGACACAAAATATAATGTGTCAATTTTATATCTATTAAAAGTAGTTTTAGTAAAGAATACAGTGAGTTACAACTTGATTCTCTCTCCTTCTTCACAAATCATTCGTAAAATACATTGAAATAA